>VMBQ01000285.1:137065-235565 GCA_007657795.1 Dreissena rostriformis
ATATTGGTCCGATAAGTATTCATTTGCTATGCACCTAATTATAGGATAAACTTGTTACAGTGTTTATCAATAAATCAATATTTAAACTTGAATGTTATACTGTTGGTATAGTACAGTAACAAATTAGCATGAAAAATAACTTCATGTAAATGAAATTATTGACGCAAATAGTGTATTTCTTTTTCGAACAGATCACGAAGACGCATACGTTAACGTAAAGAGATAAACCTAAACACATACGTATATTTTAAAATTTCATTATACATGTATTTGACACATTAAGGACGTGAAGTAGTTTACGTATAATAACGTACACACGTAATACGAGAATGCATGTTCATATTCGCATTCGCAAAGGCTAAACAGGGACGACACTTTCCATGTTCATGCTATTTTTCGTCTAAAGTAAGTCTCTTAGGCCAATTAAGGCGGGAAGTGTGGTCCGTGTAAATGCATTTAGCCCAGTTTTCCCAGAACAAGGCTCATGTTTTCACCGTTAGGCTATAGTTATTGATCCCGTGTTTTCAGCCGTTCATAAAAACCCCGATGTTCATCGGACTGACGGCCGGGGTTGGAGGCTTCATAGCGTTCATCATCCTCTGCTGCGTCGTGTGGAAGTGCTTCTGTGGCGGTCAGACGGACAGGCAGAGACGGAAGTGACGCCATCATGGAAAAATACATTGTGTGACGCAATATATGTGATATAGATCTAATCGTATACTCTGTTCTTTTTTATAACTGTTAAAGGAATACTGAGTGAGTGTTCATTTATGGAGTGAATACAATAAAGTAAAACAAATTAAACTTAAGTTACTTACTGGCAATGCATGCGGGATGTAGAAAACAAGAAAAAAGAAATTTGTTATTCACGATCGTGACTTGAGGGTCATGGAAGTAATGCTTCAGAAGAGTGTGTTCTATGTCAATGTGACGAATGGGCGAGTGGTTTTTATGTTCTGTTTTATTACAAATATTAATTACGTCTCATTCAATACGACCCACGTGTGCGAGTGTTAAACATGGTCGCTTTTCATAAACAAGGCATCAGGTACAAGAATGATTTGTATAAACGCTTATTTTATTATAATTTCTGTTTGGCTTTGGCTGTCTGTTTATATACCTTCAGTGCAAATATAATAATATTTAATATCATTGTCAACAGGGAAATACCATATTTAATGTAACAAGAATATTTGTTTGAATAAAATGGCAGTTATCTCAATTCATTATAACAGTTAACATGATTTTGCAGCAAAAGTTATTTTTCCGATAAAAATGTGTAAACCTATGGCGTACTTTAAAAAAAGGTTTAACACAATGTGCATTTCATCGAATGCGATCTGAAATATTTGTATTTCAAATGTATGTAAAATAAAGTGTTTAAACTTTTCAGATGTTGCATTTTTATAATTAAACTAAATTGATCGCTTGTTACCAGTATAAGTACCTTTTTTATCTTATATGTATATCGATTTTTAATATGAGTGCTAGTTTTGGTTTAAAAAAAAACGCAATTTTACCTTCTATAATCTTAAATTGTATTATATTGTATAAGTCAAAGTGCTTATATAAAATGCTTTTTCAAAACTGAATGTTATGTTTTGCTTACTTCTTTTCAATGTTTGTTTTTCATTTGTGATATGGATATATTGCGTTTTAATTTAGGTTGTTGTTGTTTTTTGTTTATATCAAGATTTGTGAGGGTCATGTCAGAATGTGTGCTGTATGAATCAAGATGGGTATCATATCCATTGTGTCGGTTACCATGGTGTCAGTGGATACTCGGTTTTATAGTTATTACTTTAAGTAAAGCATATCATAAGAATAAGACAAAATAGACAAATATAATTTAAGCTGACAATAAAAGTGTATTTTTTTTTAAGAACCATGCTGATTTACCTTTAGAAACGACAAGATTTCTCGTGTTTGTTTCAGTGCGTTAACACTTGAGCGATGTTTGATTTTATTTAGTTCACATGTTATTGTTAAAAATCCAACGGTTATGCCTTTTGGGGTTTGAACCTTTAAGCTTCTGTGATATGTTATGTACTTTTTTAAATGTTGAGATTGTATGAATCTTTTTCATGTTATGTATATTATATGTTTATGTTCTGTTAAAATTGCTTATACATATTTATAAATGTGTATCGTTTGTTTATTTCACCATGTTCTTTAACATAAAAATAAAATGTGTATCGCTTGTTTACTTTACGGTGTTATTTAAGTGTAAATATAAGTCCTACTGCTATATTTGTGTTTTTATGGTATTCTGCCTTTGACTGTTTCAAATATAGATTTTCTGTCAGAATCTTCATATGGAGTACGTCTATGACCGTGAAACACAACAAACATTTGTTTACATTAAGACTACTGAAATATTTACTGATCTGAATATAAAAAACACTAAATTAAAATTAACAACAAATAATTATAAATGTGTATAATGGTTATCAGTGCAATGGATATTACTTTGTTTTGATGTATTTCGTCGTGTGGGCAAATACGTGTGATCGTCCAAGGAATCGACAACTTAGTTTATGTCCCGAATGCTTTTTCTAAGAAAGAGATGTTCTGTTATATCGTTGATATACATTTGTGGTGTCCGTATTATGTATTGATTAATTGGAGATCTTAATTCCTTAACAACAATAATAAAAGTAATATTGTAAAACATCGCATACCACCGCCATCACCACATCGGCTATTGTAGAGACGTTCGTGAACTATGTAGCTTTTTATGATGGATATCAAAGACATCGATTACATTAATTATAAATAAGGTTCCAAATGGGAAAGATTTCTATTGAAGATATCTGCCTATTAAACAAACCAAACCCAATTTTAAATTGTCAATGTATACGAAGTAGGTTAAGTCGAGATCATCCATTAACGTCCATTGACACATAGCTGCATTGATATAAAACACGTCGTCTTGGTGTCAGTAGAACTCAATCGATCTACTCTCACTGTATGATCCCAAAGTCAATATCATGCACTGCTAGGCATATCAGAAATTGAGAGAATGGACGATGCATGTTCGTTTTAACCTACATATATTGGCGCTCCTGGGAATTTAACGCGGTTACGTATCAATACACTGACTTTTGTGAGTAGACATGTTGATCAAGGCCGAATGTCTGCGGCAGCCAGCTTGTGCTATTTGCGCAGCATCATACTTCCATTGTGTCGTCCAAAGTACTAAGAAAGCCAAAATAAAATATGAAAACCAATACAATGTTTCTCACGTTTCATTGTCTCTGCTAAATACAAACGAAAACACATCCAGTACCTTGAATACTTACATAGCGACGAGCAGGGGACTTAAATAATATATAGACATAACGACCGGTTCCTCAACAAAAGTCGTGGGTTCAATAAAGTCAAAATATTCCATTATGATGCACATGGCCTAAATGAAACCGTCTTGTGTCCCTATGAACCTCCTTGCCTAAAAGAAGCCGAATACTTAAAAAATGCCCTACATATCGACAAAGGTTCTACCCTTAACATATGGCTCAAATGAAATAACGGCCTTCAGTACACCCAAGCCCTCGGTGAAGCTTTTCCTATTCCTGCACACGTCATTCTGAGGCTCCATGCAACCATATACTCAACCTTTGAACCACGAGTGGTAAGCCACAACCTACGGAACTTAGGAAGCACCGTCCGAAGCTAACGTGCGAACTATTTAAAAAAAATCAGAACTGTACATTTGTCTTCCTATGCTATTGTCCGGATCACATCCACCTCAAAACTGACTAACAGAAGGTTATGACCAAGAGAAGGTCCATTCTCTTGTACCTTATTTACTTGACTCACGTAGGAGAGAAAAAATATTGAATAATAGCTGCAAATTCTGGCTATTTGTTGTTTAAAGAAAGATATTCAATTTTGGTATAATTTTGTGCTGTGGTGGGGGGGAACCATAGTTCTCGGATAAAACCTCACGTGTCCGGCGAGGTGACCACTTACCTCGCTCATATGGGCCGGGAGCAGGGACTGTATCCGAGACGCCTCGGTGAGAAGCTCATGTACCAACCATAATGCTTACCGGATTGACCATCACTGTGTGTACGTGTCTAAGTTTATTTATCCTTCCGCTCTATAGGCTGCATTATGGGATGACCCGGAGAGTTTCCCAGTACTCTTACTTAATTAAAATGTTGACTCACCAAAGTAGGGACGAATATCGAATTAAAGCTGAAAGGTCCAGTTATAAGGTTTTTACTGGAATGTATTATTAATTGATGCGTGGTCATCATTTAGTTTTGGGGTAAGTCGGACTACCCGGAGAAAAGCCCACTAGATCGGAAAAGCAAAAATCAGTTGAACAGTTTAGTTTCATTTGTGTGCGTGTGTTACCGACATATTGTGTCTGAGTTCACAATAGAATCGTCGGCCAGTAACTGTTTTACCCCGACACATTTGAGGCAAACTTTGTTAAATGCCGGGACCTCTTGAAAGGAATGACTTAAATTCATGTAAATAGTTTCAATATATTTTAATTGCTATTTTACTTATTTTAAACTTTAACATTGTCCAGAAAACGCCTCGTGTTTGTATCATTTATATCATTTTAAATGTACGTACATATATTTCTACTAGTAAAGTAAAAATTGACAAATCTTCATTAATTTATGAAATTAAAGTTTCATTCAGCATCTTCATCATATGTTTACTTTCCGTGAATGACAACTGACAATTTCACAAAATAAAATATTATAAGGTTAGTGCAAAGTTCTTGAAAATGATTGCACATATATTCCGGTATAAATGTAACTAAAATATTTTGTTTCTCTGTATTCGTCTGTGTTGCCTTTCTACACATGTTATGTTATACAGTAAACAATCTTAAATGTTAATTAATTGCATATACTGTGAACTGATTAAAGTTACGTGCCTTTCGTCTAGTTATTTTTCATTCAAGGAAATTTCATTTGAAGGAAATTGATTTTTTTTTCAATTTTATACTACGTTTAACTTGATATTATCAATTGCATCATAATAAATTTAAAAAATAACATTTCCTTCTTTTAATTCAATTAAATAACAAGTTTGTTAAAACAAAATATTTGTTGAGTCAAAAGGCTTTCATACCAACGATTGTTTATGTAAACTTGTAATCGGTTTTGAATGGATGTTTAATAATGTACACAACAGGAATTAATTAAACAGCCGTTCAAAACCGATTACAAGTTTACATAAACAATCGTTGGTATGAAAACGGGGCCGGGGCCCAGGAGGGCAAATGGGCATGGCGAAGTACATTGAAAAAAGGGCATATTTTAACGCGCAGTTTAGGAAAAAAAGGGCAAAACGTTCCGTCACGTGAAAACCTGGTTTTGGGAGGAACATTTAAACACATACATGTATAAACAAACACACTTAAGTGTTATTGGTGTATTTAATTTACTTTCATTAATATTTATATGTTTACCTCGCAATGTATTTCATTTCAGTTCCATGCTCTTTCAGTACAGCATCACAAACATAATAAAGCAATGTATGCACATGAATCTGATTATACACAGATCCACTAACATATAAATGAAACCATGTTTGTCTTATCCCATTTCCTAACGATAATCTTGTCAAATGTTTAAACTTTACGATTAAACTTAATGCCAATTTCTTAACAGTGTTAAACTCGTTTCCGTGGCAATACATTCAGTGTCTTTATTACTAATTATACGTTGTTTGTATCTAAAACGCATTATCCATCGTCAATAAACACAGACATTTCATAAATCCCTACTAACTGCATGATGTCCATCGTTAATTCGATTTTTAATTGTCATGTGTGCCGAGAATCACCAAAGTCCATTTCTCTTCTATATTGTACACCATCTTGTCAAATGACGTAAGCGACAGGTGCGGATAGCAATTAAAATTGTATATGTCCGACTACATTCGTGATTCGCATTTTGTTTAATCAGTAAACTGTTCAATAATTGTTTCAATTATTACTTATCTAAAATACGATAAAGATACAGCGTGTTTTATTTCAAATTAAATTAAGTGTAGAAATGAATGTTTTGACATTACTTAATTTATCATTAAATGCACATTTTCCAGGAGGTTTACACTCGGTTGCCATCAAAAGTCTCCTAAATAACTGTCTACGATTTCATCGTGGAAGGACGATTTTATCGTGGAGGAGTACACAAAAGTGAACAATTAGTGTGCTTGGTATAACACAGTCACACAGCCACTGATAGTATCGATTGATATTGACACGGGGTTATTCAAGCATGACTAATACACAGCCGTGCCATCTTCGCTGCCTTGAGCCTTTGGAGCAATACTCTGATACGACTCGGCTTAGAAGTTTGGTCAAGCGGCAATTAAGATGTTATCATTAAGGGCGCGTGGCGACTTTTACCTTTGAAAATGGCACAGTGGTGATTCCAAAGGTGGCGTGGCACATCGCCACTCAAAAAGAGCATGGGAAACAAAACACGTATATGCATTATGAATTAAATTACTTCTGGTAATGACAATAGCGTTTGATTTTAAAATAAAACCGCTGAAGTATGCGTTTGACGAATAGGTCAAGTTCGCCGCACTTCGCAATTCTATTTGTTCGTTGTCGCAGATTATGTTGAATCAGTGGTCATAATGTGTCGAAATATTGTTCTGTAACCATGAAAGATGAAACATTAAACATTAAACAAGAGATTAAAGCCGGACATTACCGGAGTCTGTATATCGGCCGACAGGAACGTTCTTTACAATTCAGAACCGGTATACTACCGTACCGCGTTGAGACTTTTAGGTGAGCTATTCCAGAAGGGGTAAGCATGTTATAATCAAAATATTGACGTCCATGCCGAGACAGGTATTTTTTGCCGTTTTATACCCTTTATTACTAGTATTCATCGCTTAAATGTCGTTTATTTTCAAGTCATATCAACAATAAATTGATTAGCGTTTATTTCGTAATAATATTCGCTCTTTAACTCGACTTTACTCGGTGCAAAATTTCTTAGCGGGATGACCTAATTTCAGCTCCATTTAAGTTGCTGAATCTGTGTCGAAAGAGATACAAAGATAATGACTAATCATAAAACATTTGAAGTCAAATTAATGAGAAAAAGGCCATGATCAGTTTTGAATAGCTTAAATAATTATAATAGCAAGACAAAACATTGAATTAAAAATATTGTCTTCTTTCGGATTCGAAAACCGAGCCCTCTGGTAGCAAAAGATACTGCGTTACCGCGTGCTTTGGTATTTTTAATGAACAATAATCGCTTTCTTAGTAAAGCACATACTGTCAAATTATCGATGAAAAGTGTTATGAACGCTTTTCTATTTTACCGATTTTGAAAATGATTATCAATTAATGATTGTGATTATGTGAAAAAATAATAGTTTACAAATAAAATCACATATTTCAAAAGATATTCATTGAACATATTTATTGATAAAAGAATTGAAGTCATCTAAAAGATACTTGTTCACAGATGTTGGTATTTTTCATAAAAATGTCATTAAACATATTTCAATAAGACTTGAAAACACATATAATAAAGGAGTATAACACTGGTTAATCCTTCTCGATCCATTGACCAATGTTGAAAAAGAAAACATACCAGATATTCGTTGTTTAGAAATATATGTATATAATTCACATTTCCTACACACTTTAACACCAATGACTATGCTGGGTGCTCTGCACTATTCGATTTTGTCGTTTATTGTCGTAAGAAAGTAGATGCATCAAAACATAGTACCGGCTTTTGAAAGTCATTGCTTTGATGAATAAATTGTGTACTTAATGGTCTGGCTATATCATTTGATTGAGCTTGAGACAATTTATTAGTGAGTTTGAATATCACCACGGCCAAACAATTTTTGAAGATATTGGCCGTTGAAGAATTTCAAAGGTCATTGTCACCATACGCCTGATTCCATTAGGGTAGTTGTACGTTGTTGGATAAAACATGTGTGAGTAGTACTGGTAAATAACGTTGATCTGCTAAGCTTGTTAAGGGGTTTGTAAAGTAGTAGAAGTAAAACTGACAAACGTGTTATTATAAGTCGTTTATTGACGGCAAGTGATCTATTGGCTATACAAGACATGACACCATATACAAAAAACATTAAACTTACAATTAAAAAAGATAACAACTGGGGTCATGCAAACAATTGGATCGAAGGCGCGCCAAACCTCATACTTAGCAAAGCAATTACCACTTAACAAAATACGTAATTCAATCGACAGCATAGATGACACAATCTAAGAACATTTCGATAAGATCAAAATATGATCGATCGTTATACATATCGCTCTGGTGTGTTGGTGGGTTTGAAAAGCGACAGCACGACACCACTCCAGAGCGATAAATATATGCACCAAAAGACAATTATGACATATTGATATTATGACCACGCCAGCACGACAAATCAGAAGCGCCAACACGATAAGTTCTTTACCCGACAGAGCGAGAAACTACAAGAAAAATTCATTCGATCATTAGTTTGGCGTGTTGGGGCTCCTGATTCGTCATTCTGGCGTGTTCGTGGGTTTTAAAGTCGTCAATACGAGGATATAAGCGAACGATGAATATACGCGCCGAAACGACAATTTGACATTTCTCGTTGCCTCGTGTAAGTAGAAGCGATGTCTTGTGATTAATTTGCAATATTTTTTTTTTAATAAAATAAGGACGACAAAACATCCCGCGAACTGGATTCAGTAACCTTAGGATGACAGTTGTTAATTATCACTACAGTCATCCACTCTACCAACTATCGCGAGAGTAGCATGTTACACCGTATAACACTTTGCTGCCGTTATTTGATTCTGCTAAGGTTGATCCGAATTTATGAATATCAAACACCATAAATAAGTGTATTTTTTATGTATAAAACAGTTTTGTTCATCAATATAGTTAAGTCGAAATAAAACGAAATGATATAAAGTCCGGCAAACCAGATTGGAACCAATGACCTTACGTTCACAGTTGAAGAATTAAAACACGTGCTATTCAGCGGCTTCTGCAAATGCCACTAAAATACAGCATATTGCACTACCATTACATATACTGATTTATACTCCTAAAATCGATTGGAAATATATTAGCCCATGGGATGGTGGAATGAATTTAAACCCCATAAATACGAGGGCAAGCAAGAACGACACATTTCTCCGCCAGAACTAGAATTATAAATTGTGTTGCTCTCTCGAGTTGGTCATTTTTTTGCCCGCCAAACACGCTCATGTCTTTGTCGCGTTTCAAACTAGTCAAATAATAATATTTATTTTAACATCAATAATGGTTGTTATGATCAAGCCATAATAAAGTGATATGTAGTGAAACACTTGTTTGGTTATGAACTGGGTGTTTGTTTTTACAGAACAAAATGCAGTGGGGGCGGAGGAGATCGATTATGGCTAAATTAAAGCAAGGCAAACATATTGGATGTCTAAAAGCCTGATTTTACAAATGTAATATTTTTCAAAGGTTAAGTCATTCCTTGATTATTTTTTTTGAATGTTAACGACCATATTATGCCGACAACTTTCTTTTTTTCCTGCACAGGCTAATCAGGTACGACCCATTACGCGCATGCATTAAATCCGGTTTTCCTAAAACGAGGTTCAAATAAAGCAGTTAACCGCTGATTATTCAAAACTACACAACACGTCTTGTACCGGTGTACGGGTTAATTGATCACGATTACGATCACGTGTATACTCTACCCGCGGCCTCAAACTAATTTCAGTCTGGGCAATTTTTGTGCTATGGGAAACCATAAATAATTCTTTTGAAGCAGTTATTATTTTTTAAGACCCCCCCCCCCAAAAAAAAAACTAATTGGGGTCGCGTTGGAGGCCTCTGCGCTTACGAGCCTACTAAATGGATGTCGGTTGATATATAGTTTTATATTTAATTTCACCAGTGTTTTTCGTATTCAGTATAATGATTTAATTTAAGCTTAAACCGAGGGGAAAATACGTTTATGTAATTTTGATCTGTGACCATATTTGTTATACCATGCAGAGTCTAAAACAAAATTCTGGGTATATAAAAACATTATCACTATGCATACGTCAGTGTTAAACAATGTCACCTAACAGGTCAACCGATTAATTATAATTCACCTATTAACACTCAAAAATATTAACAGAAACGGGGGCGCACCTATGCGTTTGTTTTATTTTTATTATTTTCAACCATTA
Source organism: Dreissena rostriformis (assembly GCA_007657795.1). NCBI lineage: Eukaryota > Metazoa > Mollusca > Bivalvia > Myida > Dreissenidae > Dreissena > Dreissena rostriformis. The sequence continues at coordinate 147,255 of VMBQ01000285.1, forward strand.
CCACTTTTTTTTAGAACTATAGGTTTCTTTATTGTCTTCTATATTGGGGTAAATCGATTAACGAAATTCAATTATTGTTTTATAAAATTTCAGTTGGTAAGGTGTTCATCCCAAGAGAAAGCCGTAATACCAGATTAACTAGCTAGGAATATGAACAATAATACTATTCAATAAAGTTGAAAGCAGTTATTTATTATAATATTATAATCTAAATTGATCACAATGGCTATTATATATACAGGATGAAAGTAGCTACTACTGCGTTGGTATATCTTTGTTTGAAACATTGTTTTACAAAAACGTCAGCCTTAGTGTTTTGTCGGCACATTAAGCGACGTTGCTCAACGCGGGTGAGCAATTCAGGATTTCTGATTGATTTCCGTTCTAAATCGATGAAGGCAACTTGAATTTCACATTTGAATGCATCGCCGCATGATTGTATAGCAACGACTGAAGTTGAATAAAGGATTCATGTAAACCGGGTCGGAAGACATCGCGCAGTGGGGTGGAAATTAGTATTGAATTGTCAATTGATGATTGATTTATATCAAATACTGCGAGCTGTATTAAGTTATCGTTGAAATACAATTATCGTTGACTAAAGGCATCATATTTAAATTAGGATCAAAACTACGAGTGCCATAATCGTCGTTGTATATATTACCGTGCATTGTATAGGACTTAGGCCACTTTAATGCAACAACAAAACTACCGGAGGTTAACAAGACAGTCATCGGAATTTCATTTTCCCCTATTATTCATTATTGGTTACCACTTGTTGAAACGGAATAAAGATTTGTTTCTATATTTCCTTAAATTAATCGTTAAGCTTATCAAATGCATGTTAACTAGTATCTTCCACAAAATGCAGTAGACAATTCAGATTTAAACCTAACAACATGGGCAAATTATTACATACTTAAAAGGGACCGCATAGTGTGTAAGTAATGGCGACAAACCAGCTCATAAACATGGACATTTGTGTCTAGTATTTTTTAAATCTTGCAATTCATGGGAAGGTTGAAGTCAGCCAAGCAAATTGTGATAATCTAGCCATTTGATATTTAACCTCAAAGTACGACCTTGACCTGGCAGTTAGCCATATGACTGTTGTGCGAAGAACACCGTCACATGTAGGTGAACATTTTTGCCAAGCCATTTTGAAATTAATCAATAATACTTATAATCAGAACAAAAGCTGTATATAGTATAATGAAAACCAATCCCCTTCGAATGGGATACATTAAGCCACTATGCGATATATTGATGAAGAACATATCGTATCACAAAATCGTATGGCAAGTGTGTTGATGCCTATACATACTGGATGAGAAAGTTAAAGATCTATTTTCCGCTGAGTCAGACTTTTGCTGCTAATTAAACACTGGTACACTGTGGTATCAAAAGGCTGATGGCGACCAAAGTAATGAATAATAAATAAACTGCAAATATAAGCCATCCGGGCAAACGTTTTTGTTCATAAAGAATAATAGAACATGCCTTATATATGTATTTATAGTCAGCAATCATTTTGATGAACATTCAAATTAAATTATTGAAATGAGCCTCCTTTCAAATTTATTTTCTCTAGTTATTGTTTGATCTCAAAGCACACTGTATATCGTGGCACAACCAAACGATGCTTCAGCATCTTTATATAGTAACTTCAAGCAATAATTAAGTTCTTCAAAGTGAAACATGAGCATTTACCTAAATGTGAGGTTCCTGGTCGTATAAACAACGCTGGGCATCAGTAATATATAGCGTTGAACGATTTTAAGCGTTTAAAATGGGAAGGTTAAACACGCTTTATATTGTTAACATTCTAATCTGTTTAACCTTCCCATCATGAGGAAAGTGTGAAATCGCATTAATCTTAATGCAATTTGCTTTTTTTTCGATATATATATATATATATATATATATATGTATATTTTATATGCATGTTGTAATCGGACATCCATAATCGTCGTTATATCTAAAAACTTTTGTGATGGCAAGGAAGCCGAACACGTTTGAAGTGTTCTTTTTGGTTATTGAAGGTAGACCATTTATATTAATAGATCACACTAAAGAAAACATAAAACAGCAACCACATGTATTTCCCGTGATTTTTGTTTGTAGACGAACAAAGAAAGCAGCACTTGGTGTTCAATTATACATTTCATTGACCATGACAAGCATTGATGTCAGGATGTTGAACACTTACGGCGTTGTTTTGTGAATGGAGCGCTATCGATTTATCTTTTGATCAAAATAAATGGCACCATGATTCCAAAGTTAATGTCTCGCGCTGCTTAGCACCGCCATTAAATAAAGAGAATGGACAATGCATGTTTTGATTTGACCTATGTTGACGTGTTTAATGGCGCAACAAGGAATACATGTTTACACGGTACAGTGGTTACGTATTATTACACTGTCATGGCTGAATACAATATTTTCGTTCAACCCCTTCCGATGGAGTCCCATTCGTTGCATCTATTGTTGTCAAGTTTATGGTTTTTAGAGGTATGGACTTCTAAAAACGCTAAACTTGACAACAATAGATGCAACGAACTTATCCAGCTTTTTTTAGACGGTGTCAATTCAAAGTCATTTTTCATCATATTATATGTAAGTTTAACATACTTATTTTCTTTGCTTTCTATTATTTTAAACCAGTATTTAATTATTTTAAAATATCTACTTACTATAATTGAATGTCGCCCTAACTCACAGTAGACGAAATCCTTTTGAGTTGCCCTTTTAACACCTAAAATATTTTTACAAAATTGAGTATGAAGACGTTCAATATTTTGTGCATAATGAAAGCCCCACACTTCGCAACTGTTGTTTAAAATAGGTTGAATGAGTTTATCAAACAATTCAAATTGTAAATTAAAAGTAATATTTGTAAAGGTATTTAAGTATTTTTTAATTTTACAAAATGTCATTCCGTGCTTGCCCTGCATTTGAACATGATATTATGCGCAATCAGCGAGGTTATCAAATGCGATTTTTTTTTATAATATATTTCACAATATGTAGTCTTGTAGATTTAGATGTAAATAATTAATGAAAAACACCAACCATACGTGACTACAAAGGAGTGTTAGAACATGTGTACTTATTTTCAATTAATAAATGTATGCGGCAACACCATAAAATACATTTCGCGAATGCTTGTAATACATGTTAACCCAATAGTAGAATTCTTATCTGTAAGTGGCCATCAACGCTTTACAATGTATATCACTTAGCTCCTGGATACGTCTTGTTTTGTCTTCGCGAACATTATTAATTATACATAAGTCGTGTCTACAAGTTTCCAGTGTAACAGCTAGATTTATCGTGCGATTTGATGCCTGTCTTTCATCCGTGTCTCATGGGAAAGATTGTATTCGTTTATCATAATCACGCCGCGTCATCAAATGAGCCTCGTTCTGTGAAAAGGGGGTTTAATACATGTGCGTAAAGTGTCGTTCCGCATTTCCCTGTGCAATCCTCACAGGCTTATTAGGGACGACACTTTTTGATTTTATGATATTTTTCGTTAAAAGAAAGTCTCTTCTTTGCAAAATTCCAGTTAAAGCGGAAAGTGTCGTCCCTGATTAGCCGGTGCGGACTGCACAGGCTAATCTGGGACGACACTTTACGCACATGTATTAAACCCCCTTTTCACAGAGCATTGGCATCCAGTATTGTTATGGACGAAGATGAGTTTTTCATTGTGTCACGCTATTTGTAATTCATTGCACCAGCTTACGCGATAAATTTCAAAAGCATAAAATGCAACTATTTTTAACGAAGTTGCAAATAAAAACATCCGAAGAAAATGTATTCTAAAATATTATATAACTGAATTAAAACATTGTCCTTGGCCCATATTCACCAAAAAAAGTCTTAGAGTGAAGAGATGACTTAGAACAAAGAAAAGTAGGTCAAGCGTTTGAATATATACATTATATCACTAGTGAAAATGACATTAACAAAATGTCTTACATTAATAATGATGTAGACAGAGATGCTTTATGCCAAGTTGGAATCAAAATTAAAGAAATACTTGAGTATTCCAATTTAAAGAATATTTTTTTTATTCTTAGATTTAAGTCTAAGATGTTTTGTTGACTACGGGCCCAATGATGAAAAAAGTAAAGCGTGAGATGTAAAAATATTCTTATGACACATCTAATTGATTTAATGATTTTCAATTTTATTTCTATTTTCTGGTGATGATTACCCATAACAAAACTTTATTTCTAATACTAACTCTTCGTTGTTTTTGTGTCGCCCGACTATGTTCAGGGGACATATAGGTGTTACTTTTTTGGCGGTGTCGTCGGCGGCGGCGGCGGCGTCACACTTTTCGAAAAAGGCTTATACCTTCTTTGTCCCTTCAGATATTTCTTTCATATTTTGTATGCATGTGTATCTGGACAACACCTTTCCATGCGCATACAATTTTGACCCCTGTGACCTTGAACTTGAGGTCAGCGTTCAGGTTTCGAAATCTGTGACCGCGATTCGAAAAAGGCTCATAATTACTTTGTCCCTTCAGATATTGCTTTCATATTTGGTTTGCATGTGTATCTGGACAACACCTTTCCACGCGCATAAAATATTTGACCCCTGTGACCTTGACCTTGAACTTGAAGTCAGCGTTCAGGTTTCGAAATATGCGACTGCGATTCGAAAAAGGCTCATACCTACTTCGTCCCTTCAGATATTGATTTCATATTTGGTATGCATGTGTATCTGGACAACACCTTTCCATGCGCATGCAATTTTGAACTTGGGGTCCGCGTTTAGGTTTCGAAATCTGCGACTGCGATTAAAAAAAACACCTAATAACGTCTGTGTCTCATCAGATATTGCTTTCATATTTGGTACGCATGTGTATCTGGACAAGTCCTTCTCATGCGCATAAAAGTTTTGATCCCTTTGACCTTGGACTTAGGGTCCGCGTTGAGATTTCAAATCTGCGACCGTGACCCAAAAAAACCCTAATAACGTCTGTGTATCATCAGATATTGCTTTCATATTTGGTACGCATGTGTATCTGGACAAGACCTTCTCATGCGCATAAAAGTTTTGACCCCTTTGACCTTGGACTTAGGGTCCGCGTTTAGATTTCAAATCTGCGACCGTGACCCAAAAAAGGTTAATAACTACTTTGTCATGAGCTTTACTTTAAACATTAAATTTGTTTGATATATTTGTTATGCCCCTGGCATCTACGATGCGGGAGGCATATAGCGTTTGTTCTGTCCGTCCGTTCGTACGAAAACCTTGGTTAACCCATTTTGACCGTTTCGTCTGTATCAGGCGACACATCCAACTCGCGGAGTTCTAGTAATGTTTAGTAACACTTTGCCTCTGCTGATGCTGCGCAGTCGATATGAACATTCCTTTGCAATTTCATTGTGTGACTGTAAAATAACATTTGCATTGCGCTTCAAAGGAAGAAACGTAGCTTGACAGCAATGCAATTCAATAACTATGCAAACAGTTAATAAAACAGACATGGATTAATTTCACACTGCTGGTTCATAATTACGTGTATTGAAGTTTAATGAAGGAAAAACCAATAACACACGTCAGAACTGCAGAGAATTGTGTGTTATGCACAATCCAATTCACGGGATTAACTGGTATCGATTTCTCGGCTTTTCTTATAGATGCTGAGTATGTAAAATTATAGCTTTATATTGCAAATAATCGCAAGTTTTTCAAAAAAAGACCATTGATAAAATATTGATGTAATTCGTCTAAAAAAAGAGAATATTTTCATGTTATGGCTATCCGATTTCTATCGTTTAACGCGTTGTTTTCGGAGCTTTATCGTGTCTGTGCGTAGGTTCAGAGTTAACGTCTTCGGAAATATTCATTGCAAAAATAGTGAAAGCTGTTGAGTCAACATGAATGAAACGAAAGCAAGAAAAGGCTGGAATATTAAATCCTTCAACTTTTTTTTCATTTTGGGTTGTAAACTTGTCAATATTTAATTTACTAGTTGGTACTGATTTTATATTTTGCGGAGTGTGAAACAGTGCTAAAACAACTGTTTGAAACGAGAGACATTGACAAGTTTCTTAAAGAGATTCATAATCTTTATGAGCAACCGGCTAAAAATGTCATCAATACAAAATTTATTTAACATTTATGTTACAACACAATCTATAAAAATGATGAACTGCTAAACATTTTTGGCATTTAAACGTTATTTCATGAAAACAAACCTTAGTGCCATATGTTAATAGTAAGGTTATGCTTTTGATAAAGCGTATCAAAAAAACCCTTCTTTTTCGCATACTATTTCACAGACATACAGCTTATAAGTTTATGCATATTTCAGATGCTATGACGTCGACCGATTCAACAACCGCCACGGTGCGTATATACAAGCCAAATTATATCTCATGCAAATACATGTCTAGAAACGATGTCAGTGGTTGCAAGCAGATGCGAATGTGCAGTTATAATAAACTCTCGATATATTACTACATTCAATATTAATTTCATGTAAACAGCTCGTACAGTACGTATATACCTGTTTCATCGTGTCTCGTCCAAATAATGTCTCGACACGAGGTCAGTGGTTCTGCGATATTTGCGATTTAAGACTTCATTTAATATGTGAAAATGCATATTCTGAAATACGCAAATACATGTGCGTTGTTGTACACATACGAATTATTGTCTTCCAATTGTTTACCTAAACACCGATTTTTACATAAAGTGAGTGATATATCTTTATATTATTGCACATATTAATGATACTGAAGTTTATTTGAATAGATTATATTTAAACAAGATATATATATATATCGATATATATATATCAATATATATATATATATATAACTGAAGTGTGCGCTTGTGTAACAGTTTCATCGCTGATTACTAGTGCAAAAATAAAATAAAAAAATAATCAACCGCAACAAACAATTTACTTTCATTCATGCTTTTACAACGTTTGTATACATTTTATAATGGATATATGGAGACTCGCGAGGGATTAAAGGTATGGCATTAAAGTAATGACTTCATAAATCATATATTGGTCCGATCCGTTTCATTTGCTATGCACCTAAGTAAACCAGGAAAAATGTGTTACAGTGTTTATCAATAAATCAATATTTAAACTTGAATATGTACTGTTGGTATAGTACAGAAACAAATAGCATAAAAAATACCTTTATGTATATGAAATTGTTGACGCACATAGTGCATTTTGTTTCGAACAGATCACGAAGACGCATACGTTAACGTATAGAGTTTAAACCTATACAATCGTGCAAATACGTACATTTTAAAATTTCATTATACATGTATTTGTCACATTAAGGACGTGAAGTAGTTTACGTATAATAACGTACACACGTAATACGAGAATGCATGTTCATATTCGCATTCGCAAAGGCTAAACAGGGACGAAACTTTCCATGTTTATGGTATTTTTCGTTTATAGTAAGTCTCTTAGGCCAATTAAGGCGGAAAGTGTGGTCCGTGTAAATGCATTTAGCCCAGTTGTCCAAGAACAAGGCTCATGTTGTCACCGTTAGGCTATAGTTATTGATCCCGTGTTTTCAGCCGTTCATAAAGACCCCGATGTTGATCAGACAGACGGCCGGGGTGGGAGGCTTCATAGCGTTCATCGTCCTCTGCTGTCTCGTCTGGAAGTGCTTCTGTGGTGGTCAGACGGACAGGCAGAGACGGAAGTGACATCATCATGGAAAAATACATTGTGTGACGCAATATATGTGATATAGATCTAATCGTATACTCTGTTCTTATTTATAACGGTTAAAGGAATACTGAGTGAGTCTCCATTTATGGAGTGAATAAAATGAAAAACAAATTAAACTTAAGTTACTAACTGGCAATGAATGCTGGATGTAGAAAACACGAAATAAGATTTTTGTTATTCACGATCGTGACTTGAGGGTTATGGAAGTAATGTTTCCGAAGGGTGTTCTCTTTGTCAATATGACGAATGGGCGAGTGGTTTTTATGTTGTGTTTTATTACAAATATCAATAACGTCTCATTCAATACCACCCACGTATGCGAGTGTTAGACATGGTCGCTTTTCATAAACAAGGCATTAGGTACAAAAATGATTTGTATAATTTGTTTTATGTATATTGTATTGACATTTCATGTATACTCATGGACTTATTGTCTACTGTATTATCAAATAAACTCTCTAAACTCTATAAACGCTTATTATATTATACTTTCTTTTGCTTTTGGCTGTCTGTTTATATACCTTACAATGCAAAAATATTAATATTTAATGTCATTGTCAACAGGGTAATCCTATATTCAATATAACTAGAATATCTCTTTAAATAATACGGCAGTTATCTCAATTAATCATAACAGTTAACATGATTTTGCAGCACAAGTTATTTTACTGATAAACATGTGTAAACATATGGCGTACTTAAAAAAAGGTTTTAAACAATGTGCATTTGATGGAAATTTGTATTTTAAATGTTTGTAAAATAAAGTGTTTAAACTTTTTAGATGTGTTATTTTTATAATTAAATTAAATTGATTGTTTGTATAATTATTTTTATCTAATATGTATATCTATTTTTAATATGAATGCTAGTTTTGTTAAAAAAAAAATCAATTTTACCTTCTATAATCTTAAACTGTATGATCCATTATTAATCAAAGTGCTCATTTAAAATGCTTATTCACAACTGAATGTTATGTTTTGCTTACTTCTTTTCAATCTTTGTTTTTCATTTGAGATATGGGTATATTGCTTTTTAATTAAGTTTGTTGTTGTTTTTTGTTTATATCAAGATTTGTGAGGGTCATGTAAGAAAGGGTGTTGTATAAATCCACATAGGTATAATGTTCATTGCGACGGTTACCATTGTTTTAGTGGAGACTCGGTATTAATGTCATTACTTTAAGTAAAGCATAACATAAGAATTAAACACAATAGACAAATATAATTTAAGCTGTATTGTTTTAAGAACCATGTTGTTTTACCTTGAGAAATGAAACGATTGTCAGTGCGTTAACAATTGAGCTATGGTTGCTTTTATTTAGTTCACATTTTCTTGTTAAAAATCCAACGGTTATGCCTTTTGGGGTTTGAACCTTTAAGCTTCCGTGATATTTTATTTGCTTAAGTTTTGAGAATGTATGAATCATTTTCATGTTATGTATACTATATGTCTATGAACTGTTAAAATTGCTTATATATATATATTAATAGATGTGTATCGCTTGTTTATTTTACCATGTTCTTTTACATAAAAATAAAATGTGTATCGCTTGTTTACTTTACGGTGTTACTTTAGTGTAAATATAAGTCCTACTGCTATATTTGTGTCTTTATGGGATTCTGCCTCTGATTGTTTCAAATTTAGAATTTCTGTCAGAATCTTCATATAGAAGAAGTCTATGACCGTGAAACACAACAAACATCTGTCTACATTAAGACCCTCGACACATTTACTGATATTAATATAAAAAATACTAAATTAAAAATAAAAATATATACATTATGGTCATCCGTACAAAGGCTTTGCTCTGATGCATTTCGCCTGATGGGAACATATGAATGCCCGGATTTGTTTGTGTGTGCGCGTATAAGTTAACGTCCAGGCAATCGAACACTAAGTATATATCCCGAATGCTTTTTCTTGAAAGACATGTTATGTTTTATCGTTGATATATATCATTTATCCGTATTATGTTTGATTGAATGGAGACTTTAATTCCTTAACAACAATAATAATAGAAATATTGTAAATCATCGCATACCACCGCCATCACCACATCGGCTATTGTAGGGACGTTCGTGAACTATGTAGGTTTTTATGATGGATATCAAAATCATCGAGCACATTAATTAAAAATAACGTTTCAAATGGGAAAGATTTGTATTGAAGAAATCTGCCTATTAAAAAAAACAAACCCAATTTTAAATTGCCGATGTATACGAAGTAGATTTAGTCGAGATCATCCATTAACGTCCATTGACACATAGCTGCATTGATATAAAACACGTCATTTCACAAGAACTCAATCCATCTACTCTCACTGCATGATCCCAAAGTCAATATCACGCGCTGCTAAGCATCTCAGTAATTGAGAGAATGGACGACGAATGTTCCTTTTAACCTAACCTATATAATATTGGCGCTGCTGGGAATTTACCGCGGTTACGTATCAATACACTGACTTTTGTGAGTAGACATTAACATCAAGGCCGAATGTCTTAGGCAGCCACCGAGCGCTATTTGCGCAACATCAATCTTCCATTGTGTCTTCCTCAGTACTAAGAAAGCCAACATAAAATATTAATACCAATTCAATTTTTCTCACGCTACATCGTCTCTGCTTTATTCAAACGAAAACGCCTCTAGTGACATAGAATACTTACATAGCGACGAGCAGGGGACTTAAATAATATATGGACATCAACGACCAGTTCCTCAACAAAAGTCGTGGATTCAATAAAGTCAACACATTCCATAATGATGCATCTGGCCTCAATGAAGCCGACATGTGTCCCTATGAACCTCCTGGCCTGAATGAAGCCGAATACCTAAAAAATGCCCTACATATCGACAAAGGTTATGAACTTGAAATATGGCTTAAATGAAATTACGGTCTTTAGTACACCCAAGCCCTCGGTGAATCTTTTGCTATTCCCGCACACGTAATTCTGAGGCTCCATGCAACCATATACTCAACCTTAGGACCACGAGAGGTTAATCACAATCTTAGGAATTTGGGCAGCACCGTCCGAAGCTAACGTACGAACGATTTAAAAAAGAATGGTAACTGTACATGTGTCTTCCTGCGATATTTTCCGGATCACATTCACATCAGAACTGACAAACAGAAGGTTATGACCAAGAGAAGGTGTATCCTCTTTTACTCTACATTATTTACTGGACCCACGTAGGGAGGAAATAATTTTGCATAATAGCTGCAATTTTCCGGCTATTTATTGTTTAAAGAAAGATATTCAATTTTGGTGTTGTCTTTTGCTGTGGGGTGAACCATAGTACTCGGATGAAACCTCACATGTCTGGTGTGTTGACCTCCAACCAAGCTCATATGGGCCGGGAGCATGGACTTTATCCAAGACGTCTTGGTGAGAAGCGCATGGACCAACCACCGTGCTAACCGGATTGACAATCTATATGTGTGCATTTCTAAGTTTATCGATCCTTCCGCTCCTGAGGCTGCATTCTGTGATAACCCGGAGTGTTTCCCAGTACTCCTACTTAATTAGCATGTTGACTCATGCAGTGGGGACGAATTTCGAAGTAAAGCTGCAGTGTCAAGTTATAAGGTTTTTACTGAAATATATTTTTATAAATGCATGGTCATCATGTATTGTAGGGGTAAGTCAAACTACCCAGAGGAAAGCCCGACTGTCCGGTACAGCAAATATCAGTTGAACAGTTTAGTGTAATTATCGTTCGTGTTTTACCGACATATCACGCTCACACTATACTTCGGTGCTTACAGTTGCCTTACAGCAATACGTGTTACAGAGGCGCAAAAACATGCATCGGATTGTATTACATAATATAACAAAGCAGAACAAACAATGTACCCCTCTGCAATCTAAGTGATATTGAAAATATGTCTATACCCACACGAGTATGCTTAAATGTATACGTTTATTGATAAGCAAAACTAAAACAACGTTAAACAAGTTGGCAACATACTGTCATAAAGCCTTAAAATTAAGAGACACGTTAACGTATACAGTTTAAAATGATCTATTCGGTGGATTATAAAGTACACATTTTTCACATCCCATAGTCCTGTTGAATGTTCATTTCCTGTTGATGTGTATTTTCTTTGCAGTTGTTTCTATTTTATTTATTTGTTTCAATTAAATGTTTTGTATAATTGTTGCTATTGTAAGTGTGTCGCATTTGTTGTTTAAATCGTACGTTATTATTTAATTTCATAAAGATCATATTTATCACTAAAGATCATACATTGTACATTTATTTTTCGAATAGATGGTCGACTTTGGGTTATGATAAATACTATTGGGGATATTACATTTAGACCATGAAGATTGATTTCTAAATAATATGATGGTATTTATTATTCCCCAAGAAACCATATTCATATGGATAAATTATAGTTTCGTTTTCGTTTAGGTGGTAAACAATTGGAAAATAGTTAAACAATACCTAACTACAATTAAGTGCAACATGACTGGGGGTATTATGTTATCTCATTTCAACTTCAACGCTATCAGCATTTCCCAGCCGTATAGTTCTAAAATCACTTAAAAATTAGGTACATCATTTTGTAATAATTATTGCAATTATTAAACTGCGCCTGACAATTTATGGTCACTTTGTATTAACATTCTTACGAAACACAAACACGTGTGTATTTCTTGTTTATAAAAATTGATCTTTGTTCGTAATTATGTATGTTTTTTTCATTTTTACTTCAAACGCATGCTGTTATTGTATATGTAAGTAAATGACGATGAGCTTTTCATGCTTAAGTCTGAATAAACTATTATGTTCTGTTCTGATGAAACATATTGATACCATACAATTTAAATATGAATGATTTTATTTAAACGTGTCATCAAAGAAGCTTTATTAAGATAGAGGTCCATTCTTAATTAACTTAACGCATGTGTGAAAGATAAGAAAACTACGCATAACTTAAGTATAATGTGAAACAAACTATTTAAAATCTCTGAATATCGTGTCATAACAAAACAATAACAAATCATATGTTTTGTTCCAGCTACAAGCAGGCCGTTTTTGAGACGATATATTAATGAAACAGTATGAAAAAACAAAGCCCGAGAATCAAATATAAATACACTTTCTGTTAAACAAAATAACTTATTTGTCATGTGTTACATATTAATACATTTACAAAGACTATCCGGAAGGTGACCGAATACAATATTTCTCGGCGCGGGATACAGCTGTCTGGCTGATAAATGTTAGTATGCATAACGTCTATATAAAATATGTGACGCCAAAGACATTCTCAGTTTCGTCCCAACTGATTTGATTCGAAAAAACGTATACAGGATCACTATCTGAAGTTACATACCAAACATACACAAAACGATAAAGTGTATACAAATTTGTTGTATTATTACAACTTTCCGAAAAGATTTTGATCTTGGTTCTGTTAAATTATGTACGTCATTGACCATCTGTGAATATATTTTGTTGTAATATCTGTGTAATAATTGGCTAAAAGCCTAATGTATTTTGCAATAAGCTATAACAAAGCTTTCATAGATTTCATAATATATTTTTCACAATTTGCTATGTACGTTTAATTTAAGGTGCGACCCGTGGGGCGTCAACCGTGTTGGCCAGAATTTAACCACAATACAAATTTATATACGAAACATTTAACCGTTTGGTCATACGGTTTCAGATTTGTGAAGTTTTCGTTTTTGTCCTTGGGACCATATATAAATACAGGCCGGAATGTTTTCAACAATTATTTTAGAGTACCATTCGAAGAATAATAATGTATCCTACATAAATTACATACTAACATACGTTAACCATGTCAATTATTTCATGTACTTATCATCGCTCTCTTCATGAATAAATATGTTAAATGGGAAGGTTAAATATGACGTAATGTGTTTTTTGTGTGTGTTTTTTTGAGATCGAGTAATTAAATTTTGACTTATTTATTTTGATGACAACTTATTTTATGCCTATAATTTTAGGAACAAGCAGATATCTGAAGACAATGTCAACAACACATATTTTAAGAGTAATTGCTTTTTTAATTTCCATTAAATGGTAACACAAACGGCTAGTATTGATTTCCGTACTCTGAATTTTAGTTTTCTTTGTAAAGTCTGTAAGAAATAAATAGCAGTATGCATTTTATTTAACATATAAACAAAATTGTACTAAATTTATATTAATATTAACGATAAAACAAAACCATTAATACTGTTTAGTGTATTTTTTTTGTAATTTCAAATGGTAACAAAAAGCGGGCAGTGTTGAGTTAGTTTCTCCGATTAATGTTTATTATGTAAAATGAGTAACACATAAATAACAGGATACATTTTGTTGAAAATATAAATATAATTATATCATATATCATAGAAAGTGTCACATTGACAGGTTTACCATAAATCTCCAGAGGAAGAAAGTTGATGCTCGCAATAAACATTTGACTAGTCAACATCGAGTTGCAAAAATCGCTTCAAGAGCTGAAGACTAATAATGTTAAAAATTAATTAATAAATGCATAAATACTGTTGCATTACGTAGAGGCAGTACATAATAAAAAAGTATTGAATACATAATACGATTTTTTAAATCCATAAATAATAATAATACATAAATGCATGAAAAACTTATATTTATATAGGACACGAAATAATGATAATTTAACCATACATACAATCAAATTCATTTTAGTTAAAAAAAAAAACATACAATAAAAATGCGATTAAAAGTTTAGTATATGAATTGTTGATACGGAATCTGTATATAATAACATTTGATAAAACCACCATGTTTACTTCAGCAAATTAAAGTCAAAGCTATGGTGTGTCACACACATATTGTATTTAAGTTCGGCATTAAGTTGACTTAAAACAAATCGAAACATCAAATTCATAATTAAGCTGATATACCATTTACTTTAAGTACGAATTTTAAAGCCTAACATAGTTTATCCCAATATACCTTGCATTTAATATGTTACGATTTTAATGCTAAGATTGCTAAATGCTGCAGACATATTACAAGGCAGCATTATTCCACTTTTATGGAATTTTTTATTTCAATGTTATCTGCTCTAAACAAAAATAGAGTCTAGGCCGAAAGAGTCGTCCCTGAATAGCCTGTGCGGACTATGCAGGCTTATATAGGACGAACTTTACGAACAAGCCCGGTTTTTCAAGAAAGCGGTTGATATGTGTTTTTTTTTTAATACATAGCTGGCATAACATAGCCTGCGACCAGCAGTGTATATTCTTGAACTCGAGGCTCAACCTTGTGATATACAAATTTGTTAATGAAACTTGGCTTAATGCAACCATGACGACTTCTATATACCAAGCTTTAATCTTCCGTTTTGCTGCGACAGACTAGACAGTAGAAGAAAGTTGAACGCCCTCTGGATGAAAATAAACATTACAACGCAAACTTCTTATTGATTGGATTACCAGACTCACACAACCCTCATTGGTTACATTTTGAAACCAGTAGTAACTCGCCCTTCAAAAGACATTATTACACTATAGTTGTTACCAGACACTTCGACATGAATATCGAAGCCTCACAGTCAAAAACATTCGACAGAGTATGTCATCAATGTGTACTACCTAACTTGTCTTCTTTTGGTAAAAGTGAGTCTCTCTTTGACTGGTGCTGCTCCTATCTTTCTAGCAAGAAACAATTCGTTGTTTTCGCAAATACCTCGTCTTACTGGTTTTATTTTACTACCGATGTCCCTCAAGGATCCATTCTATCAAAGAATGAAACTCCAGAAACGATATCAGGAGAAAGAATCCTGTTATGTCCCACTCATTTTATCAAAGAACACCAACATAAAAACAATTGAGTGCAAATCATAAGGGGGTTTAAACCGGTTTGAGGGCTAACACAACCACACACTTATCCCGGCATTATTCACAACAAAAACGCTCGTCTTAAACAATTTTAATCAAGTGTACTCATGAATACATAATATCAAAACATGAATGCCAAAACGTTTTGCGCGAATCACATATTAAACACATAACGTTAGTGTGATAGTTTTGCAAGTATCGGGAATCTATTAAAGCGGTTAGGGAATATGTTGTAAAGATATATGTATACACATAATTATGCTCCATTAAAAAAGATATCAACGTATCAAGTTAGTGATGTATGTGTAGAACATTTGTCAAACGAACGACGTGTAAAAAAGATTTAAAAAATACGTTTCATCGACACAACAATAATAGCTCTACTGTTTACAGCCTCTAAAGACGTAAATATACCAGCATTGACAATATGTACAGGGATACGCTCTTCTGCTTCAAAACAGATCAAATAAACTGCTGTACTATTAAATACAGCAAAAAATTGATCTCAAGAAGTTATATCGAAAGAAACGTTTTTGTTTGTTCTTCATCACTTTTAAAACATGCCACAAACTACACACGTTAAATAATTAAACTGGGATCGCCGCCTTGGAACGCTCAATGCAAAGCAAAGGATTGGTTGTTAAAACCGGTTTGAGGCCTTGGTAATATGTTCAACTTAAAACAATTTTGTCGTATATTGAATGTTGATTGCAACAAATTTTGTTCTCATTGTTTAGTTGTTGTTCGTGTGGCTTTAAATAACGTTTAAAGTTTCATCTTTAAAAATGTAACATATAAATCGTAAAACATTGCCCTTTAGTTACATGAATGCGTCGCATACATTATCCTTCCATGAAGAAGATATGGCACGTCATTTTTGTGTGAATGGTATAACTGTAATATATAAACTCACATTATTACATATCTTATATTAAACGGATTAATATGTCACCAAATCGCAGTATACATCCAAGTGTGGCAATTCTTTCATTACCCATTGAACATGTATAATGCGGCTCCAAAAGTCACAAAAACACCAAATGCCCAGTCATAAAATATGTTGGCGCTGGCACAATGTGCGATGCTTTTGTACATCCATTTGTGTCCTATGTCCTCATAACATACTCGGATTATGTAACTGCCGTCGCTATTTTGTAGTCGCCAAAATTAGCCATTTCCGCGTGTTATATTTACACTTTTCAAATAAACTTGATATTCAAAATATACGTTTTCCCCGTCCAAGAAATCAATCTGATTGCAGAAATATGACTTAGTTATGACGAGAGATAGTGATCGTAGCGTATGCAACATGATCATCGTTTCAACAGGCATGTCGTTGTCTACGTCCTCTTGATACGGAACAGAGAAATAGGTCGTATTGATGTACGAACCAATATGATGAAGTCGTTAAATGATGGTGTGAGGTTAATAAATACATTACCAAACTTCAACTGCCATAAATTGTCTAGAGCTTGTCCTATGGGTGTATTATATGTTCAAGGTATTCCTCGTGTGTATTTTTATACAAACGTGCGACGAAATACTTGATATCGATTGAGCTTGCATTGTTCACTACTTTGAAAGGCTCAATCGCCAATTCGTTTAATCCGTGTCGCCAAAGATGTTGTCCCTTTACATTATCCAATAGGCCAATCATATTCTCAGATATTCCGATGTCAGTTGGTTCAAGTTTAATCCAAAACTGAACATGTATTTCCGACGAAAATAGGAGGGAATTCACATGTGTTGTTCTTACTCAGCTGACCTTCGGGACACACAAGTGGGCGACAGTCACCCTGTCAAAAAATCGTCGTTCAATTTGAAATAATAGTTTGCCGGTTAAAACAATTTGAACTTCAAAAATCTTCCGTGCACGATATTGCCCAGAAGTTTGATACTAACGTATAGTGTATTAACATCAGTAATTTAAAGAAAGAATATAATATACGAACATTTAAATATACGACCGATTTATGCCATGTTTCTTTGATTTTATTATCATATACCAAACTATGGCTGAACAAAATAATGGATTTTTGCCATCCTCTTTACCTGTTCATAGTTTAAAACATTAATATAATATAACAAATCCCGTAATTATCTTTAAATGAAAACAATGACATTACTTTATTGCTTGGTAATGTATAGATCAAGCGTTTGTAAGAAAAAGGAAAACTTTAATATCTTACCTGTTGGATTATGCAACATCCCATTTCTTTCCCCTTCTTTCCAGTCACTGAATAATATGTGACGCATGACTCAGGAATTTCCAGGATATTTCCCGGAGTAACGCGGTCTGAACCGTTGTAATTACTGGAATAGCAGATATCATTTATTTTCGCCGTTTCGTCGATGAATGCTTTGCTACAAAGAAAACAGTACACGTTTCGAAAAACAGAGCAAGAATGGAAAGAAGTAATGGCAAATGATGCATTAAAGCGGTGAGATTCTTCCTCAAGTTTAAAAAGGTATCAATGTCCATTGCAGGATGTCCGGTGCACGAAAAGTAAGGTGACAATATTTGTTTCGATCTGCAAGAATCGTTTCAATTTCAAAATGATCCGCAATTATTTGAAGTGGACAAATTACAGTTAGTGTCCACGGAACGACGTGATTATAATATATAACGCCCGTGTTGTAAGACAAATGTGGAAAATGATTACCCCATCTAGCTGCCGTTATGCTGCGACACGTATCATTGGCTCCTGGAAATTTGTCTATCATAAAATATCTCCCGATATTTGAAACATTTGAAGCATTTTTAATGTTGACAGGCGAAACGCAAGATGTCTCACCCTTCTCTGCTATTCTGTAATGATCGTCCTCGAAGAAACAGCAGTTCTTTTTCAGACCACAGTCCGAATCGCACGAGCACGACCGGCAACAATGTTCATAACCTTCGGGAACGTTGGTAGGCTTCGTGTTATTACCACAGAAAGAACTGTATGGACACAATTCAACAAGGCTTGAGAGAAAGTCATAGGATACAGTAACCTCAACGAAACAGTTAA
The DNA here is from genome assembly GCA_007657795.1 of Dreissena rostriformis. NCBI lineage: Eukaryota > Metazoa > Mollusca > Bivalvia > Myida > Dreissenidae > Dreissena > Dreissena rostriformis. The sequence goes on from VMBQ01000285.1 coordinate 165,845, forward strand.
ACTGTAATAAAGCTGATGCTCGTTTCATACGCATGCTACTAATTAATGGTCAACACCATGCAACCTCACGAACTTGATATAAGTTGATATATGTTTCGTTAATTTTCGAACGTAAGACAATACAAAAACACCTTAAAATGATCCTCGATGACACAGAATCTTTGTACATACAAAGAATGTACACGTGGAAAAGGTTATACTCTATACGTAAGTGTCGGTTTGTTTAACTAAGGAGCTTTGACCATAATTCTCATTACCCAGTATCACCAAAAGCTATGAATGGATTGCTTATATTTTTAGATAAAAACTATCTTTTAAAAATTGTGTTTTAATTTTATTATATAGCGTCCGAAAATGTATGAATGCATATTTCAGCCCACTTTGTAAGGATTGTTTTACCATAAAACATGATTGAAATACCAGTGAATGTCCAGTTTTCAAAAAGCGCTCTGTACACTTTGCATTGTATGCTAGATTTACCAGCTTTAAAGGTGCATAAGACCAACAGGGTTTAGGAACATATAGCAAATCCTTTGCATATGTACACCGATGTATTGTTAATCTTATTCACATTACAAAAGTAAATTCCTTATGATCTTAGAGAACCCCTTTTACGAAATACAATTATTTCAGCTTTCATTAACATAATCATCAATATTGTACACTATATACCATAGATAGTAGAATATATAGCTCAGGCTTCAGTGAACTAATATAGTAAACTATGCGGACCAGTCCTCAAACTGGTTAAACTATACTTTTATGACTTAATAAACTTCTTAATGCCTGGAAATAGTGAAAATTTATTAATACATAATAAATATTATCGATATAAATGTGTTTATTTTCTTTAAATATAAACTTGGTTGTATGTTATGCATTTATAATTGACTTTGTTGGGATTTATACAAATTAAACAAATCAATAATATAAATTTTGAAAACGAAATAGCAATCGCATTATAGTAACAGATAAATTATTGTTTACCTTAATTATTGGACTCCAGTATGTTTTATTTTTTTATGCATCAACAACGTCTTTTATAGAAAAAAGCTATACATATGACTATAATATACAGCCAATAGAAATAGATTATTTTTTCAAATAGTAAATCTATGACGATTTATAGACACTCATGTTACCGGCGTTGATTTTAAGATTTATTGTCAATTCTGTCTTGAACATATTTAATGGAAAACTAACTAATATTTGTGTTGCTGTGGAGAGTATAAAATTATTACTTTTCTTAATGGCCTTTCACACACAATAAAAGAACTGCTGTTTATAAACAAGTTCCATAATAAAATATCCCTACCAATTGTCTATAAACGATAGTGTTTCAGGCCGGTGTTCAATTTGCTGTGCACATTGACAATTGATATTTGCTAAATGCCTTTTAAATCGCACTTCAATGCCTTCAATGCTACCTGTTATTTGCAATAAATAAGTTTTAAAAGATAATTAAACAAATCAATGAGTTCATAATATTTTATTTCATGCCAGTTAATAAATGTCATTGAATAACAAAATATGTTGGTCTTTGTGAAATATATTATGGTATAATATTTGTTGTCTTCAAATGCTAGGAGTTTTTTTTCGGAGGATACTATAATTAATGCTTCTCGTATAACAAATGCGGCTGCTCATAAAAAAGATTTAAAATATGACTAACTCGCCCATTATGTTGATTTAATAAGCCTTATACATTGTCTCAGATCCGTTAGCCATAATAAAACGTGTATTTATGAACCATACATATATGATATGTCGCTATGGCAGATGTGCACATTGATTTACTTAAAAGCTGAAAGCGATCGCAGATGTAGATCGCAAAGAATTTTATATAAATACGCGTTTTATGTTCGTTGAGGCCATTTGTTGTGAACATTGCAACAATACTTGTTTTATTATTTAATATCGATTTGTCGCGATGTCGGTATCCAATGTTTTAAGAGACGGTACGGGGTTTATGTTCTTTTACCGTATCAAAATACAGTTTAATATTCATTCTCATGTCACCTTTGGGTTAACCAAATGAAAAAGACGACGTAAATGCCGCCAAAATGCAAACCTATGAAATGATATTTAAGGTAAATTACATCATTCATAGTTAAAATTTACATTATGACTGATGTTTGTTCTTATATGCTTCATGACAATACCAACATGCGTGTTGTCTTTTCGTTTATACTTGATGATTGTTGCAACATGCCTGGTAACTTTCAAATGTTTGAGTGTTCATTATTCCTGATTCATGATTGAAAAACAAATAATTTCACTGTCATAAATGTGTACTTTTAAATTCTAACGAACGTGATGGAATTGCACCAGTCATGATTACTATGCTGTCCTTGGTGAATTGAGTCGCTTCCCCCTCTCTATTTTATGCAAAGAAAGGGCGATACGCTTTTTGTTAAAAATTATGAAAAATAGAAATTCTCCTATCTGTAACATATACTCCGATCTATGTAACACTGGTAGCAGTGGCTGCTGGGCTAACAGAATCAATACCTTGATTGACCATTTAGATTTTAATAATATTCGTCATAATTTTAATTATAAAATTAACTACTTTCCAAGCTTGAAAAATAAACTTAGAGATATTTTTGTTCAAGAATGGAAGGGAACTATTCAATCAATGTCTAAATTACAGCAGTATTGCTTATTCAAATCTGAATTTGTCTGTGAAAAGTACTTATTAAAAATACAAAAAAATGACCTGCTGAAACAATTTGCCCGTTTTAGACTTTCATCGCACCATCTAGAAATTGAAGTGGGTAGATTCCAAGGTATTGATCGCGATCAGAGACTTTGTCGATGCTGCAGTATGAACGTTGTTGAATCTGAGTATCACTTCCTACTTTGTTGTGACAATTATAGACACTTAAGATTGAAATTTATTGGGCATATCTCTTGGCCTACCTTAAATTTATTCCAAACTACTATGTCATCAAAAAAATTAAATAATATATTAGGAATTTGTAAATACCTTAAAGAAGCTATGTTATATAGAAATAATACCCTTACTGAACTATCTGTTCCTTAATCCAAAGTTTATCAATGTTTCGTTACATAAATACATTTTATGTATGCATGTATAAATTTGCTTGAATATTTATATGTATACTTTTTGTGTGTGATGTTATTACTTAACCGTTCTTTTTGTCTTTGACATATTTATGTTGTAAATGGCTAAAGGCATGTTTTTATTGCCGATAACCAATAAACTTTGAACTTTGATAAAACAAGTCATAATCGGGTTAGCCACTTAGCGTTATAAACAACGGCAGTTAGCAACAGACAGCATAATGCAACTAAGCCGAATGCAAGTTACCAAATTATGACAGCAGGTGGCGCACGTTTATTTTCCGTATGTTGAATAAATTATACATGTATTTTATCCAAGTAGCTCAATCCCTTCGGCACAGACCTGTGGGTGTAGCTTTCAGATTTATCTAGTCTGTTTACCAGGCTATAATTATAATGTATATACACACATATTTATTATGTTATGTCTATATAATCTCGGCGGTATATTGTTACAAGTACTCGTGTATATTACAACTACTGTACCCCTCGTTGAGAGAACAATAGTCTTCTACTATTAAAATATCATATAACATAATTTTCAATCATTAAAAAAATAATCATATAAACAGGTCCTGCAGGGTTGGACTTGCGGGCCTCGTCGGCAAGGTCGACAGTTCCTAGCGGGTAGAACTACGTTTGGAACGGTACCGATGGCGACGAAAGCGTTCCTATATATATGAGAGAAAAACAGTTTTCATTTTCTCTCGCGACGTGCCTAGTCTCCCGGGCAGTAGCTGATGGTCGCGGGCCTGTGTTCGAGAGCTTGGACATCGGGCGCTTGTAAAAGTGCGAGCTAGACCGAGGCCTCCCAGCGGGGGCGACCGGCCTGAGGAACGACTTGGCCTTCGATGTCACATATCGGGATATATTGTATGATAGACAAATATCCAGGAGCCAATAATACGTGTCGCAGCATAAGGGCAGCTGGGTGGTGTAATATCTTCCCGCATTTGTCTAACAACACGGGCCTTATATATTATAACCAAAATGATCTTCACGTCGTTCCATGGGAACTTGCTGTGAATTGTTAAACGCATATTAGAGGTGCGGATCCTTTTACATTTGGAATTTAGAAACTTCATGCAGGTCGAAACAGCAAATGTATTCATACTTTTCAAGCGCCTGAAGGTATTGATTTGTCATCTGAATTTTGCAGCTCGGAATAAATTCAATAATGCACGGATATATATCTTTCAATGGAAATTGAAACCTTTCTAAAACTTGAGGAACAGTGTCATCGCTTTAATGCAACATTTGCCCATACGTCTACCCAGTCCCGCTCTGTTTTTTTTTAAACGTGTACTGTTTTCTTCTTAGCGAAGAATTCATCTACAAAACGACAAACATAAATGATATCTGCTTGTTACATTACTACACCAGTGGTGGCCGCGTGACAGGAAATCTCGTGAAAATCATTGGATCAAACGTCACAGATAATTCAGTGACTGGCGAGAAGGGAGAAGAAATGGTATGCAACAGAATCCAAAAGATAAGAACTAAACGTTTTCCTTTTTCGTATACACGCTTGATCTATACATTTCCAAAGCGATCAAGTAATGTCATTGTTTTTATTTAAAGATAATTACGGGCTTTTGATATATTACATCAATGTTTTAAACTGTGAACAGGTAAAAAGGACAGCACAAATCCATTATTTGGTTCAGCCATAGTTTGGTATATGATAATAAAATCCAAGACACATGATATAAATCGGTCGTATATTTTAATGTTCGTATAATATATTCGTTCTTTAAATTTCTGATTTTAATATTCTTTTCGAAATTATTTAACTTCTGAGCAGTATCGTGCACGGAAGGTTTGTTAAGTTCGAATCGTTTTAAGGGGCCAACTATTATTCAATATCGAACAACGCTATTTTACAGGGTGACTGTAGTCCAATTGTTTGTTCGGAAGGTCAGCTGCTTGTGAACTAGAAATGTCAATTCCCTCCTATTTTCGTCGGAGATACATGTTCAGTTTTGATTTAACTGGAACCAACTGACATTGGAATATCTGAGGATTTGATTGGCTTATTGGATGATGTAAAGGAAATAGATTTGGCGACACGGATAAACAAAATAAGCACTTGAGTATTTCAAAATAGTGAACAATGCAAGCTAAATCGATATCAAGTTTCCGTCGCACGTTTGTACAAAAATACACATGAGATATACCTTGAACATATACTTACATCCATACGACAAACTCTCGACAATATCTGGCAGTTAAAGGTTGGTAATGTTTTTATTAACCTCACACCATCATTTACTGACTTCATCACGGTCAGAGCTTCGATCAACAATACGACCTTTTTCTCTGTGCCGTATCAAGAGAAAGAAGAAAACTACGTGTTTGTTGAAACCATGTTCATGTTGTCTAGATTGCATAAGATACGATCACCATTTCTCATGAAAACTAAGTCAAATTTCTGGATTAATTCTCCGATGGGTTAAACGTATATTCCGAATATCAAGTTTATTTGAAAAGTGTAAATATAACACTCGGGAATGGCAAATTTCGGCGACAACAAAATAGAGACGGTAACATGTTTTATGAGGACATAGGACACGAATGGATGTACAAAAGCATCGCACATCGTGCCAGCGCCTACATATTTTATGACTTGGCATTTGTTGTTTGTGTACCTTTTGTAGCAGCATCGTACGTGTTCAATGGTAATGATAGAATCGTCACAATTTGCAATATACTGACATTCGGTTGAATATTAATCCGTTTAATATAATATATTTAATCATGTGAGTTTATATTTGACAGTTATATATCATCCAAAAATACATTACGTGCTGTATCTTCTGCATTGAATGCTAATGGATGAAACGCATTAATTTAAATACAGGGAAACGTTTTATGCTGTATATGTTCCAACTTGAAAGATAACACTTTGAACGTTATACAAAGACATACGAGCAATAACTAATACACGAGAATACAATTTGACAATCAACATTCAACATTCGACAAATACTATTCTAAGTTGAAAATATTACCATCGGCAATTACGGTGTATTATTAAAGTAATGTTTTTGTGAAATGACGATATGACATGTGTCAAACAATTAACCAAATATATATTGTGTTTAGTTTACCAAATGTACCATAACTCCAGACAATGCTTGTAACATTCAACATTTTGAAAAATATATCGAAAACACTTTCTTAGTTTTCAGATTGTTTAGTGTTAAGGTTAAAATGAACATTATAACCATTCAATATAATTTTAAAAGAAAAAAAGTTTGTTGTCTGTTTGATAACACGTTATGTTACAAAAAGGAAGAACAATATTTTTCCTACCGTCAAATGTACACATGTGAAAAGAGATCAAGCTTTTATTCAGCGACGGTTAGATGGAATCGGATAAAGTGGTGAGTCGAAACCTTTTGAAAGTGTAAATTATTACGTAACCATGATCATCATCATTCACATCCGACCTTCTCGGAAAATAACTGACAGCGTGCAGCGATCTCGTACCCGTCTGGCTGTATATTTGATGATATGCTATACAAAATATATGACATGGAACTGAATTATACTCACATTATATACTCACTATTTTTGATAGCCTTATTAGAACGTATACATTAATGATTGCATATATAATGCGTGTTTGAGTCGTATCCATAACATTATAGTAAGAACATATAAAGTATGCATCACGTAATACATTGTTTTAAGTGAACTTCAACAACACAAAGTAATTAATTGTATTTTGGCGGACTGTTCTTCGTGTTGTTTCCTTGAGCGATTACCTTGGCAAGCATAGGTCCATTCCGATAAGTACGTGATGGGCCAAACGAAATTTTCAACGTATGGGCCGCGGCTTGTAAATGTATATTTCTTAAATACGGCTGTGTTAAAATCTTAATAAAAAAAGATCGGCGTGGCGTAGTGGATATGGTGTCCGCCTAGCGATCGGAAGGTCATGGGTTCGAACCCCACTGGGAGCGTTCCTTTGATCTCTCACAAAGACACCAAGTACTGGTTCTAGTCCCAGGAAACGAACTCGAGAGCCTATGGCTTTCGATGCAATCGAGCAAAAATAAATAGGTTTAAACTAAAATCTTGTCTGCGAGTGGGCTTTACGTCTGTTGCCATTCTTTCCGCTGCTTGCTCTGACGCTTGTTTTTTTTCATGGTCACATCCTTCTGGGCATGATCCGGTGTCCACATACGCGATTACCATTCTTGGCATTCTATTACAACTGGTGAGTCATTAGCATTCATGAGCAGACATAACCGTACGCATTCCCTTATATATTTCTAGATTGCGTCGTGGTTCCCAAACGATGGGTATTCGTTGTAATACATTGATAGATGAGTTGAACATTTCTAAAACATAGTGAACTAAATAGGTAGGTTTTACAATATATTAACTTTAAAAATGATACTTCAATTGTTAAGGGATCGATTTGATCCGTTCATGTGAAACATAACAAACAAGAACAAATGTTAGGAAAATGTAAAAGAGAACACACACACAAACTCACTTCCAAACACACAGACACACACTCGCATACACACAAAACATTGAGTTAATTGTATAAAGGAAATCTCTTTTTTTACTTAATTGTCGGAATAAAGCTGTGTGTGTTTACCCGTTCCGTTTCGGCAATGTGAAGGAACACCTTCGTTTTTCGTGCATCTTTCAAACTCTTCTCTGTCTCAGTATCGTCCTAAATTGCAAAAAACTAGAACGAGTAAAGGATATTAATAATTTCTTAACAGAACTTATTTAATTGTGGAATGTAACACATGTTATATGTAACAACTTATGGATTTATTTCTCAAATGTTTAGTATCAAAACAACGAAAGAAAATCTCTTCATTATGCGAAACGACCATACAGCGGCGTCATTAAAATATACTTAATAATAAATAAGATAAAAGCATTATATTGTTCGTGCTAGAATTATTTGTTCGTGTGTGAATAAAAATAAGTTTATTCTATGAAGGTTCACTACCCATGTCTGTACTCTACTGAACTTGTTGAAACACCAACCAAACTATTCGTGTTCCACTATAGCAGTTATTTACCTCCGTAAGATAGTGTTTTTGGACATGGCCCCAAGACTGAGTGAGTTCCTTTTCGCAAAATCCGTAGCCTTCCTGGAATATAATAAAATGAGTCGCATAGACTTGCAAGTTTATTACAACAGTGCAAATAAACAGTGTACGTTTATGAAATATTCTATATCATATTCGTGAATAAAATGAGTAAGTAAAAGTGTAATTCATATTTGTTACTGTACATACATCGTAGGGACATGCGATAATATAATAACTGTAAAATTGGTATGAAATTCACTTTAAACGTGCAATTCGCATTTACTGGTAAATTAAAATCACGCCTCAACAGTTGCCGCTTTCTTGTTTAGTGTGAATTAAGTAATTAGCTAATCAGAAGATGATTAATGCCACTGAATGGGGTACTCGCAAAAGCAACATTATTAATGCAAGTCATTCATTATTCTTTAATAATAATGCATATTTATCCGACTAAGTTGATAAACGTATATGCGGAACAACCGCTTACTCGAATGGTAAACGGGATTGTTTCGCATCTTAAATGCGATAATTTTGGGCTTAACGACAATAAGTCATTACCATGATGATATCTTAGAGGTAGGTAATTCCCTGCTTCTCCGTACGTATAGTGTTGCTCCAGCGCGGAGAAAGCATCAGTCCACTCGTTGTCATAGAGTTCAGTGAGATGCTCTCCAATTTTGGTCGGTCTGAATGTGTCACTGAGGTCGGCAATATTGGGGTTGTTGTCCCTCAATTTAGACTACATCAGTTTGCTCAGTCTTAAATAACGAAATCAAGTGATGTTCATTTACCGTAAAGTGTAGTTAATTAAATTGTTATGCATTATACGATTATGCTGTAAAGGCATTTAGGCACTTTAGCATCTGTATGGTTTTATTTACTAGTATATTATAATAAAGTTGAAGTTACGAAATAAAATGTAAGTTTATCCAGCCCAGCAGGGGAGAAATCTGAATTTCATCAGAAAAGGGTCCATGATTATGGCAAGTGTTGACTTGCCCTACAATGATCAGTAGACCTATGTTATGAAATAGAATTAGGGTAGCCTTACCAAAACAAAAGCACGGTAAATTGTATATCAATTTATGAATATCACAAATAAATCAATATAAATAAACGTTAATAGAACATTTAATACAATAATACAATTAGATACCTGGTTAAGGCATCTTGTTTCTCAGATTTTAACAGCTGTTTTTCCTGACGAAGTCTCTCGATTTGTAACTTTGCGTTTTGCAGTTATAGTTCCAAATTTTCCGGAGTTTCGTCGCTGATTTCCGTTCAGTTGCTTCTTGTGGACATGTCTTGTTGACATTTCTTGTAGAATACCGACAACTATGATTCACATATTAAAAACTAAGCCGACATGAAGACATACGTAGTAAATAGAGTAATGAATATAACGGGCATACAATTCATACACTAATCCAGATTTATGAAACATGTATCTGTGGTATGTTTTAAACGAAAAGCATTGAACATAAACATAATATTATAACTTTTTGTTTTATGACGATGATAAGTTTCATTTTTAGATGTGTTGATACTAATTGTTACACTTTGAAAAACATAATCTTTTACGTTAAGGTGTGTACGTACCACAATGTACGAAGGATTCGAACGAACCACAAATTGGCGATGAAACCACACAGGGTTGTAGATAACGTAAATGGGATATCAAAATCCATATCTGTAAAATAGTATGAACGCTTAAGATAGCAACTTAATACATGTTATGTGTAGTCAATAACATTACCAGTATGTTTATACACAAACCAATTATCATCATAGGTTTAAATACAAAAACAAACGTCTGCGTATGTATGTCCACAACGTTTTATGCTTACAAACGAAACATAAGTTGAATGTGCACAATGTAATCCCATTATTACGTTTAGGAAAGAAAACAACAGAAAATATATGACTACTTGTAACATAAAAGCCCGTGTAATTATGCGTTACGCTATTATCAATTTGAATACAATTGGCATACAGAGTTTAAGGATCTGGTTAGTATAGGCATTTTTCAAGTAACTTCAAATACAAATATTATCTTCTGGATTGTCTTAATAGACAGATCAGCCTCGAGCGGTTTTAATGAAATTAAACTATTAAACAGAAAATGGTCGCACACAAGAATTGCGCTGTTTTATCGGCCACAATATACGCTATCATGATACATGTGAATATTCGTTATCGACTATGTCCTTGTTAACCTGGGCAATTGGCGTATCAAACACTTATTTTATCTCACTTCAATGATATGGTAAGGGTTTAATTTTGTCGCAATAGGTATTTGAAACATAAATTCAAAACAATACCTCTAATTATTGCATTGGTTTTTAAAACACAATCAATGTTTTAAACCTTTTATAAAACAATATAATATGTACTTTAAATTACTCAAAATAGGGATATTTGATATGTTAGCAAAATGGATTTATAACCAAAAGTACGACCAACCTGCAATAGGAGACACGATTAGACGTTACTGCTTAAGCAATATAGCAATATAATATAAAACAAATGAAAACAAAGAGAACATTATTTGTGGAAAAGACTTTTCCCATTTTAAATTCATCAAGGCACACCAGGTTCAAACCCATGTGACAGTTTTACATTACTTCTCTGAAGTATATATATAAAAACGGCGGGAAAAGTAATAAAATATCTTTATAAAAATAACGGTTTTACAAAATTCTTTGGTCCCGCAATTGACAACATTTTATCCCAGTTGTTACAGCATATCAAAATACGTTTTCTTTTTACTCGCAGAAATACCGTAACTTCAAAACATATTGTTTAAACACCTAGATTATTTTGAATAAAACGGCACTACAGTACACAGTGTTTCTTAAACGAAAGTAATAATAAACGAAACATTAATTTGTATGTGTCTTTGCCTTACCTATTGAACTATTACAAACCAGCAATACATTTTCTTGATCATTCCCAAGACGATAGATATGTTGAGGACGGATATATACGTCACAAATAAACTTATTATCTGTTCTTTTAAGTTATACATATAAAACATTCTGACGGAAACAAAAGGGTAGATGGTAGCTGAAAACATCCCGTTAGTTACGGCGTTAAAAAGTACGCGTTATATTCCTAACTTAAAACATGCCATGTATTTATTTCATTTGGACTAATTCACATAACTTAATGGTTGTTTCATATTACATTTGTCCAGTAGCTTTATTCAGTTTTGCGACGTTTTAAAAACAAAGCAAGTGTTTTTCTGTGTGTTACATGTATATACTCTGAAACCAAGAGTTAATAGTTTCATGGGGTGTATTTTGTTATGTCACAACGAACAACTAGTGATCATGAGTGTGTTTATGAGACCTTACACACTGTTTTTATTTATTCTGTTCTGGCAACCCGCAGGTCTGCATATACTTGCCATCATTGACAATCATTTACATGTATATAACAATTTCAGTCAGGTAGCACAACAAATGCCCGACAATAATAATACATGCATCACTTTTCTAATCTATTACTATCTATACTATTATATAGTCATAAAATAATGCAATTTAATACTAGCAATCCCCTTATTTTGAAGCTCGAGTGACAAACTAGGCGGGATTAACACTATATTGTATTACATTTAATTTTGAATTGCAAGCTTTTAAGCTAAATATGCAATTTAAATTGTCATGCATTGTGAATATAATTGGGGCATGCGTGAGGTCCGACATTCCTTTGAACCGGTTTGAACCCTCAAAACTTTGCATTAGACGTCCGAAACATGTTACACCGATTTATGTAATGTGATTTACTTTGTCCGAATTGAAATTTTTCGTATAGACATACTGGCAGTTGACTCATATAAGATACTTCGATGTGTGGGGTAATACATTTTCTATTACTATGGTGTCGTTTCGAGGATACAACATGTCTTAAAACCTCCCGGAAAAGAACATATAATGAATATATAACATATACAAAAATGTTTATAACGAACACGAAGCGGTTAACTTTAATACGCGTACTACACAACATAACTCAGATCAATTAAAAATATGTAGACAGTTTCATTATAAACAAAGATACTGCATATACACTAACCTTATTCATGTGTGTACGTTTATGGTTTTATGTAAAAGCTAAGTGATAAAACGGTGTTGTTTTTTGTTTCAAATCCTTTAAAAAAAGTATTTTTTAAAATACATTGTAGAACTGTTTGATATCCTTTTGTCGACACATTATTAAAGATAAAACAAATCATTAATTGAATCATTTCAAAACCTTCTTATAAGTCAATTTCGAAAGCGTCGCAAGACTCTTCTTAACTATTTGTTGTTGTGAAATTACCATGAGGGCGAAATTAACCAATCAATTTTACTCTCGGAGTTCCCTTACAAACAGCAAGTTCAAAATAACAAGCTGTTCAAAGTATGAATGACCTTATCGTCCGTCTCTCACGCAGGTAACCCGGATTCAATCCGTATATGCACCCCAACATTTAAATTGTATTCAAATATTGCACAATATTTTTCAATACATTTTAAGTTATAGAGAATTCAAGCAATAAACGTACATTTATAAAATCATACTATCAATAATAAGCGTAGGTCTAACAAACAAAGATCTCAATTTTGAAAGATAATGCCTAAAAGAGAAATAACCAATAAAGTACCAAAAGAATTCGACCTTTTTTAGAAAGGCGTCGCGATAGAGTCGTTATTTGAATTATATTTGCGATATAAATTGAAACTTAAATGACCGCGTTTGATGAGTTTGGTATTATTAAGACGGTTTGCCATATATCTATATTTGATCGTGTCGTTTTTTTCGTTTTTATTTTCCTTGTTACACCGTACAGTTTTAACATAAAATATATGTGTATACATGTATAACACATGTTATAATTTTTTACCGTCAATTACTTTTACAGTACAAAAAACAGTATTTGTAAATGAAAATAAAATAATGTGTTTACGTATTTGAATAAATATTGACGTTGTTAGTGGGCTGAATACCGAGGTATTCACCTGAAATTGTAGACTGAAGGCTAATACGTCTTTCTGAAGCCCATATAATAAGAACATTATGAATTCAACTTATTAATGAGCATTTTATATGTTGACTAAATGATATCAACCTTCATATATGCAAATATTACTTATCAGTTTAACTTAAGAATCAAGCCATTATTTTGTTATAGAAAAACACAATTGTTTTGAAATGTTTGATTTTAGAAAATCCATGCAGGCTGGAGAATATGCACTTAACCAACTTTGGCAGTGGAAAGCGACTACTAGATCAAAGTTTTCAAACTAAACATGTCACCTTACATAAGTGTGAATCCCTTGACTGAAGCTCTTAAAGGGACTGTAAACCACGAATGACGAAAAAGAAAAGTTCTAAAATACCGTTTTTTTTACAGTTATTAGTTTATATTGATTAAAATATCACGACTGGTATATAACATTACTTGAAAAAAGTTGTTTTTCAGTATATTCGGTAATAAAATTTCGCGATGTGAAACCCAAAGTAGATCGCGAAAATAGGTGACATAACGATATACACACTATAAATAACGCAAGTAGATTGATCATTTTATATATAATATATATACAATTCACTACGCATGCACAATTTGCATTCCTGGGTTTACCATGTGACGATGATGATCAATCTACTTGCGTTATTTATAGTTAACTAGTAGTTATCTGGTAGACATACCCAGTAAAAATAAAAAAATAAAAAATACAGTGAAAAAAAAATAATAACTAAAAATCAAGCAATGTTATATACCAGTCGTGATATTTTGATCAATATAAACTAATAATTGTAAAAACAAAAACGTTATTTTACATCTTTTCTTGTTTCGTCATTCGTGGTTTACAGTCCCTTTAAGGCTCCAAGCTTTACTCTGAGTCTTACTTTCACTTTCGTTTCCAGCTGAATCCTTTGTTTGCAATTTGCAGATGGTCTCCGCGAGTTAACAGAGCAGACGATTAATACATGTTCAGGCAATTCGCCGCTTCTTCATTTGTGTTTGTCATCGAATGCAATTGAAGTACAGGTAAGTTAAGTGCAATACATTACATTCACCAGATTCAGTGGAATGCAACATAAACAGACCATTGCAAAGACCAGTTAGTCAAATCGACCAGGTTATGTGTCCTTCGGAAAATTATCGTCAGTTCATTTGAACTTAAATTTGTGTGGATGTCCTGAGTTTGTACTACTATGAAGTAAACTAATATACGTAAGCGCTTTTCAAAGCATCCAAGATAACGACTCGTATTGGCCGAGAAGCTTATCGTGAATTTTGACTGGTTGTAGAGGCCGAGGTACTAGTTACATTTGATTTGTTGAATCCCGGCGATCAGTTAGCCAACGCACACTTTCGTACGCTATCTGGTTAACCAGTACTAACAACGCATACTTATGCGAGTTTCTGACATCTGACTGACTGGAATTTAATAATTTACAATACTCATTTATTTACACTACCAACTGCTTAGGCCCCATATCCAAGCTACCTGAACAAAGGTAAGCACGTTCTTTTTTTTCTATTTTATGATAAGATAGTTACATGTAATTCCATTTAATACATTTAAATGCAAGGACATTTACAAACTTTTAATACTTCAAAAATTAGTCTATTTTTGGTTCATTTTACAATTGTAGATAACATTGGATCAATACAATTGTTAAGTTGAAAGGTTTATATCCATGTGCATGTCAAAGTATAACTGACGTATCAACAGGTTCAAAAACAGTTTACATCCATTTTGTGACGTAGTTGGTTTAAATTTGAACATCATGTGCTTAAACGTTTATGGGAACGACATTGTTTTTTTTTAAATGTAATTAACGGATATTTGTTAAGGTCAGTTCAGTTTAGACTTGAAATTTGTTTGCATTAGCAATGCCTTTCAGATAATTAACGGTATGTACTAGTTAGGCATAAAGAACCTCTACGACATTTGTAATTTGATATACTTAAACAGCAGAACTTCTTATCGTTGCTTATTAATGAATAAATAAATCTTAAGTGCAGAAAGTAGTGATTTATTAAAGTGTTTGTATTAATATAGATATATATAGTTACATGATGACAATACAATCGTGCTTAAATAATACAATACATCAATATAACGGAAAAAAACACATACTGAAGTGAATATTGTCGCGATGAAAATTTATGTTTGTAATTGAATTCATTGTATTTTAAACACATACTTGTAATTTGAGAACTTTTTTACAATTTTAAAGTAGTATTCTCATAATGCTCCATTCGTATGCTTGGAAGTTCATGCATTTCACGATTTAATGGGGTTTAATGTCAAACGGAGTCATTCAGGTAGTATTACGTGATATTTTGCATTTAATTAATTGTCTTTAATTCTTGATTTCACATTTTATGACTTGATTGTTGAATGGAGCATCCCATTATAAGATCATTTGTATTCTAAATTAAGTTCATAAAATTATTGTGAATCAGAATCAATAAATGGTTTATAAAGGCAATTTTAAATAATGTAGTTCAGTACTTTGATGATGTAATGTTTTGAATCACATGTATGTTAAGAACCTTTTACAACTAATTTTATATTCAAAACATGAAGAAATAAAGTATGTTAAATAGGAAACAATGGATGGGAAATTATTAAAAATGAGTTGTGAATATTAAAATAAAATTTTACCACGTGGTAAATTAAATAATAAACCAACATAATGACACATATCTATATATGAATCAATAATACATCTCTATTTTCCGCACATTCAGTGTTTGTGTGTATATGCTTTGGTTACAGTCCTAAAGTAAGCTGGATGATTCCAGACAATTAGTGTGTGTGTGAAAAAAGTTGTCCAGTACATATGACAGCTAAACCTACATTTCGCCATCTCTTCAACACATATACATGTGTTTGTATTTCGGAAACGTATGTGACATGCATCATGTTTTAAGGATTTGTTTTTTTAAACTTTTAAGCCTTGAGCAACACCCCTGCTGAGCATTGCACCATTTCGATAAAGGTAAACGACAGGCCAAACGAAGAAGTCAACATATTTGCCTCTGCACGTGAATTCTCTGAATTTAGTTTGGTCAAAGGTAACCATTTCAATACTTGTCTCCATCACATTACGCTTAGCAGCTCCAGTCTCGTCCATCTTGTTTTGATCATCTACAGATGCAGTATCGTGTGCAGGTTTCTGTTTCTGACCTCTGTTGTTAAAGCCAGCTTGGTTAGTTCTTGATTGCTGATAATCATCTGACGGCAGGTTATTACCTGTGGTCTGTCCTTGTTCTGGAGACGTTTGTTCAATTAACCTCATTGAGTCTTCCTCGGGTATATCCAATTTTTGTTTATGAACTTTCGTTTCAAACTTTACTGGGCGGTCTTTGAGCGGTTTCCATCCGGGTATTTCTATAATAACCGGTGGATCGCAGGCGTTCATCATAAGGCAGCACCGAATGCATTCGTTTATGTATGCCTTGACTCCCATGGAGGTCATTAAAGCGGTCAATCTTAAGTCGTTCTTACGTATTTCTCTTACGTGTACGTAAAATTCCTAAAAAGAATAAAATTCGTAGATACTTTTTTATTATATTATATTAAGATGATATAGATTTTTCAAATGAATCACATTATAATGACTTAAGAACAGACGGCATGTTTTAATAAAATATGCGTGGATCACACTGTGAGCGCTGTGTAAGATTTAACAGTATAAATACGTTATCGTTGTGAACATCATCTGGTCTACCATAGGTTATGTTTTGTAGCATACAAGCTTATATGCGTTACCTCTTGTATTTGCTGGACTTTATCAACTACTTTTTGCTTCCTTCCATCTATGAGGGCCTTGATTGTTTCAACTGAAGATGAATCCTGTAAAAATAGTTATTTATTGAAATACTTGTATTTCATATAAAAGCATTCAAATAATTATCAATATATTAGATTTTAGATTATAATTATTAAATAATTACATTACACACTATATTATTCAAATAATTATATTGAGGTAATTGCATGATTATATGTACGTATACTAAGTGAACTACTTTTCAAAATTCAAACTGAAATTGGTCAACTAACGACTATACTTTAAATTTACCTTCACGAGAAACCATTCTTGAACAAAGCTCCATGTCTCGTTTAATTTGCTAACACAAAATTCGTTTGACTCCTACGAAAGAAATATGCATTACATGATAATTTAAGGTTACTGCATTTGAAGAACAAAATTGTTGTTAAAAAGACAATTTCAATATCTTAGGCAAAACACATTTTATAAAATGTAAGATTTTGTCAAGGCATTTACAGAACGCATAGTAAACTTTTGTTTTGTCTGATGTGATATGTTAATTTCACAACACATATGTCCAAATGTGAATGAAATGTTATGAAAAAAACTCGGACATGACTTCTAAATTAAACATATTTCTTGAAATAAAACATATATTCGTCATACGGCACAATTAGTGATTTTCGATTCTTGCAACAATGCATTTGTGTCCATATGGGGGGGCAAATAATGCAAGCGGTTCGACGCATAATCCCAAGAAACTAGGTTTTTCATGAGAACCTAGTTTCACCTTCTGAGAACATAGGTTCTCATTCTGAGAACCTAGGTTCTTACCAGAACTTATGATCCTAAATGAAATCTTGTGGTCTCATGAAAACTTAGGATATCCGAGAGAACGACGCGAAAAGCTGTCGAAAACCTAGGTTCTTGTGAAAACCTTGGATATCAAACGAGAACTTTGGTTCTCAGAATGAGAACCTAGTTTTTCATGAAAAACCTATTTTCTCTGGATTACGCGTCGATCCCCGCTGAAAACCGGGGTTCTGAAATGATAACTTAGGTTCTCATGAGAACCTAAGTTCTATGTTCCCTGAATAATATGTGTCCCGTATTCCAAACGAGCAAATTAACGCCGTCCGACAAGTAATTCTGGGAACCTATGTTCTCATGAGAACAAGGGTTCCAAATTGTAAACCACTGATTTAGTATTAAATATGAGAACGTAAGTTCCCGTCATGAGAACTATGATTGTCACAGTGTAATTGCTTGGAACCTAGGTTCTCATGAGAACTATGGTTCCCAAATGAAAACCACGGATTATGGCAAGCGGTTCGACGCATAATCCCAAGAAACGAGGTTTTTCATGAGAACCTATGTTCTCATTTTGAGAACCTAGGTTCTTATTAGAACCTTGGTTTTTCAAATAAGAACCTAGGCTATCGCCGTTTGATGCACTTTTTATGATAACTTGGGTTCTGGTGAAAACCTAGAATATCGAATAAAAACTTGGGTTCTGTAAGCAATGTGCAATCTTCAAGCGAGAACCTAGGTTCTCACAATGAGAACCTAGGTTCTCTTAAAAAACCTAGTTTCTTGGGAGTATGCGTCGAACTGCTTGCCATAAACAAACACATCAGTAGGAAGGTTAGGATTTTTTCAGTAAACAAATTGTCAATGTGTAACATGTTGTAGTTGAAATAAATATAAATTCATATCGGGAACACCCGACAAAATGTGAAAATCGTTTTTAATATGATGCTGAAATAATTAAATACGTATTTTAAAAAGCGGATCTAAAACAATAATTTTCCAGTGTCGGGGTATTTTCATGATTGTCGATAAACTATCGATGCATCGAAACAATTTGTAACGAAGTTTTTTTGATAAGATTAAACACATAGTATCAATGGCGTTTTGTTTTAATTTAATTCTGATATACAACACCATATGAGGCTTAAATACATTTACAAGATATTTATATTAAAAACCAAAAGTGACGTTAGTTGTAATGTGGACAAATATGAATGAGAAAGGATTCTCTATATGTAACCTAACTGTATTTTATCTCTTGGGTTTAGGGTCGAACTTAGATAAAGTGCGACACATGATTTGTTATCAACATTTATCAAAAACAAGAAGACGACATATACATTACTCTATAACAAACTAGAACAATGGACCAAAAACCTACCATAACGAGGTCTAAAAGATTTTCAACGATTTCCCGTTCTGTAAATTTGAGATCCGCAAAAGCAACGTATGCGATGCTCCAAGTGTAGTCATAGAGATGCATGAACTGTTCGGCGAGTTTCTCCGGCTGGTATGGGTCGCTCAGGTCAGCCATAGTTGGATTGTTGTAGTACAATTTCGCTGACCTGTATTGAGAAAGATAAAAAATGTGAACTTATTTCCTCACAAACTCGTTGGATTTGCTGTAAGATAATAAATAGGAGTCGCTTTACGATTTGTTGCCTGATACGCAAGTTTTAAAAGTACAAATAAAATTATATTTATAGTTATTTTTCCGAAATAAACAAAATAAATCCAACACAACACAAATACAAGTTCATTTCATACAACCAGTGGACCCTTGCAATCAAAATTGATACACACTGATTCCTGGTTATTCAACATAAAGCTCATGGGTAAACCAGCTTTTACATGAAGAGTCATCAAACGCGATACTATCTTAGCAGTCTTTCTTTCAAGAACAAACTGATCGTTAATTAACACAAAGTACTCTCTGTATTCAGTCGAGAAACCGTGAATTGTAGTTCTCGTTACAAAAGGGTTCCGACTAAAGTGTCACTTGATAAAACGTCTAAGGATTAGGTTTGGTGACTTTCGCGACGTGTTATCTATGTTTATTATGGATTTTCAGTCCATGTTGAAGTAGTTTCGGAAAAAGTGGTTAGAATGTTAAAATGATTTAGAAAAGCATTTTTGGTTATATATGTCTTTTTTAATCAATTTTTTGATAACTAGCTTCTCAGTGATCTGTCTAGTCACCTGTTGTAATGTAACTTTATGTTTTCCCTTTTTGATTTTGTATTGTGTTATACATAAGGCGGTTTTCTATCATAGTATGTTTATAAACGGCCTTTTTAAATGCATACTACCTCCAAAATTTCTCCTCGCTCTTCTTAGATGATCTAGTTTGCATCATACGTGTACGTGGATATTTATCTTTACTACATTCTATACATCGGAAACAATATCTTTACTACATTCTATAAATCCAACAAAATACGGTGACCTGACTTTTGCTCCTTGATAGGTGACCATCATTATGCCAACTGTTAGTACATCCGTCCATGAATATAGCTTTCAGTCCTTGATAAATTTGTCAGACAAAGTTGCGCTGTTGCATGTTTATAATGTCCAGAAACGATAAATACTCAAAATCCAAACCATCATTAATTCTTTACATAAACTCTTATACCGTAGTCGAAAAACAGTGACATGCAATCGTAATGCGTCTCAAGAACAGTTAACAAATTATATATATATTAAATTACGAATAACAAGACTGATATTCCAAAGAAAATATTCTTACATTGTCACTCCAAATAAAAAACATAATATGTATACATACAAAACACACATGTAAATTGTTATAATATTTTAATAGCATGGACCACCTTGGTAAAAACAATGTAGGTAATGTCAACATATGAAGAAAAACAGGATAAAAGACACATTGTAAACCCTTATACTCTACATTAAACATGCATACACCTGTCATGACATACTATCTAGAAATCATCATCACACGTTTTATCAAGTGACATAGTTTAAACTTTGTGTTTACATTTGCAAAAAAATACAGAAAAAGTTTAACTTATCGTTCTTTCCCATTGTCGTGGGACAATTTATTTATGTTTTGACCCAACGGAATTGAATCTTAAGAGAATCGAATTTAATAATGTGTGTTTACATTTGCATATAAATACGATTTGGTCGTCAATTTACCTGAGTTTAGCGTCATCCTTTTCATTTCGAAGCCTTTTTCTATCATCTTCGCTACGCATGTTTTCTTTTGTAAGGTCACGATTAATTTGTCCTGTATAATTCCGCTGCTTTTCAAGTGTGTATTCACCATAACACGCAGGTTTGAAACCAATAAACAAAAGCAATATTATGTTGACATATGAAATTGTTTTTGTTTTAACATTTCAGGACAGAATGCTCTTCATACCTTTAAGCTGTATTTCGACATTGTCTGTTTAATGAAAGGTACACACATATTTACATATTGCACTTCGAATTACAGAGCAGCAGTTTTGTTTATTAGAAAAAAGGGGCGGCAACAGGTCAACACAGATATAACCCTATCAAAACTTTACATAATCATACAAATCAAAACGCAAAGACAATCATTCACTACAATAAAGTACAATATACCGTACACATACCCCTGTCCATTCTTGTCTCTGTACAACCGCTTGGAAACTGACCCATTGTCAATTTAGATTACCTTGTAAAATCTCGCTCTATACAAACATGAAATCGAAAGTTACTGATATGCAAATCATATGACTTCCGCCCTTAGTTTGACCTACCTGGGGAAACCACTGTGAACATTGTACAACAAACTGTTTTCACGGTAATATCCCTTGTAAAAGTTTGAAATTGCGCTGTTCTAAAGTGTTCAATCCACTTCACGGCGGTTAGATAGCCTATTTAAAACTCGTTGATAATCTTATATTAGCTCCTCTAAAGATAAGCTAAAATCAAAAACTACCAGCTACTGTCAACGGTCATAAGTTGAATATCAAATGTTCAGTACGCGACTGCTTCTACTAGTACTACTACTACTACTACTACTACTACTACTACTACTACTACTACTACTACTACTACTACAACTACTTCTACTTCTTCCACTTCTACGACTACTGCTACAACTTCTACTACTTCTACTACTACTACTTCTACTACTACTACCACTACTGCTACTGCTACTACTACTGCTTCTGCTGATGCTACTGCCGCTGCTGCTAATGCTACTGCTACTTCTACTGATACTACTACTGCTACTGATAATACTACTGCTACTACTGCTGCTGCTGCTTCTACTGCTACTGCTACTTAAACTGCTACTGCTACTGCTGCAGCTGCTGCTGCTACTTCTACTACTGTCACTGCTGCTGGTACTACTGCTACTGCTACTACCTCTACTACTACTACTTCTACTGCTACTGCTACTGTTACTGCTACTGCTACTGCTTCTACTGATGCTACTGCTTCTGCTGCTACTGCTACTGCTACTGCTACTTCTACTGATACTGCTACTTCTTCTGATAATGCTCCTGCTACTACTGCTGCTCCTGCTGCTGCTACTGCTACTGCTACTTAAACTGCTACTGCTGCTGCTGCTGCTACTACTACAACTGCCACTGCTGCTGCTGCTACTGCTTCTGCTGCTGCTGCTTCTACTGCTACTACTACTACTACTTATACTATTACTACTACTATTACTACTTCTACTACTACTACTACTTCTACTACAACTACTACTACTACTACTACTACTACTTCTACTACTACTACTACTACTACTACTACTACTACTACTACTACTACTGCTACTACTACCACTTCCATTCATGATGAGAGATTAACGTGTTTCAAGTTTGCACGCACCCACGTTTTGATAAGATACGCTAGTATAAAGTTGCACATGTTAAACAAAATTATCTTCCAATCGCAAGAAAATAAACTTTTAATGTGTTTCTCTTACAACGTACAATTGTGCAATATGTGTTAATTCAAATTCAAGACGAGACCACTTTATGATGAAATGCGCTCCATTACGGTCTTATTCGAGTGACTTCGCATATATAATTGTCATCGCTAGATTTTTACGCGTTATAGATATGCATGCATGTGTTCTAGATCATGCCTCATGCCTGTTCTAAATATTCAAGACCGGTAAGTGTTATATAATATGCCATGACATGTAGAGTTAGAACGTGAAGCCAAAGTGTCAGCATGAATACGAAAAATTACACGGGAAGTGAGCAAAAATCCATATGAAAATATATTGTATAATAAAAAAAAATGTATGTTAATGTGTAAAAATGTCAAAAACACATCATTTATAATTGATCTAAAAGAAAAATGTTGTCAAATAATTTGTTTCAAATAGAATAATCTGAAAGACAAAACGGCACTAATGTTTTACAAATTTCGGTTTTGCATTTTTTTTTATCCTAGTGGCCTTTAGTCCGTTTATAATATGTAGCTGTACGTAAGTATTATTGATGGACTCATACCACTCAATCGACGTGCCAGTGTTCTACAATCTATTAAAGCTTGCCTGCCCAGGGCCTTACTTTTTGCCCGACACGTACTATTAGAATGCTGTTGAGATTGTGATTGTGTAGTCGGAGTTATGTTAAATGACCTTTTTTTGTTAAATAATGTAATATCAATTACCTAGATGACCGGTAGATCAAATGTAGGTTATTTGGTTAACGATTGCAAAACCGTTATCTACAATGACGGATAACTCCGTCACTGAGTGTATTTCGTTTTAAATATGTTTAAGCTGTCACGCCGTTCATTTAAAATCATGAGTGGAAAGAAATCAAAATATCGCCCTAAGGAAACATAACATTAAATGCAAACAAGTACACACTCAGAGGTTATTAATGGTAGTATGCATAAATATAACGACAATACAATGTGGGAACAACTTGAATCCACGCAACAGTTCATCAACAACATAACCGATGAATGAAATCCATTTTGAAACAAAATATGTTGAACACATTTGTTGAATATCCTCGAGTACCTTAGTTTGACGCCTCTAAGCAGTATGTTGAAGTTTTGTTGCTCAACATAGAGATTAAGGTAGTTAGTATTCTTATTTTATACATATTTACATTTTATTTACACAGTTTAAACGTAATTGATTGTGATATCAACCCAAATTTCGAAATGATATAAGTCAACTGTAATGGTAGCGATATGTGTTGAGAGTGCCCTAAAACGACGCCTCTGATTGGTTTCCTTATTTCAATGTTAATATCACTCCTGTGGAGACTGAATGCATGGAACATTAACTCATGATTGTTGCACTTACCTGTAAATCACTGTTAACGCAGACTGGATCTGAAATGAATGAAATAAATTGAAATCAATTGAGGACTTTTAATTTTATTCATGTCATTCATTGACAAGTTTTCAACAAGTTTCATAGATACATTTTGTATCTTGTATTACTCCTGATAAACACAATATTTTTTTTAAATTATGGCCTCAGCACACACGTTATACTGTTTCTTTTATGTGCTCGATTTTAAAGTCTAGCTTAAATGCAAACACAAACATTGTTCTTACGTAAATCATTCAATTTAACACAACATACGTGTGTTTAGGTTTATTATCGGGTAAATGATAAATGAAAACTTTGTTTTTTAACATAACTGAATAATAAGTGTTATTTATTAATTTATTTAAAGATACGATCATGCGCAATATGGTTGAACTTGTGTCGCAATTCTTACTGTTAAATGGCATCTGATGTTTTGTTATCAATGGTTGTATTGTTGTTTACAGAAAAATCAACCCCTCCATAATCAGTGTCTTCTTATAACTTCACTCGGGTACGTCATACATTGTGTTATGAGTTTAATTAATATAATATTACGGATACTTTTTCGGTAGTACAGCTAAGTTAAGGAACACAAAAGGATTACGATTAGTATTAACTAAATCATACGTCAGAGCTGCGCAGGACGTCAATAATCGCCCCTAACCGGATAACGGCGGTCCGGCTTAAGGTCCTATTACAGTTTAATCGGAAACGGAACGATAATTGACGCCCTGTGCAGCTCTGCCGAATGTTATGGTCCAAATGACTATATATTGAAGGAGAAATACCGTCGATATGCAAATTTAAGGAGATGTCAATATCATACATATATTCATAGTTTTGGACGGATCCTTGTACAACACACCTAAATCATTACCGCGAAAACTTCGATAACTTTAACCTCAGTATAACTTTAACTATGTTGATGGTGTGTGTTCGTTAACTTGGATTTTTCGCTGTTTTTGATACTATTTCATTAAAATTACGACGTCATAATCAATCCCCACACAAGAGAATCGAGCTTAAGATGCTCTGACTTGTAGTCCAGCGCTCTACGAACAAAGCTAGCCGGCCAGGTTACTACAACTATTAGCTTGGTCAATCAACAATTTCAAGTGATTCTTAAACGCGGTCCCATTAAGTGAAGCTAAATTACTTATCGTATGTCGAGATGCTTATTGTTTGTTATCATGCTAAACAATGCTACGTTTTTTACCACGCATCAATATATAGCAGAACCATACCTCAAATTTACAGGCCTCGGATAATCCTTAATTCATGAATATACCAGTCCATGCTATTTTAAAGGTGTCATATGAATAAACGTTATTACTGATCTCAACCTAGTTAACTACTTCAACCAACTAATATCTACTGGAGTAATCAGTTTAAAATTTTAATTGAATATTTGAAACCGATGAAATGTACAAAAACGCGTATTTAAGATAAGTGGATATAACGTTATTTCATTGATCATAAACATATTGTAGAAGCTTATCTATATATCGTTTATGCATCGAAAGTCTCGTAAGTAACCAGCGTCATTTTGAAATTGGAATATTAAAACATAAACAGTCGTTAAACCCCCAAAATAACAACACAAATATGAAAATTCATAAAGGTTATAACTAAATGCAAAGAATAAGATCCAAATTGCGGAAACAAATGTTACGAATTATCAGATATGTAATCCACGGCCACGCGTTCGGTGTATCTCTTTTGTTTGCGTGTGACTAACTAGAAACAGGACACCAAATTACAAGCTCAGCAACTTCGGAAGATACGCGATAACAGAGGTACAACTTGAATAGGGGCTAACACTTATAACAGTTGATTACATATCTGAAAACCTCGCACACATGTAAGTCACATGAATATTATCGTGTTGAGATTGATGTTTGCAGATAAAGTTCATGATAAATTTCGCGTTAATCAGATACTGCCGAAGATCTCGGGCACAAATTATGTAGAACGTGTGTATATGGTATCGTTTTCACATTGACGCTGTAAGTTAAATAAAACTATTATATTCTTAACAGTTAAAATATTTATAAGATTTATTAACGTTATAAATATTACGGAAAACGAATTGTTTGGAACGCTAAGTAGTTTGCAAACACAAATAGGTAAAAGGAATATTTATGTTGCTTAAATCATGGTGATATGTACGTTATTTGGAAACTGCAGAAGACCTCGTGTATAAATCAATTGACCATGGGAATTTAAACGATTTTTAATTTACGTTTGCATATAGGTATTATTATTCAATAATTATGTATTAAGTGGCATCAAGCATAATTGCGTTAGATTTAAGTTGTCAATTAAATTACACAATTTTCGCTCAGTTTACGTTAACGTTCTATCTGGGCCATACTATCTAGACAACTATCGTAATAAGTTTGTCGTAACGCTAACTAGTGAGTGTGTTTTAGAACCTTAAATGTTAAAATGAAATTGAATATGTGTTTAATAACATAAAAGCATCGTGATATTTAAGTCGCGTTTACATGATACTGTGTAAACTTAAGCGTAGTAGAAATATTAACGTGTTAAAGATTACACTTCTACATATACAAGGTGATAAAAATCATTTAACTTAAACAATTTGATCACCTAAAGACGCCATGAAAACATGCAATCCTTCTTGTAATTGTTATGCTTTTTAGAAACTCAGGACCTCTACTTGACAATATGTTATGTGTCAAGTAGAAGTATTTTTATTCAACTAGGTTAGATGGGTTTATACAATTCAAATACTTAAATTGATAAAGATAAGACTGTATATGAGTATATATATATAAGCTCAGGAATAATTGAAGGTATTTTAAATACCAAATTATTTAATGTCACATTAAGAGGCAGTGTTGAATACATTTTTTGTTATTTTCAATGCATAAACTTGATTTATTCGAATCTTCATAGTTTAATAGTGGACGTTAAGATTTTGATTGTGTTTATTTGGTTATATGTTTTATTTTCAACTGTATATCAGTCAAATAACGGCGGTAAGTTATCCATTTAACACTTGAATTTGTTGTTTACCTCTTCTCAGCGCGCATACTTATGTCAATAACTGATTACTACCCTACCTGATGCAGAAATATTGGCATTATGTATGCATACATAACAGTATGACAATTCACCACACGTTATGTGGTAGGGTATGGACTCCTACCGCAATTCTCGGATTTGGAGGCAAGCTCTCTTCTAACTGAGCTAATCGTCTCTTTTAGAATTGCAATGTACAAGAAGCACAAAGAGTGTGCCTTTTTTGTATTTTGGAGCAGTGGTTATTTTTGTCTTGAAAGTAACCTTTAAAAATGTATGTTCAGCATGTATGAGTTTATGTACTATTTCGGTTCTCCACGAAATCAATGAAACGTGTCTGGATCCCATCTTTGGAACGTAATATCAAACCTTTTGGGTCAAAACAATACTTTTGGGCATTCTTTACTTTCGATGAAGCACTTGTTTGTTTATTTGTATGTGTATTTCATAGAATTTTTCAGTATCGTGCTTGTTAGTTAAAATCAATGTGCTTTGAGGTCCACTTGACTGTCGGAGATCGTAGCAGACGGACGGACTCCAACTAGACGTTCTAATCTACGAGAGGTTTCTTTAATAACATATCTGTGTACAAAAAGCGGCGCGCCGATACAGTATTAATCTATAAATGGGTCAGTCAAAAACCAAACCGGAGAAACAAAGAAAAACCAACACGGAAGTACATATCAGCGACAAACCGGAAAAACAAAGTAAACGTTCTCAAAATTTCAATCAACCCTAAAACGGTTGTGATATAAGGCCTTTATTTCTTTAATGCAATTTTATGTTGGGCACGGGATAAAGATTTGTAGACCAAATTATAATTACTCACGAGCATGATGAAATATATTTTCAAAACTTAAGGCATTTGTACTCAAATACATTAGCGAGAATTCAGTTTAGCCTTTGTAAAAGGAAAGATTGAAACTATGCCATTATAAACTTTCAGTTTGCTTAATAAAGATTGTTTTTTAATGGAACACTTACTTTTACATTTATAACTGAATAATATGATCAAGGATTATTGATGGCAGTAAAATACTTGTGGTTTTAAATATGGGTATGCATGTTAATGTAGTTACATTGTATTATACAGATTTTTTTAAAACAGAAATGTCGGTACTGGGTGTGGCAAGTATAGATTTTGGTACCACCTACTCTGGATGGGCGTATTCCTGTACATCGGATTATGAAAATAATCCAGAGCAAATTCGAATCGCAAGATGGAATAACGGAACATTCATTTCAAGTAAAGGTAAATGTGTGTTACTATGTTTAAACGTATCTTTTTATTACTGCATATACGTGTAATCACCTATATAAAATGAAAATCTTTGTAATTGTCCGTCGTCATGGAGTATTCTGATATCAAACAAGTGTGAACAAATGTAGGGTGCTACGTAACGATACATCAATATGGCATGCTGTACGACACGACAAGGCAAAGCTCTTGCTTGGACGTACGATGCCTTAGTCTCGACTTTATTATTTTTACGTCACGCACTACTGACTATCGACTATGAGCGATACGACCGTTTTATACCGCATGAGTTTAAAGTATTATTACTTTATCTGAAGACATGAATTTTAGAATAAAGTATGTTCATCAAACCTTATACGACATGTGTCATAGTATACACATCGACATATTGCCCTTATCAAATATGTAAACACATCCGATTAATTTTGCAATATTTAGTACATGTATATAGCTTTACATACGTGTAAACTCTCTTTTCTAGTCTCGTCAATATCTTCAATTTACTTGGTATAACATTTGTTTGTAATTAAGCTCATATCTGACATCTCCTGATGCATACGTGTCACATTAAATTGTTTTGATTCAGATATAAAAAGAAATCGTTTCACAGAAATATGGCCCCATTATTTCTTAATAGTGGCCATTGGAAACAGCAAGTGAACAACAGACACATAAATCAATATTCCCATGATACAAGGTTGTATGCCCAGTATTCGGTAGCATGATAAAATGACGTTTTTTATTGGCTGAATTCATATTAGCCACATGCTGAAACTTCTGTTCTCAGCCAAACAATAATGCCAAAATGAAATGAAAAGAAAAAATAAATACTTAACAATGTATTTATTTCCTATAAAATAAAAATACAACTTTTTCAATAAATATCCCAATTGTAATTCTTACTTTCACTTTCAAAGCATGCAGTTTTAAGCTGAATTCTTACTTGTCAATGTGGAGATGGTATCGGTATTAAGTCATCGGTCGAATCAAACTCAAAAGTACAGGCTGTTGGTATTAAAGTTTAGTGACATCACACACTAGTTTATAATGTGTACTAAACGTGTATATACAACAGAACTAGGAAGGATGTCTGCAATCGGCCATAGCGGTATATATAAAGGCTCAGTCCCTACCTTTATTTTGCAGCTCCAACATGTGTGCTCATTCGGCCCGATGGAAAAACCATTGAGGCATTTGGCTACGAAGCAGAAAATCAATATTTTAGTTTAGCTTCAAAAGATATTCACACGGATTGGTACTACGTCACACAGTTTAAAATGAACTTATTTAATAGCAAGGTAGCGTATTAAAATGTACTAGAATATTATGAAAGTGATGTATTTGCATTATTAATTTCAGCTCAAAGTCGATTTGTTTAATACAAATAATCAATGTTTTCTTTTTAGGTTGCTGTTGGAAGAAAAACTATGATTGAAGACTTAAATGGAAAACAAATAAATGCTCTAATGGTGTTTTCTGCAGCAATAAAATATCTGCTTAACGATGTGTTGCAAAAACTAACTTTAAACTACACCGGTGAAATCAACAAAGGCCATATACATTGGGTGCTCACCGTACCAGCCATATGGGACGAAAACGCTAAACAATTCATTCGAATTGCAGCAATAGAGGTATTTAGTCAAATTATTAGATTCAACGTAATGTATTCTCTATAACATCCATACTATTTTGAAGAATAAGTTGATGAAGTGTGTACCATTTGTGCTTCAAAAAAAGTGTTTCATTATATCATTTTCAAAAACTGCAAACATGCACACAGAGGTAACGATCAATTAAGTAAAATGAAATGTTTCTCTATTTAATGTTTACTGATACCAGCTTCTGAGTCCAGAAAGGTTAGTACACGCAATAACGTTCTATATATTATCAACAATATGTGGATAACATCTTCAATTATATCTGTATGCGACCATACTAACTAAAGATGTATGTAAATAAATAGCATAATACGTAATAGGCACACACTCTCCCAACAAAATAAACATTCCATTTGCACCAGCAGGAGAGAAATCGGATTTTTCTATCGTGAAAGTCTTGAAAATAAAGTCGTTTTGATCTAGTTCAATTACTAAAAAAACAATAAATATGAACTCTTATACATACAGAAAACAGACCAAAACTCTTACAAAAACGTATCTCTTGTAAACATTAGTTACATACTATTTAAGGTACTCAATTTCTAACAAACTAAACACTGTTCTTGAAACTCTTATTTCTAAAGATCAAACAGAATAAATGAAGGCTGGTACATTTGAGAAAATACGGTATTGAATTGCATAATGACGCATACAGAAGATACAGATATCCCTGGACTATTACTTGTTGTTCATTTTTTTAAAACATTCGATACCCTTGAGGTTGATTTCACAGCACCATTGTGAAATAAATCATTTTTGAAGAATCATTAAAATGGATTATCCTACGCCTTGAATAAGACAATGATTTTAATTAAAATTCATCGGTTCATGGTTTATATTTCATATAACCGGTGCCGATTAGTTTAATATCTTCATTCTGTGACCTGAAATACTGGCAATTGATCGGTTGCAATACTTGGTATCGTGTTCTTCATTAAAACTTAATTACGAAAAACAAATTGTTAAGCTGAACAACATAAGCATTCGATGAGTATTAACTAGTATGAGGAACGACATATTTTCTTAGACTTATGATTCATGTGTAGTATAACAAGTTTAGGCATAAACTTCTGAAATTAACAATAAGAACTACAAAATTTCACACACTTTTGAAGAAGACAAATCTTAGCACACTTGCGAAAAATTATTATACAACGACTTTTTTCCGGAAGTTTTTCTATGATATATGTATATGCTTTCGAAGGATAAAAAGCGAAAGAAAATGCATTGATTTTTTTTTATTTAAAAAAAAAAAATTCCAACTAGTTTTGTTTTATGTTTTACGTTGAAAACTGTTTTATTGTATACACATTTGTTGTGTTATTTCAATATGTTAATACTAACAGATTAATTGACGGACTAACGCATGACGAGAATGACAGACAGACAAAGAAATGACAAACCTTTAGCCATATTGTATGCCAACGTTTAATATCATATATTTATGTATATTTTGTAAGGATTGAAAAACATATTGTTTTGTTCTATGTTAGCTATAAGCCCGCCTTTTTTCCTCCGAAAACAAAGTTTGCGCGTATTCAACAGTATACTTTATATTAGCACACATTTTTTATCCAATACTCTTCGGTACTTGGAAATGGCAGGATCCACAGACCGACCGACATACCGACAGACATAAAGACAGAAAGACAAAGTGACCGACAGAAAGACTGACGGACAGAAAGACCGAACTACAGACAGACGATCGACATAATACAGACAGAACGTCCGACTCACGGACGATGGGCAGACAGAAAGACCAGGCAGGCAGGTAGGCGAACTGACAGACAGACAGACAAATCTCACTCGCGAATTCATTCCTTAAGTCAATGTAAATGCGATCTCCGATGAAGAATGCTTGAAACGCAATTAATGTAAATGTTTCTTCAAATATATTTGAAAGAGCAAAGTTCAAACGAGTAAAAATATTCTGCATAGATACCCAATAACCGTGCGTTTGTATGTTATACGTCGTCTGTCAAAATACGTCCACGCATAGACAAAATAACGCTTGTCAGCACTCTAGTGACTACATTTTCTCTTCAATTTTAGTACAAAAAAAAACAGAAACAGTCGAGTTACATCAACAAAAGATGTACAATACAAGGATACATGTTTGAGGCAAGTGTAAAAGTAACATACTATTTTACACCAGACTAATTAAGACAATATGTAATAAAATGCGATTACTGCTTTGGAACGGTAAATGAAAAAAAAATAAACATTGTTTATTACGTGTTTTGGTCGCCGAAACTTACACCGGCAAAAATGTATTGTAAATACAAAAACAACCTTAAAACATCACAATTCCAAATTAAATGGCAATGAAATACAATTCGTCTACATTACATTTCAATTCAACTACTTATAGGGCGGATGTTAACCAGAGCAAAATAACTGGTATTTAATGTGATATTTAATGTACTAGCACACGTTATCGTAATCCACTTTCCGTAAGAAGCCGTTATGTTGACTATATTAAATAAACGTGCTGCATATATATATTTTCAACAGAATCAAACAAAATAGTTTAGTGTTTTTATCAGAAACAACAATCTTCGTGTAAACAACGTAAACACACGAAACTTAATGAAAATAATTGCCCCAATGATATATTGAAAACTTTGCGGTCCGGCTCTGCTAAAAATAAGGCCGCGGTATGTTATCCTTATGTAGATAAAAAAAGCTTATAAACAATGAATACGTTTTAGCATACTCCAATTGACATAAAAAATGTATTTGTTAAGATATATTTTGACTGGGTACAAAAATATTGAAAAACTTCACCGCAAGGCGTGACTAATTTTTGTATGATGTCACTCCGGGAGGATATTGTGTACAGTCAACAGATATCGTTTGGGCTAAATAAACATTAATTCAATCAAAACTTTCCAATCAAAACAACACCTGCACTGAGTACGTATTTATTAATTATTTCATTTATTCATTTATTTCAAAAACATATTGTTTTCATTATTAAATATAAAAATAGTTTGTGGAAACTCATTTAGTAACTCACTGAGTCACATTAGTTTGACAGTCGTTTTGGAACATGATCATTAAATAATTATTTATTTGATACCAACGTAGAGACGACGTGAGCTCATCTCTATTTAAAAACGTGGTCGTCAAGTGAGCTGTTTTGGTTGTATGGCTTTATACAAAACTTGTGAACAATGTAGATTACGAATTGTTCATAGGATGACTTCAAAATGGGTTCGACCCGTTTCGCTGGTGAACGTCATGGGAGCCATCATTTGATGGATAAATAAATGATGTCAATTGTATTTTTTAATAATTTGCAAGTTGTTAACATTCGTTTTAAAGAAAGATATACACGTTATTTTGTAAGATAACACGCACACTGATAAGGTAGAGCAACATCCCACACAAATGAAATAATGTGACTATCATATTAGATACGATCAAATTAAATACCTTCATATTCAATATATGCACGTTAGTTATTTTAGTACACAACTGTCTACATTATTTTAGGCTGGCATTGACATGGGTCATCTTAGCCTTGCACTGGAGCCCGAGGCAGCCTCAATATGCTGTCGACATGTAAAAATGGACATGGTAAATGCTTCGGGAGACGTTTCGACATTCCCGCCAGGAACGAAGTACTTAGTGTGTGATGCTGGAGGTAAAGTGAAGTTAAAATGTTTTTTTGGGTAATTAGTTGTTAAAGAACTCCCTCGAAAATAAATTAATAAATAATGTACGAATAACCCCGATAGTAAGAGATTGGTTATTGTTTAAACTTATCACCAGATTCGATATGTTTATCCCGGTTAATAATAGAATAATAGTTCCATCTCGTACTAGAGATCTTTAAGGGCTATCTTCTATGCGTTCGTAGTTCCATTTCAAGTCGGTTCGGAATGCAGAGCTTAATCACGTTTTCATTTGAATTTGAGGAGCCTCAAACCTAATATAAAAACATATCTTTGGGCGCAAATGACCTTAGATAGGCGGAGCTAAGAATGTATTCATGTATCCCCTCTCTCTCTCTCTCTCTCTCTCTCTCTCTCTCTCTCTCTCTCTCTCTCTCTCTCTCTCTCTCTCTCTCTGTATTTTCAATTTGTTTGCATAATGTATTATAATAACCTTTAAACTATATATATACTTTCAAAAAACATATAGCAAACAAGTAAGAAGTTCCTTAGAAAATCCGTGCGTTTCATAAAAATATTCTTACGCAACTCGCCGTCTACGAATTCCAACGTTCTAAAGTAAACGTGATGAATGGTCAAAAGCACAAGCGATTGCACTTACTTCACACGTTTTAAAATTTCTAACAAAATCGGATTTATTAGCCTTTGAGGATATTCACGAATTTTTTAAAATAAAACTGTCGGTACATTCTGATGCACTTATCTTTAAAAAATAACAGTATATACAGCTATGTTGTTTCCCTGGTTTGCGAAATCGCTACGGGAAACAATGTAAAATGTAAACAAAGTTTATTTATTTCTGTTCGAATAAAAACTGAACGTGGTTTCAAGTACTAGATGCAGTTTGTAAAAAAAAAAACTGTATTGATAATTACTGAAGCAAGTATTATATGAAAATTTGGTTTGATATATGTCAAACTGGAATAATATAATTATACAGCCCACACAGGCATGTTTCGAGTAGCCGGCACTTCTGGTTTCACAAAATGTAACGAAATCAAGGATTTCGTGCAACGAATTTAATTTACTGCAACGTTATCTTTGACTTTGTTTATTACATTACTAAATTTATATAATTAGACTGTCTTATATAAAGAAGTATAACACACAAGAAGAACAACAGTAAATGCTCTCTGTAAATATATAAGCTTGGTTTTTTAAAGAGTTTTATAAGTATTTAATCTGAACAAGTTCTCTGTAAATTGTACTTAGGAATTGTAGATCTACATTATTATGTCACAATTCAACATACTTTTTTACACCATTTAAAAATGCTTGAACATCATTATGTTTCAAATACAAAAACTAACAATTTAAATTATGTATTGATAGCCAAGAGGAACAAAAGTTTGTTATTGTCAATTGTTTCAATTGCAATTATCAAAAAGTATGTTTAGATGTGTTGTGTTTAAAAACCAATGCATGCATACTATCTATATTAGGGTATGAAAGATGTTCGCTTGCGAGCAACTTATTTAAATACTTAAAAAAATACCTCGGCAGTAGCATGGATTAATTCGATTCGATCACACATAAATCGATGGTTGTATCTGTTAAACAGTAAATCAAGAGACACAATAGTTTTACACTCAAACAGCATTGGCGCATGGAAAGTTGTTCTGTTTGAAGTGAGTAGAGATTGATTACGTTTTACTGTTTGATATCAAATAAAATAATACTTTATCAATAAAGAATCGTATGTATCAAGCTGACAAAACATTAAACGAAAGCATAAACCACTAATGCGTTATGTGTAAATGTAAATTGAAGCAAAAAAGTTCGATACGATATGTCATAGTTACACGGAAACTGTGAATGAATTATGCAATCTCAGCGTTTTTTATACTCGGAAAGAATGAGTGTCGTTTCACGATGATAAATTAGGTCGCAAAACGCATACTTTTGATTAAGATGTTGATTCCAAAAATAAATGTATTAACCAAATTCTAAATCAAAAGGTAGCGTTTGTCTTTCCGTGCATAATTTTTTCTAACGATCGCGAAAGAAATAACTAAATTTCTGCCAAGATCATTTTTATTTAAGGGTTTTTTAATTGGCGAGATGTTTGTAGAATTGTACACATTCTTATAATTACCTCGCATATTTATGGATGCAGGTTGATGTTTAAGCATTTTCGTTTCCTTTTAAAGGGTAAAAGCATATGCATTTGATCGTGAATGATAGTGAACAGAATAATTTCACACATTACGCAGCCCATGGAGTTATAAATT
Organism: Dreissena rostriformis; assembly: GCA_007657795.1. Taxonomy (NCBI): domain Eukaryota; kingdom Metazoa; phylum Mollusca; class Bivalvia; order Myida; family Dreissenidae; genus Dreissena; species Dreissena rostriformis. The sequence goes on from VMBQ01000285.1 coordinate 201,762, forward strand.
GGAATAATTAAATCGAACTACTCGCAACATTCACCTCTTCCAATCTATTAACAGAGTTGTACGCTAAAAATCAGGAAAAAACTATGCACCGACATTAAAGTCTGTTCGAAAAAGATTTATCCCAGTTTAATAAGAATGACTCATGATTTACAAGCACATTCGACCCCTATAAAAATAGCATGTCACTATCATAGTTAAATTTATTGACACCTTTGATGATGATAATTAATTTCTTTTAATATGAACAAAGGGAATCATAAGCAGAATAAAATGGAATTCTAGCAGCATTAAATATTCACATTACACTGTGCAAACTTTAATAATAACAACTAAGCAATTTGTTAAAAATACAATAAATTCATATATTATTACTTAATAAGAAGATCTTTGAAATATTTATGGTTGCTTTTAAAATCTGTTTTTAAATTTCATTGATAAAGGCCTTTTTTTACTACAGTAGGTGAATATGTTGTTTACGTAGTGTTTTCAATCATCGGGTAGATGAATACAAATTGAACACAGGACATACACGTCTGCATTATTTATGCAGAGCAAAACATTTGCTTATATAATAACAAAAACCTCTTAAAAGTGTAGCTTTTAATTTTTATGATCGTTGTTTTAATTTAAAACACAAATACACTAAATTGTATATTGCGGCATCTCACGTTTGTGTCAACCCTACTTTGATGTCCAACTCCTAATAAATTTATCTTAGACACGCACTCTGTTGTCAAACAGATTCCCTTTGTATCCGTATCCTAATTCTCCTCACCATCGTCATTATCAGACGCAGACAATCAACAGCATCATCAACAACACTAACCAACGAAAACACCATCATTGCAATTTTTGTTATTATTATCATCATCAACAACAACTACATCATACTACACTCGCCACCATGATCGCATTCGTCTTCGTTATCAGGACTTTATCGTCACCATTATATCAATACGTCATTATGTTATGATCGTGAAATCTACATTGTCATTTCAATATTCTTATTCATCTTATAATTCATGATACATACATCATCATTTTGGTTTAAAAGCATGTTTCATGATGTGTCAATGTAATAATCCAGTACCTTAGTAAATCTGATATGTCCACATCAACGCGAATGGGTATTAACTGATGACTGCACTATTGATAATCTTTGATAACAAATGCTGATGATTATGCAAATATAAAATATAACGGTAATGATGATGATGATAAATATTTGATGATGCTTATAACAATTATTGGGATTTTGATTATAATAAAAATGCCGAATTGTGACAACGAAGATAATGATGTGTTTCGTTTCATTATATATATATGTTATACTTAAAAGCATTTTGGTGTTGACCAACATGCGAACGCACTTTGGGTTTAAAAACCGAAGTTGGATTTCCAACACAGTGCGGTTCTTAAGTGCCCTCTGTTCACAAAATAGCGAACAACTGTAGTGCGTTGAGCGCTTTGACAAGACGTTTCAAATCTGTTTTACGCATGAAATACCATACCCACCATCTTCTAACGTAATCAACAATTGACTTAACCCATTGAATGTGCAATAGTTCAATTCTTGCTAGACAAATATATACATATACAAGTGAAGGTATACCAGTGTACAGTTACAAACAAATATATACATATACAAGTGAAGGTATACCAGTGTACAGTTACAATTCATTTTAACGCAATCCGTTGTAATTAGATTGATTTTATTGGGAAAAAAACTCATTCAAGACATAAACATAATACATCCATCCTATTAAATAGAAGTTACACATTATTACAATGCATTTATAATGTACAGTATTGTTTTAAGGAGGTACAGTTGACATAACGGTTCACGAAGTTACGCAAGGCATGAAACTGAAAGAGATAGAGAAAGCCAGTGGTGGTGCGTGGGGAGGTACAAAGGTCGACGAGGCGTTTGAGAAGTTTATTGACACTTTGGCAGGTATAATAAAAAGACAAAACAATCAAAATTATCATTTTGTTTAAATCATGCTAAGATAATATGCACGTCATTATCATTAGGGATGAAAGGTATCAGATACATATATCTGCGAATCTTTTACCTTTTTATTTTAAAGCTTAAACGTATTGCGAGCATCCATCTAGCAAATCGTAAATGCATTATCTTACAGTATATGTTAACTGTACTTAGTCTTTATTAAACGTTTACATTTTAAACACTGAACTTTCTGAAAGCACACTCTCCGCAGAAATTGAACAGTATCTAGTTGTTCTTCGAGTCAGATTTATGTACTCATGATGTTCCTAACTAAATAAGTGAAAGCAAATTGCTTATTTGATAACATCACTTTTTGTTAGCACGACATCAAATATTATTAAAACTGTTATTTCATAAATAAAATGTCTTAAGTGAAATGAATAACATTCATAGATTAAAACAGTGATCAAATGTGTCTCTTTAAATAATGTTAAACCGGTCTTCTTCTAATAGTATAATGATCATAGTTATAATTTTACTATGTTCAGGTTCTGAGGTTATGCGAGAGTTGAAATTGAAAAGTATGGAAGATTACCTCGAATTTATGAGGCTATTTGAACTTAGAAAGAGAGAATGCAAGCTAGAAACATCAAATGATATTGCCATTTGGATGCCAACGGTATTATCTGATATTGTTAAAGAACTTACTGGGAGTCATCTAAAAGATCGAATTGAGAGATCACCATACAAGAGCCAGGTTTGCATTGAAAGAGATAAACTTAAATGTGATGCGAGAATAATGTCAGGGCTTTTTGATGGGCCTGTAAAAAGCATTGTTGACCACCTGACCACAATTCTTTCAAAGTTCGATACAAATCCTATCAATCATATCGTCATGGTCGGTGGATTCTCCGAGTCGCCGTTGCTACAAAAGGCAGTGAAGAATGCTTTCCCAGGAAAACACGTTACCATACCGCAGGATGCAGGACTGGCTGTTTTGAAAGGCGCGGTGATGTTTGGACACAATAAGCGACAGATCGTATCCAGGATCGCACAATTTACGTATGGGATAGCTAGTTGTCCGCCTTACGACAAGGCTATTCATCCTGCTGAAAAGGTTATCCAGGAAGGCCCTTTAAAAGGAAGAGTTGAGGATTGCTTTTCGAAACTTGTTGACATTGGACAATCGTTGCCAATCGAGGAAGCTGCTGGAACTGGAAGTTATAGTCCACTACCTGGTAATTCGAGTTACTACGCAAGAGTGTACGCAACAAAAGATAAAAATCCTATATTGGTGGAAGATTCTGGGTGTTTCATGATTGGCAGCTTTAGTGTTAACTGCAAAGACAAAAATGGGAAAACATCGGGTACTGTTGTAACAATTTACTTCGGTGGGACGGAAATTGAAGTGAAAGCTACACTCAATACAACCGGGGAAGAAATAGCGGCGACATTTGATCTTCCAGAATAATAAAGTTCGTTCTTTACAACGAGTCGAATAATTTATGTTCAAGGAATTTTCAGAAATATTGACGTTTGTTCCATGTTTGTTTCTTTTCAAAAGCATGTTGTCACAAACATTAATTGCACGTATAAATCACTTATTATGGAGGCTGAAATAAGTATTCGAAAAAAAACACAGCAATACATGTTTAGACAAGTTAATGTATATATGTATTTAATTATAATTGTATTTTGCAGTTTAATTAATATATTATAGTAATCAGTTAAACTGTATATTCATTAGTTAAAAATTAATGCATCAGTTAATGAACGATGTTTATATTTCAACTCAACATTTGAATAGAAGGGAAAAAGTAAGATTTAAGCCGGTTCAATTCTAGTAAAATGATTTTTACCTTCATGACACTATACTGACGCTTATTGGACTATTTAAATGTAATAAGTATTGACCACTGTTATTATCCCCCGCCAAAGGCGGAGGGATATTGTTTTGGCGTTGTCCGTCCGTCCGTCCGTCCGTCCGTCCGTCCTTCCGTCCGTCCGTCCGTCCGGAACGTTTGTGTCCGGAGCCATATCTTGGAAGTGCTTTGGCGGATTTCATTGAAACTTGGTACGAGTATATATACGCATAAGAGGATGATGCACGCCAAATGGCATTGTACACCGTTTGTTAAAAACAGAGTTATGGCCCTTTATATCTTGAAAATATGCTTTTTACTATAGGCACTTTTGTGTCCGGAGCCATATTTTGGAAGTGCTTTGGCGGATTTCATTAAAACTTGCTACGAGTATATATACGCATAAGAAAATGATGCACGCCAAATGGCATTGTACACCGTCTGTTAAAAACAGAGTTATAGCCCTTTATATCTTGAAAAAATGCTTTTTACTATAGGCACTTTTGTGTCCGGAGCCATATCTTGGAAGTGCTTTGGCGGATTTCATTGAAACTTGGTACGAGTATATATACGCATAAGAGGATGATGCACGCCAAATGGCATTGTACACCATCTGTTAAAAACAGAGTTATGGCCCTTTATATCTTGAAAAAATGCTTTTTACTATAGGCACTTTTGTGTCCGGAGCCATATCTTGGAAGTGCTTTGGCGGATTTCATTGAAACTTGGTATGAGTATATATCCTCCGCCAGAGGCGGAGGGATATTGTTTTGGCGTTGTCCGTCCGTCCGGCTGTCCGTCCGTCCGTCCGGCACTTTTGTGTCCGGAGCCATATCTTGGAAGTGCTTTGACGGATTTCATTGAAACTTGATATAAGTATATATATGGATAAGAGGATGATGCACGCCAAATGGCATTGACGGATTTCATTGAAACTTGATATAAGTATATATATGGATAAGAGGATGATGCACGCCAAATGGCATTGTACACCATCTGTTAAATTTAGTGTATATTAACATTGAATGTTTTTGTGGAAAACGCACAACTTTTTAATTCACCTAAATAAATATTGAAGGCTCAAGAACCTTCCTCTGTCTTAGTTTTGAGTTATTGTCCTCCGTCCGTCCATCTGTCAGTATGTTCGTCCGTCCGATTTGTATCCATCCTCAAACAAAGCATATGTTGCGGGGGATATCAATTCTACGAATTTGCTTGTTAAATGAAGTGTTAGTGTGTTTGAATAAATGTAATCTTACCAGATAATTATGAAATGAGAACGCACATAACAATGGTTGTGCTTTCCAGTAAATATTTGATTTGCATATAATTTCATTTGAATAACCAACAGCCCGTGATATACCCAACATTCCAGTGTAACACATTTTGTTTGTTCTTATTTAATTTTTGTTTTTTTCAATCAATATTGCAAATATTTCAAATTCCAACACAAGCAAATAATGGTTACTTAAACACTCAATATATCACAGTCTAACAAAGTAGCGTGCTTTTTGAAACAATGCTTTTCATAACGCTTCATGTTGTCATGTTTCTCGTTTATGCCAGCACCATTATATTTTATCATATTTTATCGTTGCGTCTTTATCGTTATAAGTTTACATTATTGATTATTTTGTTGCAACCATTGTTTACCATGGTTTGGTTTCAAACAGTGTAACGTTGTTGATTGTTATTGATGGATAATATCTATCGGAAAATTGCATTAAATTATACTTATAAATCAGTTATTGCAAATAAATATGTTCTGATACATTTTGTTAATTGAATAAAATCGAATACATACTTTTATTTAACAAGTCAAATGTATGCTGAAAATTTCGGCACCAATTTGTGTGCCAATTGTACACCAGATGTGTTAATTTAATTTATAATTGGGAGTTAATTAAGGAAATAATTTATCGCTTATCGTTTCCTCGCGTTTTTCTGCAACGACGTTAGCGTAAGGGTCAATTTCGCGTTAGCTAATATGAAAATATATGCAGCACGATCCTTAATTGGATTTATGCCTGTGGTGTATAACTGATTATGACTATGTTCATAATTTAAAAGGCCCTGAAAGATAGACAATATCACTGATATGCTCTCTATTGATTAATTGGATACCACACCAACATTCTTACAATGATGTCTTTAAACGTGTGAATATTCGAAAGCGAATAAAAAACAAATACTTATTATTGTGTTACTTTCTTTCTTATTATAGGATGTAATGTTATGATCAACGCTATACAATGTGCTAACTCCATACGTCTAGAACCTAGTTTTATTAAGGGCATTAATACAACGCATCATCAGATAGTTAATTATATATTCATAGCACAATATTACAGTGTTTTTCACTATTAGTTAAGGCATGTGTGTTTAACATTCATTACTTAACACAAAGAAAACACATTCTTATTATTATGAATGTCTTTGAGATAGATACGATGTGAACTTTAAGAAGGCTGTAACTTTAACGTGCATTATATTTAAAAGTAGGACGTCATCGAATTTCAAGCCAAGACCGAGACGTATTACCTCATCACTGAATACATTTTACTCTTACTGATGCCTGTAGATCATCTGAAGCCGATATTTCAATTCTAGTCTTAATACATATCAAACACTTTCTTAATATTCTGCATTTCGTCCAGATAGATAATATTTATGTGTAATTAGGTTGAAGCTTTAAGGTGAATAATATTGAAACAATCATGACGTCATCGAATTTCAAGCTAAGGGCGAAATCGTAATGCCTCATCACTGAATCAATTTTTCTCTAACTGACGCCTGTAGTTCATCTGAAGCGGTTATTTCTGGTTTGAATGCTTTTTAATACATGCATATCGACTTTTGTTAAAAACGAATATTTCGAATTAAACGGGCTGTCATAGTTTTATTTATTTGAACCAATTAAACCTATTCGAAACCATTTAACTAACAGGTCAGATGGTAACACGCCTTATATGACGAACATAGGGACTGGTTCTTCTTCAAGAATTGAAAAAAGAAATTGTTGCAACATGTTAATAAGCATCGTATATCTATATTAAAGTAAACCAATACACATTTCAGTTTCCGGCTATTCTAAACATGCCCACAGGAGTCTGGTGCCTCCTCTTTATGTCACTAGGCACAGCAAATAGGTTTATGTTTGTTTTTTGTACATCGTCATTCTGTCTCGCGTCATCGTTCTGGGTGAACAAATGGACAAGCAAATAATGTTAATGATATTTTTCTTTAAGGAATATAATACATATGTGCTTAAATAAATTAATGTACAACCATTTTATATCATGGCCATGAAGATATTGACAGAAAACACATATCCACTGTCACTGTATTCATATAAGGAATAAACAGAAATTCAAAAGTCCAATTTGACCTTGTATTTTTATATAATTAAATATTTTAATAAAGTGTCGCACAATTGTGTCGCGTTCTGAGAAAACTGGGCATAATGCATGTGCGTAAAGTGTCGTCCCAGATTAGCCTGTGCAGTCCGCACAGGCTATTCCGGGACGACACTTTCCGCCAAAACTGGATTTACGCTAAGAAGAGACATCATTTAAATGAAACAAAAATCCATTATAGTGGAAATTGTCGTCCCTGATTAGCATGTGCGGACTTCACAGGCTAATCTGGGACCTTTATGCCCAGTTTTCTCAGAACACGACACAAGTATGTATAACACACACTTCAATAAGCAGACATTTGAGACAACACAAAGTAGTCTTACCGGAAGCACAATCAACTCTATTGAAACTCCCGCCGGTGTCTTCAGGGCTCTATGTTAGGCCCTATACTATGTCTAGTATATATTAATGACATTTCCGCTGGCATACAAAAACATTAACATGCGTTTGCTGATGATACCGTTCCTTGAATGGTCGCCAAACGAAACTGCAGGCACTGCATTGATAAATACCTAGCTGTGTTGATATATGGTAAGTATGTTTAACCCTTCAAAATACGAATCAATACTATTATATCGCAAAATAAATAAACTTAAGACTATATAAATGACCCATCATTGACGTTGTATAACGTCAATATACCCAATTTTTATGTCCATACAAATTTTTTGCCCAATAAGTGTTCTTGGAGGAATATAAGCATTTATATTTAATAAAGGAACAAGCAAAAACATGAGCGCATATAATGCTCCGATTAAAATAATAATTGATATAAAAGTACTGGAGTAAACTGATGTTCATTTAGAAGACCAGTTATTGAGTATTCCGACGCTTTTTTTGATATATGTACACAATATGAAGAAGATCCAAGAGAACAATCCAAACTGAAGCCGCTAAAATAACATCTGGATCTTTTTAATGAGCTAGGATGGTAAGCTATCAATCACCGAAGACGCAAACATAAATCAATATTAATTTATAAAATGAATTTTAGCACCATGCTACTTACAATCTCTTTTGCCCATAGAAAGTTGGGTCATATAGCATTTACTTGCTAGGAAATTCGTAACATCTCCAAACACTTAAAAAATAATAATTCGATTCATTTCTTAAAAAGGCTCATTTATATGGATCGACCGATTCTAAATCCTTTATTTTCATAAGACGAAAGCTGCTCTCAAAAGTTTCAAACGGGCTTAAAGCCACAAAACTTATTTGGCATAGTACATTTAAGTATAAATAAGAAATATATTGAATATATACCAATTAGAATATATCTGGTGGTTACAAGGTAGAAATCCGTCTTTTTTGCGCTTTAAAACTTAAAAATAATCGCGTTTGTCGAAATGGACGTATACGTATAGAAATCCTACTTTCGGATTTAAAAGCGGTACCGTTTGAAAAATAATAAATTACTTGCTAACTAGGCTATAGATTAAATGACGATGTTGCACACTTTCAAATTACATCTATATGTTTTGATTAACATGTATTTCAGTTCAAGGTCAGAGGCTTTAAGAACAAAGTGAAGCGCCGTAAATGAAACTATATTCAGACGCAACATAATTATATTCCCGCTATGGCTCTATGTTCTTCATAAAACAAAGTCTCATTATTTTCTCGAATGCAACGAAATACGTATATTCCGTCCCATGCATTGAAAATATTCTATATGAAGACGACCACTCGTGACTTCTTAACCAATACTAAAATAGCTGATGCAGTTCATAAATTTATTATTTATAGTAAGAGATTTGCTACGTAAATATGCTACCGTATGACTCCCAGACGCTGTTTCCTTTCAAGTCTTTCAAAACCTCTTTCTTGTTCTCATAAACTTCTACCACTTTATCTCTTACTTGACTTTCCAATGGAAAAGGATCAAATTTAATATGTGACATTACCTATTATAATACTTTTCATCAAGATATGCTCGATTTGCTACCAGCATAATTTTCATCAAAGCTTGAAACTTTGGATTTATGGTAGCTGTATCAATAATATGTTCACAATATTGACGTTATGCATGAGTTCCCTGGTAGATAGAAGCAATTATATCAAACATCTGATAACTATTTTAATTTCTGCAATCCGGAAATACTCTGTAATTGAAGTCATGAGGCCGTAACAATGCTATTTAATGCTGAGTTATGGTCCGACAAAACTTAATTAGAAATTACCAATTAACTTTCCTGGTCCTTGTGAAATTTCATTCTTCACAATAAATGATGGGATTGGAAATATGCAACACATTATGGATGAGTATTAGTATGTGATGATGGTAGCATCTTTGTGTATTTATTTGTATATGGGCACATTCTACAAGAGCTTAATGATTGACGACGACAGCGAATGTTTTGTAAATGCTGCCTAATTTTGATAACATCTTTCTTTGGCTTGAGTTTAAACTTATGCAAACACAAATATTCGTGTTAGGAACATTATAAAAATGTATATGACAGGATGAAATAAATACATTTATTATCTTGTAAATAATTAAATGAATTTTAGTCTAGTTGCAAAATTGATCAATTACTATGATTGAATATTTGTTTGCCAATCAAGCATAATATTAAGTTGTGTCTGATTGTGTCTTTATGTTGCCCCTTTGCACCAAGAGCTTTTTGTTTATACATAAGAGTCAAGTCAAGTAAATTTTATAGGCAAATACATTTGTTCATAGCCAAAAAACATACATAAGACATGTAATGACGGTGTAAAGAAATGCATATTGAACAATTGCGATGAAAAGTATGGTTATATGATGGACATTAAATAAAAAGTAATCGTTGTGTGAATGTTGACAAAAAAAACAAAACAACAATAAACAATATAGATTTATATATAAATAATACTGATTGTGACTAGATCTTAAATCAAATGCCATTCTAGTAAATTTAGCCAAGTTAATTAATATCTTTCTATTCGAAGTAGACATCAGTTGCTTTTTTATAAAAGAAGACCATCGTTGATAATATTTATGTAGTAATAGTTTTCTTAAATCTCTATACAATGGACAAATTAATCAAAAATGGTTTTCATTCTCAATTACACCCCCTTGTCCATAATCGTTCACTTCTTGGAATAGTTCTATATCTACCTTCTTCAATGAATAGTGAGTGTGCATAACAGCGAAGTCTAGTCAAACAAATATATCCCTAAAATTTACCACAATATCTAAATAGTTTTCAAAATCAAAATTTGATTTGAATAAACGATACGTATCAAGTTTGGGCAAGTTATCAATATCACTAACCCATGTTTGTAAACTTATATCCTTTATTCGCTGACAGATACAATTAACATCACTAGTGGTTATATCAGATTTATAATACAAAAAGACAATCCTTAATCCTGGAGCAATATCTTGAGTCTAATACCCCAGTTAGTAATATGCGAATTAACATCATCGAAATCTAGCCACAATTTATTAAGTAAGGAATCTGGATTCTTCTTTATTTTGAACCACAATTTAATGATAATTACGCATCTTTTTTTCACACTCCAAAGGAAAACGACCCAGCTCGCCATACACTGCCGCAGACGTAGTTTGTAGTCGAATAGATGTCTGTTTAAGGAATTTTAGATGGATTTTCTCTATGTCCGGGCTGGGATGAAATCCCCAAATCTCAGTACCGTAGGTAAATATTGGCAATATCATAGCATCAACAAGACGTATTTTGTCAGCAATTCTGAATGAAATTTTAGAAAAGGGTTTATTTAGAGAAAACATTGCTCTAGACGCTCGTTTCGATAAAGCTTCCTGCGCTTTTAAAAAATTGCCGTTCGAGGACAATGCCACACCCAGATAAGTAAACTTATTTACTACCTCATCTTAATATCATTAAATTTAACATCAATATTTTTCATTCTATTGCTTTTATTAAAAACCGTTACAACATTCTTGCTTGTGTTCACATATATGACCCATTCGCTACAAAATTCATGCAACCTATCTAAAAATACGCTGGAGTCTAGTTCCTGAGTAAGAAAAAAAGCTGTATCGTCAGAAAATAGCAACGTGAATAATTTTATGTTGTCGACATTTACATATTCAGTAGAATCATTATACAAATAGCCATATATATCATTTACGAACAATATAAATAATAATGGTGATAAAGGCTCACCCTGTTTTACACCAGTATGACTATCAAAGAATTCTGAAAGAGAATAGCCAGTTTTAAATGAGTGATTACACTGATTTTCTATACGTGTGTTACTACACAGTGTACAAGAACCACTACTTACATTTAATACTTGTCTTAACGCATAATATAACACAACCATATATTGATTTAATCATTTTAACAAATTTAGATGATATGTTATGCTGCAGAAGTTTGTACAAAATTCCGTTCCTTAAAACGATATCGAAAACTTTTTTTAAATCTACAAAGGCACAATACAGCTGCCGGTTTTCTCGATAAACTACTCTATTTATCACTGCGTTTAGCACACAAATACAATCTACAGTACTCTTATCGTTTCTTAAACCGAATTGAAAATCACTAAGTATACTAATGTTTTCAAGCCATTTACGTACTCTTCTGTCTAGCAATATTGAAAATATTTTAGAACAAATACTAGTAAGAGTTATCCACCTGTAGTTATTGACATCGTTCTTATCTCCTTTCTTAGGCACAGGAAAAATAACGCCTTAAGACCATGAATATGGCTATGAACTGGTTCTTTGAATGTAATTTAACAATTTACATAGGACAGGAGATAAAAGCTCCTTACAATCAATACAAATCTCAGGAATAAGTTGGTCAAAACCACCGCTTTTTCCCCGTTTAAGATTACCTATTGCATTCATTACTTCTTAAATTGTTAAGTCGCTATCAAGGAATTCCACGGAAACAATGGCACTATCTAAGAAGTTTCTTAAACCGTGACATTACAAAAAAAACATCATTGCTTGAAAACAACTTCTTAAAATGTTAAAAAATGTGGCCGGAGTAATGTCACTATCAGAAATACAATCTGCCTACGATGTCCGCCATATCTTAGTTTAAATATCTAAGGGACACCACTCATTCATAAATTTGTCGCGCCTATTACCAGATTAACTCCCGTCTTTGGCAAACAATGACAGTTTGGCTATACATAAACGGCTTAAATAGGGTTTAAATGATAATACGTGCGCGCCCATTTAATGCCGCGTTAAACTCGAAGATTAAATAAAGTAAATAATACCTTACAGGATTATTGACTCGCACCTTTTATTTCATACTGGCACAGTATTGTCTGACTAGTTCAGTTAACACGTAGTTGTTGACTGTAATTCAAGAATATTGATGCTGAAATATGTGTTTTTAATAACAATATCGATATATCATATATCATACAGATATAAGCGAACATTCAAAAGAGTTGAATGAGTTTTTATCAATAGCGATACCACGGAAGAAGTGTCATGAATGGTCGAGGACGAAATCGTAAAACAATACATCGGAAATAATCTGGACTCGTTGAAAGGTAAGGTAAAATTGATTGTAATGTTTGGTTAGTCTTATCGACACTCTATCAAATTGCGATCAATCAATGTGAAGTGTTTTAGATACCGTTTTCATTGGCATTTAAAGTTTTAAATGTTCGCGTGTGCTGAGAGGTGTATTTGTGGAGTAATTAACGCGTCTAGAGGACAATGATTATTAGGTAGGGCTGTGAGGTGTCTACAGTTGCACAATAACATGCTTGATTAATCTCTACATTTAATCGCCCAGCGGAAATCAATAATAAAGGAATGATTTTGAATGATATCGTTCATCTTTCGCAGAATTGCGTTTGTCTGAATAATGAGCGTGAAAGTTGTTTTCATGCATATTTAATATTGTCCAGTTAATTATAAATGAACTTATGGTATCAAAGAACTTTAAAATTATCAATGAAATTGTGCGGTTGTATGTATAATTGATTTTAAACGTTGAATGCGCATAGCTTATCGCAGTGTCACTATTAGTCTGTGTGACACACCTAAATAAAGTGAAAGACATCGGTAACTTAAATAAAGTCAGTCTTGTGCTTACGACCACTTGAATTAAGCGACTTTTGTCTTATGCGACCACTATGTACAAACACTTAAACAACATCACTGAAACTTCGTGTCACTTAGCAATTGTCATGATTTTTTTTAATTTTACGATAATATACAATACTATAATACAGTACGGTAGTTGGAGTGCAAATATGGACACGAAACATGCGTTTATTTTAGCCTCGCTCTTGAAAACCGGGTTTAGTGCATGTATGTTAAGTATCGTCCCGGACTGCACAGGCTAATCAGGGACAATACTTTCCGCTTTTTTTGCGGAATTTTTCGTTTAAAGAAAGTCTCTTCTTAACGAAAATCCAGTCTAGGCGGAAAGTGTCGTCCGTGATTAGCATGTGCCTATTTCTGGGACGACACTTTGTGCAAATGCATAAAGCCGCGTTTTGCCCGAGCGAGGCTCATTTGTATGTAATTTTTTTAAGCGATGCAGTGTTAACTTAACTGCTGGTTCTATTAAGAATAACACTCTAACAAGCTTTATTTAATGCATATGCGTTATTTAATATGCAGGATTGAAGCTGTATATACTACTTATAGAGGAGTGATTTTTATTTAACATGACGAACTCACAGAATACTTTGCAATTGGTTTTAAAATTTCATGTATATAGCTCCTGCATGTCATTTACAGTTGTTTACGTTTCACCTCGTTGATTCTGTATAGTGCATTGACATTGTTTTACTTGATGCAATGAAAACAATTAAGAATACGTCTAACAGGTATAGTTAGTAAAAAGTACAAAAATACAAACTAAACTTCCAGTAAATAATACGTTATGTACTGATATTAGAACTAAAACTGCATGTAGAATTTTCACAATTCTTTATTGGAGATTAGCTTTTTGTTTAGACGAAACCTGGAGTGGGTGTGCGTGTTATTCTATTGATCCCCACGCTTTTTGAAAAAAGGTGGGGATATTTTGGTTATCTCCGCCGTCCGTCGGTCCGTCTGTCCGTCCGTCCGTCCGTCCTGGCCACTATCATCTCCTACACTATTAGCACTAGAACCTTGAAACTTACACACATGGTAGCCATGAGCATATGTGCGACCCTGCACTACTTGGAATTTTGATCTGACCACTGGGTCAAAAGTTATGGAGGTTGGGGTGGGCCGGGTAAGAGATTTTCACTCGTTTTTTTAGGTTAACTTCTTCATTTCTACACCGATTCACTTCAAATGGATACTGGACCTCTGTTATGACAATACGGTCAATCTCAACCATGCATGGCCCCATTCCCAACCCTGGGGCGCCCCGCCCACATAGGCCACACCAACCCAAAATTGCCTTTTACTATAATTTCTTCATTTCTACACGGATTCATTTCAAATTGATACTGAACTTCCCTTATGACAATACGGTCAATCTCAAGTATGCATGGCCCCATTACCAACACTGGGGCGCCCCGCCTACATAGACCACAACCACCCAAAATTGCCTTTTACTATAATTTCTTCATTTCTACACCGATTCACTTCAAATTGATACTGAACCTCTCTTATGACAATACGATCAAACTCAACTATGCATGGCCCCATTACCAACCCTGGGGCCCAGCCCACATAGACCGTTCCCACCCAAAACTGCCTTTTACTGTTATTTCTCATTTCTACACCGATTCACTTCAAATTGATACTGAACTTCTCTTATGACAATACGGTCAATCTCAACTATGCATGGCCCCATTACCAACCCTGGGGCGCCCTGCCCACATAGGTCACACCCACCCAAAATTGCCTTTACTATAACTTCTTCATTTCTACACCAATTCACTTCTAATTGATACTGAACTTCTCTTTTACAATACGGTCAATCTCGACTATGCATGGCCCCATTACCAACCCTGGGGCACACCTAGGTCAAACATTCGGCGTGGGGATACGCGTCGGCCTCTGCCGCGCCATTTCTAGTTCAACACATATAATCATCCATACATTTCGTGCGTACGTTTTTCTTTATAAAGAATAAGTAATCAAATAAAACGTCTAAAACACTTTAAGAATGTCAATAAATAATGATAAATGAACTTATAAATAAGATCGCCGTGGCGTAGTGGATATGGTGTCCGCCTAGCGATCGGCAACCACACTGGGAGCGTTCCTTTCATCTCCTTCAAAGACACCAAGTACTGGTTCTAGTCCCAGGAAACGGACTTTATATAAGCCTACGGCTTTCGATGCAATCGAGCTAAAATAAATAGGTTTAAACTATACTAATAAAAATTGAATACTTTATTAACGAATTGAATGTTTCAATGCTGCAAATGACTCCTCTGAAGTCACTGTTTTAAAAGAAATATTTGTTACTGAGATTCCGATCAAATATATTGATTTAAATGCAGTGACCCCCATTTTATTTGTATAATTTGACAAATTTATTGCCAATTGAAGAACATTAAGTACATTAAGAGCCCTTCACCGAGCATTATTTACGACACTCCCAACCTATGGTAAATGCTTTTGATATGTTAATCCTTATTCAAGAGAATTATGCCATAAGGAAATACGGATTGCAAATAAGGGTAAGCTGAACTGAATTATATGACCATATGAGTCTCGATTTGGGAAAACTGGGCTTATTGTATGTGCGTAAAGTGGCGTCCCAGATTAGCCCGAGCAGTCCGCACATGCTAATCGGGGACGACTCCTTCCGCTTTTATGCATTTTTTTATTCAAAGGACGTCTTTACTAAACGTCAATCCCGTCTAGGCGGAAAGCGTCGTCCTTGATTAGAATATGCGGTCTGCTCAGCCTAATATGGGACGACACTTTACGCACATGTCTGTTTTTTCCAGAACGCGGCTCAAAAAATTTATTTCACAAATCATATTTTCAAACATATGTAAATAATATGGTCACATTTGTTTGTAAGGAAATGAACTTCACGTAAAACTTATATAAACTGGTTTCCAATAGATTATTTTGCTCACTTGAAAGTCAGTTATTCCAATATAATATAAATAATAGTTACATATCAATAACAATTTATTTTATCTCAATTCCCTTGTTCATTCAGATGACCAGTGTGGACGTGCCCGTACCACGTGACACCAGCCTGCCCAGCCTCGCCCGGGTGGTGCGCAAGAAGACGATCGCGCAGCCGCCCATGCCTCCGCCCATGAACCCTGAGGACGTGCCCTGGAGGGGTCAGGGGGGTCGGGCCCCGACCCTGAGTAGCGTGGAGTTTGACAGACAGCTGGACAAGGTGTCGGTCTGGCTGGAGGCTTGGAACCATGAGCAGGTAAGCATAGTATTAGCGAGAGAAATTATAATCGCTCATGTGATTTGCAGTCCAATTGTATACCACCACCATAGACACCAATAAAATATATCTTAAAAAAGGATCGTCCCCATAGTACAGCGGCGCCACGATTGAACATAGACTAGGTAAGTGTTAATAGGCTTACATTTTTCGACGATAAGGAAGATGAACCAATATCATTGGCGTTTGTTTGGGCTTTTATGGGAAAAAAATAAACAAAAATAAAACTTTTTTAACGAAAATGTATTCTCTTGTTTTAATGGGCGTCTTGTTTTTGTGAAAACTAAATTTTCTTTTTCGAATTACGTTTACACGAAATTATCGAAAAATTCCAAAAACAATTCCAATACTTCTTATTTATTACTTTTAATTATTTTAAGCTATGGTCACATTATATTTAAGCGATACCGTTCTTCAGAATGTTCATGTTGGACGCGAAGAAAAGAAATATTAGAAAACAGAAATTACTGAAATATTTTCTAAACTATCGTATGACTACAAAACAAATTACTTTTCGTTTTATAATCGATAATGTTCCATTACAAAAGAATCATCGCCGTTTAATAAACATTCATTTAAGCATTTAATAATGGCATTCCGTTTGATCGACCATTGTTTCCTCAAAAGCTATTCAGACCATGAAATGTTAACAATTGTTATTCAGCGCTGTCACTAGTGAATATACACAATTATCGACAATTGGCAGTGAAAACAAAACAATATACCCTGTAGATGCGAGATGGGCAGCCCAATGTCACCGTTCAAGCGTTCTATAGTTAAACAAATATGGAACTAAAAATTACTGACAGATTAAACGTTGTTCCTTTTAGTTCGCCTATTGATTTTTCACATGAACCCGAGAAATAAATGACAAGCATGAATAATCTAAACACAATTTAACAATTGATTTTGATGTTATTTATTGTCAAAGTACATTATTTAATGGGATTATATAGTATGTTAAATGCTAATTTTGTTTGCAATTTTAAAAGTGCCTCAATTTAAAGACACATGTAAATTGAGATCAAGATTTTTAATCCACTTTCTTTTTCCCCGGGGGCATAATACCATTATTTCATTAGCGCAAAGGTACTAAGTGTTTAATGTTTCATCGGTATGGGCTTTATTTAATTATAAACAAGGGTCCTTTTTTCATCAGAATTAATCAGGATTTCGAGATTGATTACTGCATTATCGGACACGACCCATAAGTCGAACTTGTGATGGGAAAACCGCCCACGTTTAATTTCCGTATTCGTGTGAGATGTCATATAACGCAAAGACCGTGTTATATAATAAGGCACACATATTCCTTACATTATTGGCGGTACGTCATTATACTTCCTTAAAACGACCAAAATAGTTTACTAAGTGAATTGTGTGGAAATTGTGAGGCATGTTTTCTTCGCGCAGCTGCGTGCTTTTATACATTGTATCTAAAAAAGGTCTGGTAATTTTATACTTTCATGTATGTATAGGCAGTTTCGTAATGAAGGTAAGATACTTATCTGAAACATCTATACTTTTTCAAGCCTTAACGTAATACGTTTCCAGCGACTCCTAATATGTTTATTTACAATTTACACAATGAGAGTTTTGACGTTGGCATGACTATAGAGAATGCATGGTTTGCCGATGCTTTCCTGTCATCATCCGAGTAAGATATCAATCTGTTATCAGAAGCCAGTAAACACGTTTCATATTTATTACAAACAAAATGTGTTACTAAAAGTTCAGACACAAATGGACTCTTTTAAAACGTTTTTTAAACGTAAATTAAGAAACCCGCAAACATTTATCGATTTACATCACTGTACAATATGTACAATATGAAAATTAGACAACCTTATTTCTCTACAAAAACGTTCCAAGTAGGCACAACTAAAAATCATAAATATGGTAAATAAGCATGATATCTTAAATGTGAGCGGCGCTAAAATTGTGCAAATGAACCTGATATTACAGAAAGTGGGCGGAGCTAATTTGGGTTATGACACAGTCTTTTAGTACACATACTTGAAAGGTAGTATAGGGCCATTGTCATGACTGTTGCATAATAAAATGATAGTTTTGGCACATGTTCGAGACACGAGGCACGTGCCATGTTTAACAAGTATACACGATACACGCATTGCAGATCTTTTTGAATTAAGGTATTCTGTCTCTAGCAAACAAACAACTTGTCGATAAACAGTATTTACCACTCGGCTGTCTTTTTAATAACTAAATGGCACATACAGCTTACGACATTTGAAAAATACTTGATTATGTACTTTTAATAGCCTTATCCGAACATTTTACAGTCAATGATCGTCAAAGCGTGCGCCAGTTGCATAGTTTTCCAATAACAATAGGCTTAAGTGTTATTGTGGAATAGGTTTATGTATAAATTTGTTAACGAAGGAATTGTTATAGAACGAAAGGCGACACTTTATTTAACGATTAAGAAAAGCAGGTCAACATTATAGGCGATCAACCAAATCGGTATTTATTCAGAAGGTTGAAACGCTAATATTGAAACAGGAGCCACACAAACGAAGCACTATTTGATTATATTTAATGACTAAAACAACAACGAATTAACAGTACGCCCACAACTGTTTACTGATCATGAGACAAACAGCAACCGACTGCTCTTATGACATACACCGATATAAACCCTCACATCTAGAATATCGTCAATTCACGATACTAGTTTTTACAAGAATCAAACTAAAAGTGATTAAGGCGTTTCCCTTAATACTTGTTTTAAATGGGATACATTGAACAAAATCTTATATCTTATGCCAAGAATGACACGTGTATTAAAGTTTTACTAACAGATACAGAAATTGAAAGCTCGAAATTCCACAGTTTCTAATTCATTTCAGATGTAATCCATGGAAAATCCATTTAACAATATTCAACTCGAGTTCTCATTGATTTTCAAGCATGTCGCGATAAAATTGTTTGACTTGTAAACTTTCGGGACCAGTTTTGAAATGAATCTCTCTTTCTTTCAAGCGTTTAACAAACAGATAAAAATAATTTAGTCCAGTTGGCGAAGATTTGCTAACGCCGGGACTTCTGTATGGACAGTAATGCAATCATTTTAACAGGACTTTTGTTTGAAGATTATTTGAATCAAATTACAATTGTAAGTTAGCACTTGTATGAATTATCAACAAATTGACTGCTCCTTTGATTTGCTGAGTCATATAAGTGCAACATTTTGCGTGTTTATTCAAGAAACCACGCCTTAAGTAAAATTCATCGAACAAGTTTGTCCATAGCCAGAAAGCTTCTTATCATTTTTGAAAATGTATTTGCACAATGTTTTCCTCGTGTAAATTAAAAATAACTTATGCACCCATTTAACAAATATTTGTTTTTCTGCCAATATAATATTATTTGTTTTTAGTGGCGCGCTTCACTTAACTTCTCAAATTAATCAATTGTTACGAAAACAGTGCTAAATAGACGAATAACAACAAACAGGAACCGTTTCGTGTACGACTGTTTTCCATTTGATCCATGCTTATATATGCATGCTAATTATATTTGTTCAAGGCGAGGACCTCCAGGTTAAATGTGATTGAAATGAACGTTCTGGAGTTTTAACGTGTTATTCGTAATTTTAAGATTTTTCGTCGGGTGATTTTACGAGTAAATTTCAAATATGGCTATCAAGTTCGTCTTCCAATCACTGAAATCTAAACACACCAATCTATGTGGCACGTTTACCGTCCACGTAAACACGAACTTTAACATTGTTGCAGCCGTTGTTATAAAGCGTATCAACAACTGAACCTCGTTGTGGGACAGCTGCATTTGACTTCCTTTACACGAAACATTCAATTTAAGCGTAAAGTGTCGTCCCTGTTAACCTGTGCAAAAAGTGTCATCGGAAAATTAGCCTGTGAAGACACTTTTTGCACATTCATTAAGCCCTTTTCTCACAGAACACGGCTTTACTAATCATAAAACCTTCTTGCGAGTGCAGAGATGTCAGGTGCTCGAGGGAGTGCTGAGGAGAAGCAATTTCCGGCAGTTCCAGTTCCTGAACACCTCCCTGCAGCCCGCCCTACACCGGGACTTCATGTACACGGCTCGAACACAGTTCCCCTCTATAGAGTTCGTGCCACTCAGTACACACACCAGCCGGAAACTCAAGGTACCGTATTTTTGCACAATAACCCAGTGTCTCAAAGCCTGATTAATTCATTAAAAAAAAAAGAATGTACGTATTATGTTTAGATAAGAAAAATAAATCTGCTGGTCATCATTCAAACTCGGTAAAATAATAACGTTTGTTACGCTTTTCCTCGATTATTTGGAAAATACGCTGAGTTCTATCAAAGCGTTCATGTTACGCCGATAATTACAAAGCTTGCGTGGCGCAGTGGTACCGCATTATCTTTGAAGGTCCGCGGTTCGAATTCTGAGGAAGACAAACTTGTGTAGTCAACTTTTTCTTGCTATAATACCTTGTTAGAATTATTCAACCCATTATAGATTTAAAGGTTAAGAAATATATGTTATGACATTAAACAAACGAAAATCGGCAAAGAAGTCCCTTTTACCCGCCTTTTTTATTTAAAGACAAGCTAACTGGCTGGTTTGGTTATATAAAACGTGTTTCTGACTTAAATGTATTCACATGTTGGTCTTACCAGTCACATATATAATATATTACGCGGCAAACTGTTATTATTCGTACGAAGTCGACCCGTAACACAAAGTTGTATAAGGGTAGGTCAAATAAGTATTTTGCGCGAATTGTTCCAACGTCGTAATTGGTACAATGCATTGTTTATGCATGTCCCTACATACCCTGTTGCGCTCGTTTGGTCACCGTCGGTTAAGGTACTACTTACAAGTAACCGGGGTACGGCAAATATACGGCGTGTTCTGAGAAAACTGGGCAAAATGCTTGTGCGTAAAGTGTCATCCCAGATTAGCCTGTACTTTCCGCCTAAACTGGATTTTCGCTAAGAAGAGACATCCTTTAAACGAAAAAATCCATAAAAGCGGAAATTGTCGTCCCTGATTAGCCTGTGCGGACTGCACAGGCTAATCTTGGATGACAATTTACGCACAAGCATTTTGCCCAGTTTTCTCAGAAAACGCCTTTACTTACCAAGTAACCGGGGTACGGAAAATATACTAGAAACTACGCAGGCGTAATGCCGGGTGCTTTTATGCGTATCTTTCCGTACCCGGGGATACATTGTAGTACACTTAAGTAGTTTCTGAGATGACAACGAAACGTTTAGCCCCAGTCGCCGGTTTCTGCCTGCAGGAGAAGCTTATCTTCACCCGGCAGGACAATTACCATCGGATAGACAGCGCCCACCTGACAGACGACGAGCAGGCCAAACAACAGGCGCAGGAAAAGGACCCACTCAGACTGCCGGAAATCACTAACGGGTAGGGGTGTTGTATTTAAGCCGCGTTCGGTGAAAACAGAGTTTAACATCACAAGCGAAACTAATGTTTCTAAACATTCCTGCATTTTTGTCCCAAGAACAATTTAAATGCCTATAACACCGATGGTCACTTACTCAACGACCATGCACTTGTCATGGGATACGCGCATTTTTTCAACAACATATTCCTACGTAAACCACGTTTCTATATCATATATTCAAGCGCTGATTCGCTATCACGTGCAATTATCGATAGTAAACACTTGTAGAACCACTAACCCAAACACGATACCTGCTTCTATATATTGTACTCGTTGAATGATTCTGCAGGTCATTTCATAAAACTTACATGGTAGTTTAAACCTATTTATTTTAAACTCGATTGCATCGAAAGCCTTAGGCTTATAGAAACGCTCTCGAGTCCGTTTCCTCGGACTTGGATCAGTACTTGATGTCTCTGGGGGGGGGGGGATCGAAGGAACGCTCCCAGTGGGGTTCGAACTTACCTGTTAAAATAATAATTAATTCCATATCAGCAATCCATTGAAGTCTGCACCGGAAGTTCACAGCCTCTGGTCAGTTGTTCCCAGCAAACGACCCCGTCGAAGTGTCAGTCTAATTGAGAAGCAGCCGGAAAAGTGGGTGGGGGACGGTAAACCGCTGTATGACAAAAATCCAAACATCAGGTGCGAACATTGTTTTGTCGAAATGTATATGAGTCTCGCTCTGGGAAAACGGGGTTTAATGCATGTGCGTTAAGTGTGGTAGCAGATTAGCCTGTGCAGTCAGTACTGGCTAATCAGGGACAATGCTTTCCGCTTGTATGGTATTTTTCATTTAAAGGATACCTCTTCTTAGCGAAAATCCGTTTAAGGCAGAAAGTGTCGCCCCTGCTTAGCCTGCGCGAACTGCACAGGCTAATATGAAACGACATTTAACGCACATGCATAAAGCCCCGTTTCCGATCAGCGAGGCTCATATCGTAAAGTATTAAGGGTCATGTATACTGAAGGCAATACTCCCCTTGGCCAAAGACTAGGAATCTAGGATGGAATAGAATACAATTAATTTTTATTTTTTTTCTGGGTTATTATACATTATGATCATTAAACATTTTAAATATAGAATGATAATTATTTTGTGACTACAAACGTAAATTAAGGGAAAAAAAAGCTGTTTTTTTTTTTCAATAATTAATTGATATTTAGTCTTAAGACTCGTTAAATCATACTCAACAGATTTTCGAAATACATAAATACAAATTTGTTTAATTTCGGGGTGTGTATTTTTTTGTTCTTGTTGTACTACACAAATATAATATTGCTACAAATATATAATGCGTACGTTGAAATAGCAGTCGCTTTATTTATCTTGTTTATTACAATTTTGATTTTACGAAGAGTCTGATTTGTTTACAGGGACATAAGGTTTGTTTTTATCTTCTGCCTGTTTTGTTGCATGCTTTTGGTAGATTAGTTTTCTTGTAACATAGATATTGCGATTTACTATATAAGAACACACTTAACTTAATTTTACAATTTAAGTATCATGATATGTTAACAGACAGTGTAAATATATAAGAAGCAATACAACTCACATTACTTGTTAATTGGACTAAGTGTCAATAACATATTAATAAGTTTAGCTCTAATAAACTATTTACTTAAATAAATAAAAAAATGGTATCATATTTAACAGTAAGGAAAACTTAGCAAATAATTCATTTTATAGGTTCCACAAATGCCTGTTGTACTATTGATTATTCCTAGCAACACGCTTTCAAACTTTATTCTTAAGAACATGATCATTTGTGTCGTGTTCTGAGAAAACTGGGCAAAATGCTTGTGCGTAAATTGTCATTCCAGATTAGCCTGTGCAGTCCGCACAGGCTAATCAGGGATGACAATTTCCGCTTTTATGGAATTTTTCGTTTAAATGATGTCTCTTCTTAGCGAAAATCCAGTTTAGGCGGAAAGTATCGTCCCGGATTAGCCTTTGCGGACTGCACAGGCTAAACTGGGATGACAATTTACGCACAAGCATTATGCCCAGTTTTCTCAGAACACGACACATTTTACAACTGACAACTTATGAACAAGCATTTCGATAGTCATACATCTTATTTTACAACAAGACTCTCTATCTTACATGTTGCCTTTTTGCTTTTCTGTGTTTGGTTCACAATAATAAGAGGGAGTGCATCGTTTAGATTGCATTCAATTAGTAAGCATTATATGGCTTGCTTTTTTAAATTAATATTGTTATTACTAACATAGGTAGCATTGTCAAAAATATAATAAATAGTTCTCCGTGGTAGCATATTTATTGTAAAGGAGATTCAACAACAAACGATTCTCACAAAGTAAAACCCTGAAAAGGTTTTCATGCATGGTCATGAATATGAACACATATTTGTACAATACATTTCACTAATATGACATAAAGCAACTTTAATTATTAAACGGCGAAACATTAAAGCGTGTTCTTGTTTTGATTTGTTTAACGTCGATAACAATACACGAGAAAACATCATCTGTTTCAAAGACATGTCTTATACCTTCGTCTCCTGCATTTTTGTAAAAACAGAACAAATTATACAGGTGCTAAATGTTTATATGTACATTCTGAAATATAGTATTATGAGTCCCGTTCTGGGAAAACTGGGCTTAATTCATGCGCATACAATGTCTTCCGTTTAGCCGGTGCAGTCCGCATAGGCTAATCAGGGACGACACTTTCCGTCTGAACTGGATTTTGTTTTAGTAGAGACTTCCTATAAACGACAAAATCCATACAAGCGGAAAGTGTCGTCCCTGCATAGCCTGTGCGGACTGCACAGGTTAATATGAAAGAACTCTTTACGCACATGCATTTAGCCAAGTTTACCAGAAAGCGACTCATATGAGTGACACATACAACCACCCATTGCACTGTTCTCCTCGGTTCTCGCAGGTTTATTGAGCAGCCTATCCGTCGACACATTCAGGACGAGCAGAGCCCACGTTACAGCCTGCAGGTGTCGGCGTTAACCGGCCAGAACCAACGGCCACCGGCTGTTCCAGGTCAGAGTCACCAAGCCACTTTAATGTATGTGCCTAAAGTGTCGTCCCAGGTAAGCCTGTGCAGTCCGTACACGCTAATAAGGGACAACACTTTCCGCCTTAACTGGATTTTCGCTAAAAATAGACTTAATTTTAATGAAAAATTCCATTAAAGCGTAAACTGTTATCACTGATAAGCCTGTACAGACAGCACAGGCTTATCTGGGACGACACTATACGCACATGCATTAAGCCCCCGTCATCCGGTCAAAACAAGCGGCTCCCGGCTGTTTCAGGTCAGATTCACCAAGCCTCGGCTGTATCCGGAAGTGCCGGGCTGCAGAGCAAATCCAGTAGTATGAGCACACTACACGCGCACAGTGATGGAGTGGTGACCGTACAAAGGAAATCTAAGCTTAAAAACAAAGTAAGCGTCCATTTAAA
The DNA here is from genome assembly GCA_007657795.1 of Dreissena rostriformis. Lineage (NCBI taxonomy): Eukaryota > Metazoa > Mollusca > Bivalvia > Myida > Dreissenidae > Dreissena > Dreissena rostriformis. Next base: position 227,201 of record VMBQ01000285.1, read on the forward strand.
TCCGTAAAGTTTTCTCGCAAACGTTAATGGGTTCGCAATAAAAAGTCCATTGGATAAGTAAAATCGAACATTATAACATTATTTAATATTCTATATATGCTTTTTCTCTCCTGAAGTTCTGTTTGAGTCTCCCCCTTGTTTTTGTTTATAATTTATTTTTATTAACTTTAAAGGGACTGTAAACCACGAATGACGAAAAAGAAAAGTTCTAAACTTCCGTATTTTTTTTACAATTATTACTTTATATTGATTAAAATATCACGACTGGTCTATAACATTACTTGAAATTTTTTATTTTTTATTTTTACTTTATTTTTTTATTTTTTTATTTTTACAGGGTATGTCTACCAGGTAACTACCAGTTAACTATACATGACGCCAGTAGATTGATCATTATCGTCACGTGGTAAACCCAGGAATGAAATTGGGCATGCGTAGTGAATTGTATATATTTTATATATAAAATGATCAATCTACTTGCGTTATTTATAGTGTGTATATCGTTATGTCAAATATTTTCGCGAATTTTATTACCGAATATACTGAAAATATGAACTTTTTTCAAGTAATGTTATAAACCAGTCGTGATATTTTAATCAATATAAACTAATAATTGTAAAAAATACGGTATTTTAGAACTTTTCTTTTTTCGTCATTCGTGGTTTGCAGTCCCTTTAAGTTTCATGATTTAATGCTATTTTTATTGCGCATGAATAATTAGTAATTGCTTAAGAACTGCATTGTCTTAAAATTAAGTTATGTCGGAAATGTAACGTGTCCTATCAAGCCGATTACGGCGGTTTAGTGGTTCGACCAGCTTTCTCGTGCTTCAGATGGTTAATTGTTATGTTTGTCTCGTTTCAGTCTGACAGTAGCAAGTCTATAGACATTGAAGCCAGCATGCTGTATAACTGGTACTCTAACATGTGGACAGGTCAGTATATATTTTAATGTGTAAATCAGTTTAATTTGAGCCTCGCTCTGGGAAAACTGGGCTTTATGCATGCGCGTAAAGTGTCGTTCCACATTATCCTGTGCATCCGCACAGGCTAATCAGAGACGACACTTTCCGCGTACAGGTAATTTTCTTTTAGAAGAAACTTCCTTTTAATTAAAAATTCAATACAATCGGGAAGTGTTTTCCAAAATTATCCTCTGCTGACCAACACTTAACGCACATGCATTAAGCCCAGTAATCCTAGAACGAGTCTAATTCAATCTTTATTGTGATTACTAAGGCCACCGGTCAAAACACACGACGTTCAAGAAATGTAAAAAATGCAACATCGACACAATGATATTCATCCGCAATATATGTGGCGTGTTCTGAGAAAACTGGGCAAATTGCTTGTGCGTAAATTGTCATCCAAGATTAGCCTGTGCAGTCCGCACAGGCTAATCAGGGACGACAATTTCCGCTTTTATGGAATATTTCGTTTAAATGATGTCTCTTCTTAGCGAAAATCCAGTTTAGTNTTGAAACTGACTTTCTCTGGTGGATGTTTACATTGTTGAAACTTAATAAATAAATGGAATACACTCGATTGGTAAGTTATTATTCAATTGAAATATTGCATTTGGTAACATAAAATATCAATCTAGTATTATATTGCTAAAGATTACCTTTGATAACATGGAAACCGTTTTCGTCACAATTTTTTTTTGCCGATTTTAAATTTAAGGTCAGTGTTATTCAGTCAAACTAATAGAACGAAAAAGTTATCATTTTATTTACAGTTTTGGAGTTATTTCTTGAGTATTCTGCATGATTATTCTAAAGACCTTTTCTTGTGTGGTGTATTAAGTTACGTTGTGATTGTAAACAATATTGCATCTCCGACTCGTACTCGATCATTTTCGTACCAAACTGTTTCAAACTGTAAAAAATCAAACTGTGCTTACATACACATTGGAAATAGACTAATTAATCTGTGCATTTTATGGATTCTCTTTGATTTTTTTTAAGAAGCTGCTCTGTCAAATGCTGGGCTTCACACATTCCATGCAGCATTGTGCTGAGCAAAAGTTACTTTGTGCTTCGCACTCAACAACGAAGCAATTCTGGACCTATCAAGCTTGGCCGGGGCTGAAACATTAACAATTGTGACTCTGTAATGTTCAACGTTAGTGGACTGTAAATAAACTGCAAATATTGTGAAGAGACTTTGTATGTCTGTAAGCAAAAAGAATATACAGCATAACAAATATCAGGTGTGAAACAATGTGAAAGAATAATGAAATTACCAGTTTGCAGTTATCAGGCATGCCAAATGAATTGTTGATATTAAAAACGATAGTTCCCAGGCAGCTATAGACGTTTTTTCTGTATTTCTATTACTAGTATTAGTTCATAAAATGTATGCCACAATAAAAAAAGCACACTCTGTTTAGAGACCTTTGTGATGTGTGATGATGACTTTGAGCAATATATTGTACAATAAACAATATCTACTTAGTTGTTTTTAAGTATCAAATTTCTTGTATATTATATAAATGAATGTTTTTTTTTTGCTTAAATATAAATGTGCATAATGCAGTGCCAGTAGTACACTTTGCAATATTTTTATTACAAAAGAGTGTGTTGTAGACTTAACCGTTTTGGCAATTGGTTCCTTGCCATAAATAAAGGACCACAGAGGTGTGTATGATAAAACTGCAATACTGCTGCAGCTTCTGGAGTTTCACTTCTTCATATTGAACTTATACCTATAATTAATAATCCTTGCATAAAAATTCATTTCACACACCTGTGACCATGTTGTGTATTACCATTAGTTTGCACATTACGCTGAGACTTTTAAAAAATTGCAAATAAGCGAAAAGCAAAAGTTAAGTCTTGTCAACAGTCTCTGAATAATTTTTTGAAGACCATATAAAAAGCGAAAGTGTAGGATACGGTAGGCATTTTATTTGATGACTGCTTGTTATTATTTTTTCACAAAAGGCGTACTGGCAGAGTGGAGTCTTTTATTGGTTCTACATCTTTGATGAAGTCAACTCATTGACATTTAGTGCCATGACTGAGCGTATTAGGAACTTATCCATATATTTTTGCAAACTCATAAGAGTGTTTCTAATACTCCATGTGTTGAGTGCACAGTAACAAGGGCGAGAAGATTAGGGTATAAATGAACATACTGAATGTGTTATTTTGTTTATGAGCTTGAACATACAAAAACTTGACTTTGATCAATTGGGATGTACATGCAGTTTAATAATCGGGTTGTTATTTTATAATCATGTTCATGTGGAAACTGCCTCATTCACATGCAATAAGCAGCTGCTGTCTATATGTTTAATGCCACATTCCATAATGACTGAATATCTTTACTCTCAAAACATGAAAATGAATTAAATGAAATGAAAATAAACGAAATAATTCAATTAAATTCAGGTGAAAAATATTTGATAATATTTTATTTAAATATGTTTTGGTAGATTATTTACCGGTAATACAATTCTTGTTGATAACAGTAAATTCGTGATAATAAGTATGTTGTTGTTTATATTTTGTTAGTCTCACACATAAAGCGACAGGTACACTCATATATTTAGCAATAAGCTTATGATGTGGGTCTTTATCATAAATCTAAATTTTTGCTACTAAAATTTTCTCTTTAGCACCAACCTAGTAATAGTCAATCTGTGTATGCCATAAGCGATAGTTTTAACCAACTGTTAATTCCTGAGGATTGAAGAAAAATACAATAAGTTAACAATATTTCATGACATAAGCTCTAACAGTGCGGAAGATATGCAAAGAGTATTGTGTCCAAAGGTGATATTTCTGGTCTGTGTAATTTTGCGCAGTGAATGAGGGGTATGCACTTCTTTCAAGATAGATGCAAACACTCCCGCAAGCATTGTTTCATTTACAAGTTTATTAATATTAATTAAGTACAAAAAGTTTTTCATTTACATATGCAGGGGTTTCATTTTCGATGTCGATGATTTAGACGTGGGACCAAAATAATGAAGTACGGCACCTTTCTTTTTTTATGCTTAATTTAAATAAAATCCCTTCTCGTTTTAGAAATAATCTCGCCCTAAAACATAAATGACATCCCTGCATATGGACAACATCAATAAAACACAGTTTCGAGAGATTGTTTAAATTCTAACATTGTTTTTAAAAGTAAACAAAAAATTAAATACATGTTTAAGAGTTTAAAAACAGTACAAGGGGTTACTATATATAAAGCATAGCTTCGTAAACTTGTTTAAGATTAAAACAAATTACATTTTATTGCTTTGCTAAATTACATAGTGTTATGTAAAGTAATTAAATTTGTTGTTGCATGATAATGTGCAGACACATATTACCCGTGTTATCTTTAACAAACATCAAATAAGCTTTTGCCCGTAAATTAGGTAGCACCTATTATCATATTAGTTTATATTGATTAAAATATCACGACTGGTATATAACATTACTTGATTTTTTTATTTTTTTATTTTAACTTTATTTTTTTATCTATTTATTTTTACTGGGTATGTATACCAGGTTACTACCAGTTAACTATAAATAACGCAAGTAGATTGATCATCGTCGTCACGTGGTAAACCCAGGAATGCAATTGTGCATGCGTAGTAAATTGTATATATTATATACATATATATATAATGATCAATCTAATTGCATTATTTATAGTGTGTATATCGTTATGTCACCTATTTTCGCGATGTACTTTCGATTTCACATCGCAAAATTGTATTACCGAATTTACTGAAAATATGAACTTTTTTCAAGTAATAAGTTCAATATAAACTTATTATTGAAAAAAATACGGTATTTTAGAACTTTTATTTTTTTCATCATTCGTGGTTTACAGTCCCTTTAAATTACATACCACTTACGAGATACAAGATTTATACTGATTTCAAGACTTGGGCATCTTAAACTGCATGATTGTATTTCATTATATCTCGACATTAAACAAATACACGTAATTGAATTTATAACTTAGTAGAATGAGTGTTAATGAAAGATACACATGCTTTATGACAATCTCCGATATTTGTGTTCGTTTCAATTGTTTGTAATGACCCTCGTCACATTTTATGTATGTAATTGTATATTATAGTTATCGATACTTGAATGGCACGTTATAGTTTTCTGAAACTTAGGTCATTCGTTATCGTATTCTTTTAAACCCTGTACATTTTATATTTCATATTTTATTATGTCACTCATGTTTTGTGTTATAGATATGCGTACTTTGTTGATGTCGTCTTGTTGCACTAGATTAATTTGTCTTTTCAGATGTGAAAAGAAACGAGTTTCTACATAAATTGTTGTTAAAGCTGGACCCGAGGCAACATTATTTCATATCCAGTTTTCTTACTGTAAGTAAAGCCTCGCTTTATGAAAATGGAGTTTAAAGCATGTGCGTAAAGTGTCGTCTCAGATTAGCCTGTGCCATCCGCAGACGAGATTTAATTTAAACGAACAATATCATACAAACGTCACTGATTAGCCTGTGCGAACTGCACAGGCTAATCTGGTGCGACACTTTACGCACATGCATTAAGCCCCTTTTTCTCATATCGAGCCTCATATTGTTGTTGAAGCTGGATCATAGGTGGCATTATTTCATATCCAGTTTTCTCATTGTAAGTGCAGTTTCGGATCGTTTTTATCATACGCTTTACATATGAGCCGCTGTCTGGGAAAACCGGGCTAAATGCATGTGTGTAAAGTGTCGTCCCGTCATGCATTGTGCAGTCCTCGCAGGCTAAACAGGGACGAAACTTTCCGATTTTATGGACTTTTGCATATAAAGGAAGTCCCTTCTAAACAACCATTAATTCTAGGCGGAAAATGTCGTCCCAAATAAGCCTGTGCGGACTTCACAGTATAATCTGGGACGAAACTCTATGCACATGCAATAAGCCCGATTTTCCCAGAGCGAGGCTCATATGCGAATTTAAAAGTACATGTTGTTTCTTTTTTAATTGGTAGATTCATTTTACATGCATTGACATTTCATATCAAGGTATCCAAGCATAGATAATCTTAAAAATGACTGTTTATATATATGTAGATTAAGAACTGAAACAGCTAAATTAATGGATATATGTTAATTTGACCACTGTTATATGTATTGATTTTTTTAATTAGATTAGCATGTAGCTCGCCATACTTGTGATTGTCTTGTGCACATCAATAAAACTAACAATGATAAACTAGTTGAATATATGTATGATTAACAAATAAAATGTCGTATATTAAATTTGACTGTAAGACGCAATTAGTGCATAACCTATTATTTTTTAGCTTTTCTTGATTCACCATTGTATGTTTCAGGCCCGCCAGTACAAAGACTTTATTACTCTCTTGCCAGAAACAGTTTCCTTGCAGATTCTGAATCTTCTTAGTGTTCATGATCTCCTGAATTGCTGCAAGGTAAACATTTGTTTAGAATTCGAACCGCTGTATGCGAAATTTGATATAATGGCATATGCCAGCGTAGTCCCCGACTAGCCTCGCAGTCTTGTAATGAGCTACCCTTTCCGCTAATGCGACCACGTAACCGTGCGAGCCCCTGACTAGCCTCGCANTTAGAACTTTTCTTTTTTCGTCATTCGTGGTTTGCAGTCCCTTTAAGTTTCATGATTTAATGCTATTTTTATTGCGCATGAATAATTAGTAATTGCTTAAGAACTGCATTGTCTTAAAATTAAGTTATGTCGGAAATGTAACGTGTCCTATCAAGCCGATTACGGCGGTTTAGTGGTTCGACCAGCTTTCTCGTGCTTCAGATGGTTAATTGTTATGTTTGTCTCGTTTCAGTCTGACAGTAGCAAGTCTATAGACATTGAAGCCAGCATGCTGTATAACTGGTACTCTAACATGTGGACAGGTCAGTATATATTTTAATGTGTAAATCAGTTTAATTTGAGCCTCGCTCTGGGAAAACTGGGCTTTATGCATGCGCGTAAAGTGTCGTTCCACATTATCCTGTGCATCCGCACAGGCTAATCAGAGACGACACTTTCCGCGTACAGGTAATTTTCTTTTAGAAGAAACTTCCTTTTAATTAAAAATTCAATACAATCGGGAAGTGTTTTCCAAAATTATCCTCTGCTGACCAACACTTAACGCACATGCATTAAGCCCAGTAATCCTAGAACGAGTCTAATTCAATCTTTATTGTGATTACTAAGGCCACCGGTCAAAACACACGACGTTCAAGAAATGTAAAAAATGCAACATCGACACAATGATATTCATCCGCAATATATGTGGCGTGTTCTGAGAAAACTGGGCAAATTGCTTGTGCGTAAATTGTCATCCAAGATTAGCCTGTGCGGACTACACAGGCTAATCTGGGATGACACTTTACGCACAAGCATTTTGCCCAGTTTTCTCAGAACACGACACATATGTCAACAACTGCTAAATTACATCAATCTTGGACAGACAAATATAGTGAGAAAGGCGCAGGTATTTAGCAAATGAACACATGCAAAAAACATCAACACGCAAATAAAAATAATTATTGTGTATGGTATACTAGGCATTTTATATGTGAATAATGTGTTGTTTTTTTTCAGAACATTTACATTTCTGGTTTGTGAACAATTTTCTCAGCTATATGTAGAATATATTGCAAGACGTCTTCTCTTTCGATACGCAAATATAAATTGCAAAAGCCGTTATGCTTTTACAACAATATAAATTCTATAAATCTAATTAATTTTCAACGTGATTAAGCTTAATCCATTGTGACGCACAATACCAACTAATACATGATAATTGAATGCTAAAACATTATTTAGGCGTTATACCAACAGAAGAAAAGAAACACAAACAAATGAAACAAATAAGGTTTCACTGTCGTATGAAACAACTCTTAAAGGGGCCGTCCAACAGATTGGTAAATTGACAAAATTAAAAAAAGTTGTTTCATATTCGCAAATTTTCGCGTTTGTTATGATATTTTTGAGGAAATAGTAATACTGACCATTTACAATGCTCTTAAATATCCATTATATGCATCTTTTGACGATTTGAAAACCTCAAAATCATAAAGCGTCGTTCGACGCGAAACGATTGAATAATTTGGAAAGTTCTGTTATTGTCGCTATATTTTGTAAAACTACGAGGATTGCTTATATATGGTATAAAATACGGCTATCGTACATACTTGTCAGGATGGCCGAGCGGTCTAATTGGTTTTTACTCCAGGACCCCGATGGTCACTGGTTCGAGCCCTGATGAGGTTTACTTTTTTTTCCCTTTTTAAATTGTATTCTTGTTTTTTAACTGCAGATTTTTAGGTCAAATGTTTGAATTTATCAATATAGAGCATTTAATGACATGCTTCAATACATGCCAAAATCTAGTGGACAGTCCCTTTAA
>VMBQ01000285.1:239785-311477 GCA_007657795.1 Dreissena rostriformis
CGCAGTCTGGTAATGAACTACCCTTTCCGCTAATGCGACCACGTAACCGTGCGTGACAATATAGCGGACAGGATAGCTCCTGACTAGCCTCGCAGTCTGGTAATGAACTACCCTTTCCGCTAATGCGACCACGTAACCGTGCGTGACAATATAGCGGACAGGATAGCTCCTGACTAGCCTCGCAGTCTGGTAATGAACTACCCTTTCCGCTAATGCGACCACGTAACCGTGCGTGACAATATAGCGGACAGGATAGCTCCTGACTAGCCTCGCAGTCTGGTAATGAACTACCCTTTCCGCTAATGCGACCACGTAACCGTGCGTGACAATATAGCGGACAGGATAGCTCCTGACTAGCCTCGCAGTCTGGTAATGAACTACCCTTTCCGCTAATGCGACCACGTAACCGTGCGTGACAATATAGCGGACAGGATAGCTCCTGACCAGACTGTGCAATCTGGTCTAGAGCTGCATTGGTCTCATATGGCATAAAACCGATTTTCGCATAAGAATATTATTCGAGGAAATACATATTTTATGTGTGATATTTTATCCGTTTGCTATTATTTATTTTTTATTTTTATTTAAACATGTTCCAAATTCATTTTAAACGTGATATAAGCAAAGATGTGTTATTTTTGGGGGAACATGCACAATTAACAAGTTATGCACTCAAATTACCCTATACTCATAATAAAGGTAAGGACTAATTTTGGATTACTTCTTCCTTCAGTATTCTCAATGTTCTCATATGTTCTGATAGGTTCGGCAAAATATATTTCAGCTTCAACTTCAATCTCGAACAAATATTATTGCACAAACTCTATCTATAATGCCCTCTGACGTGTCGCAGAAACTTAGCAAAAGGAGGGCTTGAACGGGAGAAATCGTGTATTTACAAGGCGATTCACATGCCGTTCAAGCCTGTTATGTGTTTTCATATCCATAAACTGGTCCATGCGCAGTTACTTTCCTTAGTAATGGCTGACCGGGAAGAGCGTCCAGGTTATTGGCCACAACCTGGCTATTTTTGCAATCTATTGTTCTTACTTTGCGCGGCTGCATTTTAAATTTGATTTAATCCACTGTTTAAACACATTCTAAATTTAAAACTGCCTATCCGAAGTTAAAGCCTCGTCATTTCTGATGATGACCGAGGGATGCATATGTAAAACACAACCTTGAACTGTATGACGTCAAATGAAATAATCGAATTATTTTGTCGATGTCGAATAAACAAGACGTATTGTTTTCAATCGTATTTTAATTTATTTTGGTATGTGTGATTTGTTTATGCAATAATAGCGACAATACACATTTTCTCGGACAAGATCATCTTCGGGCGCTCTCAAAATCCGTTCGGATTTTTCTAGCGCACGCAGATGATCATGCCCTTGAAAACGGTTATTATCCCTATATTCCTATATATATCTTACACTGACAAATAATGCAGATATATGAGCCTCGCTCTGGGCAAACGGGGCTTAATGCATGTACGTAAAGTTTCGTTCCAAATTAGCCTGTGCAGTCCGCACAGGCTAATCAGGTCCGACACTTTTCGCTTATCTTTTTTAAAAAGGAAGTCTCTTCTAAGCAAAATTCCAGTGAGGGCGGAAAGTGTCATCCCTGATTAGCATGTACGGACTGCACGGGCTAATCTGAAACGACACTTTACGCACATGTATTAAGCCCCGTTTTCCAAGAACGCAGTTCATATATATTGTATTTCAATCCCAGGTATGCAAGGCGTGGAATTCTCTTGCCAACAACATGGACCTCTGGCGGCGGAAGTGCGAGGCTGTGAAGCTCGAGATCCCGATTCTGGAGGTGGAGACGCTCGACTGGAAGAAGCTGTACCGGGAAAACAAGTTCCTTCGTGTCAACTGGAACGACGGCAAATGCAAGATCACCGATCTGCGAGGCCACACTGAAAGGTGCGTGAATACAGGATATACGGGACGCTGGTGTATAATCACTTAATTAAGCCTCACTTCCGTTATACATATTTAAATCCAATATAATTATCCATCTCATACGTAATATATACCGATATAATTTAAAATACACTCGCACGATCTTAAATACAAACATGATTAAACCTGGGATCACTCTCTTGTAATTGTCTTGCATTTTCATAATATGTATATTTATTATCCGTTGACTATATGTTGTATATTTATTATCCGTTGACTATATGTTGTATATTTATTATCCGTTGATTATATGGTGTATATTTATTACCGTTTTCAGACATGTTAATATGATGTATGCGATTTTCGTGTAGGTCGTGTTTCTTTATGATTTATGATAATGTAACGACACAGTGTTGTTTCTTCCTTTGCCTAACACCCATTACTCATATTATTTGCGTTTTCTATATTTAGTATGTAATACTGTAAAAATAACTGTCGCTTAAGCCATTCAACATATTACTCTTATTAGAGTTTGCATGTGATATATATATAGACGTACTTTTCCCAGTCTTGAACCTGTTTAACCTCCTTCCTTATATTTCAAAAGAGACATTTGTAATAAACCATGGCGATATTCACCACTATAAAGGAGACCTTTGCGATAAACAGTATCAATAACTAGTTATGAACATTCGTTCCAGAAAAAGTCGTATAATGAATTGATACTGATAGTTGACGTTTAATCAAAGACCTAGCAATGTATATTTATAGCTCTTTGGTTTAATTTGTTATTTATCGCTCATCGCGTTGAAAGCGATACTTCGTTCTGTATTAACACTATTATTTTTAGATCTTCAATATACATGTACAGTTTAGTTCTTTTGTCCTTAAGATTGCGGGGGAAACATTGGGTATCGTTTTTAAGAATGCCATCTATATACAGTAATGTGTAATTTTAATTTAAATAAGAACAATGAAAACAATCGTTTATTCCGATGCAAGGAAAAAATGGTGTAATATATAATTGTTCCATATGTTGTCAATAGCAGTTATAGTGTATGGTAGTCGTGCAAATACAATGCCTCTAGACATGCCTCTATACCTGCCTCTATACCTGCCTCTATACCTGCCGCTATACCTGCCGCTATACCTGCCTCTATACCTGCCTCTATACCTGCCTCTATACCTGCGTTTTGTTTCCATATAATATGACAGTTTTAAAGCAAAACCTCTACAACTACCTAGTTGTAAAGATAAGAAAAAATATTGACAAGTCCTGTTGTTACATTTCAAACGGCTTATAATTTCTTTACTTTGAATTGACAGTTACAATGAGGCGGCGATACCATTTATTTTCGTCTTTGTTGTTTCTTTTCATTCTGTCTCGTTTTTGGTAGCAGTTGGTCACTGGTCAATAATAACATACGTTTTACTGATAAAACAATTATATTGCTGACATAACAGGAGTTTTAAAATGTCAATATTTGTATTTCAGTGTGATATGTGTGATATTCGACCAGACCCGCCTTGCCAGTGGAGGTCTTGACAAGACAATCCGGGTGTGGGACCTCAAGACGGGCACGTGTATGCACGTGCTCAAGGGGCACCTGAAGGGGGTGTGGTGCCTGAATTTCTATACACAGAATTTGCTCATTAGCGGTTCCCATGATGGAACTATTAGGGTAGGTTGAACATAGTGTGTAATTTTTCTTTGGACTCTTCAACAAATAATGCGTACTTATATAATACAACAATGAAAAGGAAGTATAGTGCATGTGCTATTCAATCATTAACATGTAAGTGTTATGAAATGACGCTAATTCACAGGAACGTATTATTGAAGATTGTGCGTGTGTTGAATGATGCATGGGTATCTTTGTGCAATAAATACAAAAATGTCACATCAGTATGAGCGGTATTTTATTGATATTTTAACGAAATCACCATCATTTTTTTACCAGAACTCATTGTTTGGCACTTATGAAAAAGCGACTAACGACAAGCATTCTATACACTATTATTCATTCTATCTTCAAGACGTCATTTAGCATACACAACATTGTTTCGATAAAAGGCTTGATGGTTAACTTTACCTTAATGTATATCCAATATAACGTTATCAACTAGGATGGCCGATATCATCCGGTTTCAGGTGTGGAATCTACGTACGGGTAAATGTCAGAAGACCATTCTGGCCCACGATGGACCGATCTGGGCAATAGGTCGCTACAAGGACACCCTCGTCTCTGCCTCACAGGACAAACTGGTCAGTTGAAATGCATTCATGCCGTTGGTTACTCGTAGTAATACTACATTTACTGGACAAAATTGGTATTATAAATGGCTTGAAATAAATATCGATCAAGACTTTAACCTTCATAACGCTTGAAGTAATACATATGCTTTTTACATATTTGATAAGCCAATTATTCTATATACAATATGATCTGCTTGTACTGCGTTTTGTCGAGAGAGTAAATGCAATTGTTTACTTCTAGTGTAGCGTTCGCTCTGAAAAGTAATGAAAATCAAAATCCAATCCTTCATTACACGCATTAAATTGTTCTTTCAACTAGGCACTAGCTTAATGTATCCATATCTCAATTGTTCACACTCCAGGCCAAGATATGGGACATCAACCGTTGTCTCTTGGTGCAGACCCTGACGGGGCACTCCGCCGCTGTGTTCGCCGTGGATATGAGCGAGGACGGCAAACTGGCCATCACCGGCTCGGCTGACAAGGTGAGAACATAGGCTCAAAGTAGCAATTATATGAGCCTCATTTTTGGAAAACTGGGCTTGATGCATGAACGTACAATGTCGTCCCAGATAAACATGTGCAGTCCGATTTTACGTTTTTTTGCATTTAAACGAAGTCTCTTCCAAACAAAAGTCTATTCTAGGCGGAAAGTTTTGTCCCTGATAAGCTTCAGCAGACTGCACAGGCTAATCTTTGACGACACTTAACGCACATGCAGTTTGCCCAGTTTTCCCTCAACCAGTCTCATATCTCTCTCACAGAAGTAATTGTTGATATTTGATCCTTAACTAAAATGTTATGTGCCCAGATCCTAATGTGTTTCAAACATGTTCTCCGGTGTTAGGGGTATTAACAAAAATTGCACATGGAATGAACACACACGAATCGTAATTAAACACATCGGCTTTTAGGTGCACCTTATATTGATATAAACCATATTGAAATAACAGTACGCATTTCATTCAAGGTAAAAGGCGTAAAGGGTGAACCAATTACACAGTTGAATTATTTATTTCGAATAACATGAAGAAATACATATGCGCATGTTTAATTAAAATCTGAATTGATACATTAACGCAGTATGAACGCCGTTGACAACGACATGAATATGAAGATAATGATATTGTATCTATTATTATGTTGTACCTGTTAAAGAGTGTTCGAATCTGGAGCATAGAGACTGGTCGCTGTCTGCGCTGGATCAGTGTGTCACAGACCACTTCAATCATGTCCGTCAGCTACAGTCAAGGGTACGTACTGATAATTATTGAACAAGTACCTCATATACCGAGTTATTATATTTTTCCATTCAAACTGAGCAAACGTCATGTGCTTTATCGGACCGATTCTCTTTTTAATTCCACGCCATGTTGACCTCCACGCATATTTTAGAATGTGCGTATTGTAAAACTGCTAAGCATTTAACAACGCCTGGTTCATGTATAATCAGTGCAATGTGTTTTCAGATTTTTGGCGTGTTCATACGGAGAAACAATCTGTGTCTACAAGGTGGATGGTCCTACCAAGCTAATTAGGAAATACCTCGATATTGTGAATGAACACCAGAAACGGTAAGTATCAATTATGAGATAAAAATGGTTTTCAGCTTGACACAGACATGCACATTTGTTTCACGTTCATTCGCTTTTTTGTGACACTAATTAACTAATTTATACTAGGATTTTGTCAATTACAATATGGCTTATTAAAAGTTGTGCATTGTAATAAATAACGTTCATTAATGATTGTATGTTAACTCTTATGTGTTTTAAGTTTGAAAAGTGTGTGGTTTAACTTTATCATTAATATAATTATTCTGGTTTTATGAACTGTGAATGCTATTCATGCGTATTATAATAGTAATTCATCTGTGTCCACGAGGTATGTATTACAATGTAACGTTCATATTTTAAGTTTTATTCATCTGTGTCTATGGAGTATGTATTACAATGTAACGTTCGTATTATAATATTCATCTATGTATATGGGGTATGTTTTACAATGTACCGTTTGTATTATAATATTCATTCATCTGTGTGTATGGGGTATGTATTACAATGTTCCTTTCGTATTAAAATATTCATTCATCTGTGTCTATGGGGTATGTATTACAATATAACGTTCGTATTATAATATTCATCTATGTATATGGGGTATGTATTACAATATAACGTTCGTATTATACTATTCATTCATCTGTGTCTACGGGGTATGTATTACAATGTAATGTTTGTATGAAAATATTCATTCATCTGTGTCTATGGGTATGTATTACAATGTAACTTTCGTATTAGAATATTCATTCATCTGTCTGCGGGGTATGTATTACAGTTCAACATTCGTATATGCTATCACGTTACTTATATGCTTACACAAGCAAGCATGCGACTATATATTTTAAACCAAGTACAATTAAGCGCAGCGCCATGATACTTAAAACAGGTGAATTTCGGAAATGGCATACACAAATTTCTTTAGATAAATTATATTTGTTTGGGTGTTTTATATAGTTTTTTTTAATTCATCCTATCACATATTAAGTCGACTGTATATTATCTTGACTGCGCACTTCTTGTTTTGTAGATTTTTCTTTAACATTTTAACAAAATACCATTATCTGTGTTTCCAATTTAAGAAGATATTAAGCGAGTGGAAAAGGTCACTGCGGTAATCGTTATCGTTAGCATTGCATCATATGCTGTGACATCTGTCTTGTTGCTTACAATTTTCTCCTAAAAACATTAAGTTAAGAACATGCTCTTGTACGATTTTATTAAACTTTCGCTAACTGCTTTTTCTTTCGGCATTAGTTAAAGTTATTGTAACCATTATAGCATATACGTCACGTTTGTTGCTGTAGCATAACCATAAAAACTACCATAACATGTTATTCCAGGATTGAATGTCTAAAACTGCAGATCTCGGACAGGGAAAAGGGCACCGGGATAATGGTCAGTGCTGGAAAGGATGGACGCGTGAAATACTGGGACATTACAAAGTACGATTGCTTTTATAATGCTGGGACATTACAAAGTACGAGTGCTTGTATAATGCTCGTAATAACAATCTATGGGTTGCTTGTACATAGCAATGAGTATTAACAGTTCATGCTAAGTTAAATCGGTTCCACAGTTATCAATAAACACTTATCTAATGTGCGTTTTAATGCTGATCTGAGTATGAAGAAATCGTTTCGTTTTTAATTTTGCTTTCAAAAGATGGCTGCATCAGCTTTGCATAATTCTTTAAGATGCTAATTATTCCAACGTAGACAATATCGAATGAGTTCAGTCAATGAATGCAACACACATATAACAATATGTTACTAATTGAAGTCGTGATTGAATTATAATGCTTTCTATACTAGCTTTGGGGTTGTATGCACCTATATGCTTTCATTATAAATAACATGGCGCTTTGGCGCAAATTATCTTCTGAAGCACATACCATTTGGGTTTAAAGTATGCTATATTAGTGCGAGAGATATAGACGGCTTATGCGCAAAGGTGAACGCGCACTGCGAAACAATCCAAATCTGCAATTCAGAATGTCATTGCAAAAGACATTAATATTAATAAATAAGTTTAAGTTGAAGGGTGACATTTATCATTTCTCTCATTTGTTACTTTGTCCCAGGTGAATAAAATGACAAAATAGTTCCGACTTGATTACAACCTAAAAGGTTTCGTTCGTGTTCCATTGATTAAAACACAGTTTGGCTTTTGCAACTACAATACCATGAGCTATAAATCCTATTCTAAAGTGCTGTGTAATTTGGAACAAGCGTATGATCCCAGACGTTTGATAGTGAAAGTAATGTGATTTCGGTGTCAACCAATTATCTAATGGCTGCTCTTCTTCATTTGCCAGGGAAAAGAGCTTACAGACATTCGTTGGTCATCGGGGGAAAGAAGTTAATGCAATTCACTTTGATGAGCTCAGAATTGCAAGTGCTGCGGACGACAACAAAATAAGAATATGGGACTTTAACATTTAAACACGGAACAACGAACCAACTATATACCCATCTGAATTGACTTGCATCGGTTGTTTTAAAAAGGAAATAAATCTCATTGTTCTTGTTGAAATAAATACAAATGCATAAATTGTTCTTGAATTCAACATGTATCACGGAGTGTTTTACACATTGTTTTATTAGTCGTATTTCTTTGATTAATTTTGAATTGTATATAAAACATATTTAATATATCTTTTGTTTTCATGCAAGGCACACTGTGATTTTTATATTTTCTTTATGGTGAAATTTATTTTATTTAATTCATAATTTGTTATGTTTGATAATAAAGCTTTTTAAAACAGAAGTTATTTTTTTAAACGGGTTAACACTTTCACGAATACATCTGCGATTTGCGGCTGTGTAATATAGACTGATACTGGCCGTCAGATTCTTGCTGAGTTAAAACCCATATAATTTTATTGATGATCTTCGAATATTTTTAGACATGGGTTATACACGTGTACAATATGTCTGTTAAAACACGCACATTAGTGGGGATGCATGTTTCAGTAGCACACGCGGAGAATACCGCAAAGTTGTTTTCCTTTAACTCATGCGTTCGCGTCCAAGAAAACATTGTATACACACTTTCTATGGTGATGCCTCAACCTTATTGAAATTGCAGTTATTTCCCTTTAAATGCAAAATTGTGTATGAAGTGTCTTAAGAGTTATTCAAACCGTAATAATCGATAATGTTATTACACAGCATACACATTGCACATTTTAAACAAAGTGTAAATGACATATTTTCTATACGAAACAAGCCTCTACACGTCTAATGTGTTTGGCAGTCCTAATTTATGCCTCAACCAAAGACATGCACACAAATATCTCTTATAAAAACGTCCCTGTACCACGGCGCCACGATTTAGAAGAGACTATGTAAGTTTACATACGCTTATATTTTTTTCGAGGACAAGAAAGATGACACAACATCATTGGTGCGTGTTTTGCATTATTATAGAAAATTAAAACAAACACAAACAAAACAAATTTTTACGCAAATGCATTGTCTTGTTTTTAATTTGTGTCTTTTTTTGCTAAATATTATTTGCCTTTTTCGAAGTAAATTTCGTTTTCGCGAAATAATCGAAAAATGGTAATCTTATAAAATAGTATTTGTTATTATTATTAGAAATGTCCCATTTGTCTTTAAGGGATACCGTCCTTTAGAATGTACACGATGAACGCAGAGAAGAGAACTAGTAGAACAAAGACGTAATTAAAATAACGTTTCACTCCAAGACAAACTAGTTTTAGTTTTTCAATCGATTTTGCTCCAGTTCAAAAGAACCATAGCCATTTAATAAACATTCATTTAACTATTTAAGCATTTAATAATCGCATTTCGTTTGATGTACCATTGTTTCCTTAAAAGCGATTCAGAGCTTAAAATGTATACAAATATTATTCTGCGGTATTGAATGTACACAGTTATATACAATGGTCACTGAAATACAAACAATATACCCTGTAGATGCGAGCGATACACGGGATGGGCAGCACAACGTCACCATGCAAGCGTTTTATAGTTAAACAAATACGGAACTGAACATTACTGACAGATTAAATGTTGTTAATATTTAATTGGCCATTGAATTTTCATATGAGCCCCAGAAATAAATGATGAGCATGAATAGTTTAAACATAATTGAACACTTGATGTGAATTATTGATGTAATTATTTTTCAAAAGGTACTTTCATGCTCGCTTTGTTTGCATATTTTTTTTCCGTTTCGTTTCGTATTTTTTTCAATATGCACATTTTCACAACATGTGAAAAGAATGAGCAAATAAAAACAGTTTTCAAGTTGCCTCAATTAAAAGACACATGTAGGTTGAAATCAAGATTTATACATTTTTTCAAACTTTTTTTTGCCCAGAAGCATAGTACCATTATTTCATAGGTAACTAAGTATTTAATGTTTCATCGGTATGGGCATTATTTAATTATAAACAAATGTACTTTTTTATTAGAATTAATCAAGATTTCAAGATTGAGTACTGCATTAACGGACTCAACCCATAAGAAGAACTCGTGATGTGAAAACCGCCCACGTTTAATATCCGTTGTCGTGTGAGATGTCATATAATTCAAAGGCCGCGTTATTTAATTAGGCACACATGTTCCGTACATTACTGGCGGTAATTCATATTACTTTCTCAAAACGACAAAACTAGTGTACTAAGTGAATTGTGTGGCAATTGTGTAGGCATGTTTCCTTCGCGCAGCTGCGTGCTTTTATAAATTGTATCGAAAACGGCCTGGTAATTTTAATACTTCCCTGTATATGCAGTTTCGTAATGTAGGTAAGATACAAATCTGAAATAGGTATGATTGTTACAGCCTTAACGTAATACGTTTCCAACGACTTCTTATGTGTTTCGTTTTCGATTTACACAATGAGAGTTTTGACGTTGGTATGAATAAAATTTTGGAGAATGCATGGTTTGGCGAGGTTTTCCTGTCGTCATCCGTGTCAGATATCAATCTGTTATCATAACCCAGTAACCATGTTTTTTATTTATTATATGACTTTTCGAAAAAAAAAATGTGTTATTAAAATCCAAGACATAAATGCACTCTTGCAAAATATTGTTAAATAAATGAGTAAATTAAGAAACCCGCAAACATTTAGCAATTACATCACTGCACAATTTGCACACTATTCAAATTAGACAACCTGATGTCGTCTACATAGATCGAGGTGTATTGGACCTTACACAAAATACGAAGTTCTAATAAACACTAGCTTTTAGCACATATTAAATCAATAAACAAAACATTGAAGCGAGAGCATTGTACTTGTTTTGAGGTAATACATAATAACAATAAATGTTCGCCATGTTAAGTAATAACATACGCAAACAGAAGTCTGCACTCTCCATGGACAATTGGGTTCAAATGTCGTCCATGTAAACAATCAGACCAAACATAAAATATTCATTATTACTGATTCTAAACTAGTGAAATTAATGTACAGAACAGAACAGAACTTCTGACCCAGATAGAGTTTTGTTCACTTTTTAACGATATTCTTACAAAAACAAAGTTTCAAGTGGGCGTGACTGAAGATCATAAATATTGCAAAGTATAATTATATTCTTACATGTGGGCGGCGGGGCTAAAATTGTATTATCGGTTAGTAACCTGACAATTCAGAAAGAGGGCGGAGTTAAATTGTGTTATCGGTCAATGTCTAAATAACTCTGTATTTTACCACAAAAAAAAAATCGAAAGGAGAGATCGGGTCGTTGTTATGACTGTTGCATAATAAAATGATAGTTTTGGCAATGTTTGACAAGTATACACGATACACCATTGCAGATCTTTTTGAATTAAGGCATTCTGTCTCTATCAAACAAAAAACTTGTCGATATACAGTATTTACCACTCGAATGTCTTTTTAATAACTAAATGGCACATACAGCTTGCGACATTTGAAACATACTTATTATTTAATGTATAGCCTGATCAGAACAACCGACGGTCAATAAACGCCAACGCGGGCGCAACTAGCTTAGTTTTCAAATAACAATAGGCTTAATTTCTATTGTGGAATACGATTATGTCTAAATTTGTTAACGAAGGAATTGTTATAGAATGAAAGGCAACACTTTGTTTAACGATTAAGAAAAGCAGGTCAACATTATAGGCGATCAACCAAATCGGTATTTATTCAGAAGGTTGAAACGATAATATTGAAACAGGAGCTACACAAACGAAGCACTATTTGATTATATTTAATGACTGAAACAACAATGAATTAACATTCCGCCAACAACTGTTTACTGATCATAAAACAAACAGCAGCAGTACAGCTGACTGCTTTTATTACATACACCAATATAAACCCTGACACATAACATAAAGTCTTTTCACGAAGCAAGTGTTTTGCAAAAGTCAAATAGTCAAATTTAGAGTGGTGTAGGCGTTTACTTTAACACTGGTTTTAAATGGGATACATTTAACACAATCTCAAATTAAACCTTAAGAATGGCACGTGTATTAAAGTTTTACTTACAGATACAGAAAATGAAAGCCCCAAATTCCACAGTCTCTAATACATATCAGATGTAATCCAGGGAAAATCCATTTAACAATATTCGACTCGAGTTCTAATTGATTTTCAAACATGTCGCGATAAAATTGTTTGACTTGTAAACTTTCGTGACCAGTTTTGAAAGGAATCCGTCTTTCTTTCAAGCGTATAACAAACAGATAAAAATAATTTAGTCCAGTTGGCGACGATTTGATAATACCGGGACTTCTGTTTGAACTGTAATTCAATCAGTTAAACGTTTTAACCGGACTTTTGTTTGAAGATTATTTAAATCATTTTAAAATTATAAGTTGGCACTTGTATGAATTATCAACAAATTGACTGCTCTTTTGGTTTGCTGAGTCAGCAACATTTTGCGTGTTTATCCTGGTTTCACGACACTCCGTCTTAAGTAAAATTTATCGAGCAAGTCTGTCATTAGCCAGAAAGATACACATCGTATTTGTAAATGAATGTGTTAATAATGTAGAACCCAAATTGTTTTATATAAAAAAGTATGTTTTTCCTCATGTTAATTAAAAATTACAAATGCACCCATTTGAAAAAAAAAAAAAAGCATTTCTGCCAATTCATGTTTACTATTATTTACTTCTAGATGCGCGCTTTAATTTACTACTCAAATAACGCCCGAATGAATTAATTGCTACGAAACAGTGCTAATTAGACGAATAACAACATACATAAACAGTTTTGTGTACGACTGCTTCACGTTTGATCCATGCATACATATGAATGATAATTATATGTGTATAAGGTGTCCAGGTAAAAAAATATTGAAATGTACGTTCTTGAGATTAACATGTTATTCGTAATTTTATAATTTTTTGTCGAGTGATTTTTCGAGTAGGTTTCAAATATTCCTATCAAGTTCGCCTTCCAATCACTGACATATACACACACAATGTTATTATGAGGTACGGTTATCGCCCTCGTTGACACGAATTATAACATTGTTGCACCCGTTGTTATGAAGCGTATCAACAACTAAGCCTTGTTTTGGGACAACTGGGTTTAATGCAGGTGCGTAAATTGTCATCCCAGGGACGAAACTTTTGCCTATGCGGGTTTTTGTTTACACGAGACTTCATTTAAATGCAACACTTCCATAAAAGCGGATGGTTTCGTCGCTGATTTTCCTGTGCGGACTTCACAGGCTAATGTCATGATACGCACATGCATTAAGCCCAGTTTTCCCACAACAATGCTTAACTAATCAAAAAACGAGTGCTGAGATGCCAGGTGCTCGAGGGAGTGCTGAGGAGAAGCAACTACCGACAGTTCCAGTTCCTGAACACCTCTCTGCAGCCCGCCCTACACCGAGACTTCATGTACACGGCCCGCACACAGTTCCCCTCTATAGAGTTCGTGCCGCTCAGTACACACACCAACCGGAAACTCAAGGTAACGTAAACATCCCAATAACCCAGAGTTTCAAAGACTGGTGCGTTTATGTGAGAATTGTAAAAAAAATGGGCCATCAAACAGATGCGCTTATATGGTTATCAAACACAAATCCATATCCGGTATTACACAACATAAGACCTATTTTCGCATAACGCGTCTAAAATAATACAAACACAGGTATTACCAGTGACATTTAGTATGAACCAAACTGCCATTATTTATAAAGAGAACCCCCGTGACACAACATTAATTAAGCGTAGGGCAAATATGTATTGCGCGCGAAATGTCCCAACGTGGTCATCAGTATAATACCTTATTTTGACACCGCGAATGTCCCCACACACCAGTCGCCGGTTTCTACCTGCATGAAAAGCTTATTTTCACGCGGCAGGACAACAACCACCGTATAGACAGCGCCCACCTGACAGACGACGAGCAGGCTGAGCAACAGGCGCAGGAGAAGGACCCACTGAAACTGCCGGAAATCACTAACGGGTAGGGGTGTTGTATTTAAGCCGCGTTCTGGGAAAACAGAGTTTAATGAATATGTGTAACGTTTCCTTGTAGAATCTATTAAAATAACAACAGGCCTAGCTACGGGAAAAATGCATGTGCGTAAAGTGTCGTCCCAGATTAGCCTTGCAATCCGCACAGGCTAATCAGGTACGACGCTTATCGCTTTTATGATATTTTCTTTAAAGGAAGTCTCTTTTATAGCGAAAATCCAGTTTAGATGGACACTTTACGCACATGCATTAAGCCCAGTTTTCACAGAACGAATCTCCAACTATTACCTTACCATTGCATGATAGTGTCGTAAAATCGAATATTCCAAATAAAATTCACAACTGCGTACTTTTGCATGTCTATAGTCGCAGGCGAAACTAATGTGTCTATACATTTCATGCATTTTTATCCCAAGAACAATACAAATGCCTATAACACCGATGGTCACTAACACAACGACATTGCACTTTTCATGGGATAGGCGCATGTTTTCAACGACATATTCCCACGTAAACAACGTTTCTATATCATATATTAAAGTGCTGTTTCGCTATCACGTGCAATTATTTATAGTAAACACGTGTAGTACCACTTATCCATACACGAAACAATCTTCTATATATTGTACTCGTTGAATGAGTATGCAGGCCATTGATTTGGGATCTAAGCATTTCGTACATACTTGCATTGTTAAATAATATTTTATTCCCTATCAGCAATACATTGAAGTCTGCACCTAGAACAATCCCTGGGGATATTTGTGTGATTTTTTTGTCCAGAGCATTTCTTGGTCGCATTATGTAGGGGAATGATTGAAGTTCATTTTAGTCAGGGTGGACTGTTTAATTCCTGGTCGTTTCCATGGAAACCAAGATGGCGGCCATTAGAATGTCATTTTGAAGGGACAATACCTGTCCAAATCTTTAGTTTTATTAGTTTTATAAGCCTTAATATTATGAATTAAATTCCTCTGATGTTTCAAGCACTTATATTTGGCTTTCAGATTTACTGTTCAATGAGGTCAAGAAAGGTCATGGTCAAGGCCATCTAAAGGTCAAAATGTAAAAAATGCTACAAAATTATGGTTTCTACCCAAAACTAATGTTTATTATATAAAAAGTGTAATCGATATATGATCAAATAGTGTTTTTAAACAAGGTGCAGTAAGTTCTGAGAAGAACAAAATTTATTTTAAGGTCATTACTTAAATAGTCTTCAAATTAGAAGTCATTACGTGGCACCATGCAAATACGTAAGTTTGTTCAAAAACTGATATTATAGTAGGGTCAATATATGAAAAAAATACATTCAACCACCAAATAATTGCTACAAAAGGTATTTTAACTGATCCTGGTAGGGTAGAAGGTCCTTTAAAACATATCAAAAGTTTACCACAATCGGACCTCCCGGATTTTGTTTTCAAGATGGCCGCCAATATGGCCGCCAATACCTATTAATGATCATATGATCATAACTATGTAACTATACAATCAAATTTGATGAATTTGGTGTCTATACATAGGTTTCAAGGGGCAAAGAACACATAAAGATGATCAGATATTGTTTAAGTTAACAATAGTACACACGAATCTAACATGGCGCACAAAATGGCCACCAAGATGGCCGCCAAATCCTATAAATGATCATAACTATGTAAATATCAAATCACATTTGATTATTTTGGTGGCTATACATAGTTTTCATGGGGCAAAGAACACATTAAGATCATCAGACATTGTTAAAGTTTATTATAGTACACATAAATCCATCATGGCGTCCAAAATGGCCGCCAAGATGGCCACCAAAACCTATTTATGATCATAACTATGTAACTATCCACTCACATTTGATGAATTTGGTGTCTATACTCAGGTTTCAGTGGGCGAAGAACACATTTGTATCATCAGACAAAGTGTAAGTTAATTATGTTACACAGAAGTCCAACATGGCGTCCAAAATTGCCGCCAAGATGGCCGCTAAAACATATAAATGATCATAACCATGTTAGTATCCACTCAAATTTGACGATTTTGGTGTCTATACATTGGTTTCAGGGGACAAAGAACACATTAAGATCATTAGATATTGTTTAAGTTTATTATATTAAACACAAATCAAGCACAGAGTCCAAAATAGCCGCCAAAAAGGCCGCCAAAACCTATTTATGATCATAAAATATAACTATGTAACTATCCACTAAAATTTGATGAATTTGGTGTCTGGACCCAGGAATCAGGGAGGAAAGAACACATTTATATCACATTTATATCATCAGACAAAATGTAAGCTAAGTATGTTACACAGAAAACCAACACGGCATTCAAAATGGCCATTATCACAATACGAAGGACCACAAGTCCATAACTTGTTACTCAAACGTTATGGTTGTAATGTAAAACGCCATAGTTTAAGAGACAAGAAACACTTTAATCGAATTGAGGTTATCACGAAGCAGTTGAATAATCATAAAATCCAATTTACGACATTTGGAAGAGAGAATAAACTAGCACATGACTTCATGATAGGATCAGGTTTTACTAACTACTGTAGACTTCATTTTATACCGTTGCTGAACATCATGGAAGATTAATTACGGCCTGAATAAGCATGAGTACTTTCAAAGGGTTAATATTATACCCTTTGTATTCCTTTGACCATTGATTTACATCAAAGCGAAAGTAGATGGTCGTATTGTCCCTTTCGGAGTAAAGCAGGATCAAGATGAGCAAATCTGTATTCTCGCCAACCAATCTTGTGGTGCTACGACGGGATCGTTATACTGTTGCTTTAACAACTTCAACTTCTGCATCCTCTGAAGACAGAACAACATAGCATCCCACTTTAGTCAGTGTTGTGCTGCTCAGATCAATCATGCCGGCCTTGTTTCTGTCACGAGACAAAACGTCTTCTTTTTTTTAATGAGCATTCTGTTTCTTTGCTGAAACTCACAATATGATTCACGTTTGTTTCATCGTCTCCGGTGCGTGTTATCATTGTTATAATAACATTCTTCGTAGCCATAGAACCCCACTGTCGCTTGTCCGTAATGCCTTTCTCTGAATCTTCATAAGACTCGGCTATTGCGTTATATGAGTCGCCCTTTTCCATGGTCAACGATGCAGCAAAGTGTCACCATCATGCATCTGTTTCATGAATGCAGTTCATCATAGCCTCACATGATATGTCTACAGAATACTCTCAAATTGCCTGAGCGATCTGAGGCTTATCAGCTGTACAAAGAATGTTCTTGGCTTTAAAGAAGGCAGCATGAATGGATCTCAGCTCATAAGACAATACGGCTGCAAGGGAAGGATCTCCAGATTTTGACAACGCCAGGTAACGCTGGAACAGAAGAGGAGGATAAAAGCACGATCAGAAGCGATCTTTACAGCCAAGCTATTCCCAAGAGCTTTGGCTATGTATGTTCTCGTGAATTTATAAGCAAACCCGACTTTCCTATGATATATCTTATGATCGTTTTCCCAACCGCCTCAATTGCATGAACATTCACATCTGACCCAGCCACTATCCCATTGACCATGTTTCTCAGAGTAGGGTCAAGTCAAGTCAAGTCAAGTAATATTTATTTATAAAGTCGGGGGTTTTAAACATGATAAACACAAGCTCTGAAGAGCTTTTAAAGCCGACTTAAAGCTTTTAAGGTCAGCTGTGTATTGTGAGCAGGTTGTAATCTGTGTCTGCAATTTCTCTAGATAAGAAGAACCCCATTTGATGCACGCCGCAGTTGAGTCTTTGTGTTGTGGACTCGTAGTATAGGTCAGGTCTTTGAAATCCTGCATCGCACTGTTGTGCTCAGATGTTGCAGATAGGGTCCAAGGGGTTTGCATTTCCTCGGTCATTCCACTGCCACGAGTTAGACCACATGTGCTCTATACAAAAACATCACCAATGTTTGCTCAATGACAAGATCACGTCCTAGCCCAGCCCAGCACATATTGCTCCTACGAACAACATGAAAACCAATACCGAACTTTCGATAAACGTCTGGGTGCGTTTCCTCTAGGTTGCATATTTGCTGCAGATGCATGTAGTAATAAGCAGATTTCAGGTTATGTACCCAGCTGCAGCAAAGATGGATAGCAAATCGGGCACTGCCTGCTAATGCATCAGCCAACACCCAGTACGATATGCTTTAATCAACACCCTTGATTTTTTAATCATAAGCTGATAATTCAGCCATACTATGCTTGTCTTTGAAGTCAGGGCAAGTTCATATTTCTTCTTCTCAAGATCAAAATCGCATAACATGTACCATCTGCTAGCGTCGTTTTGCCCCTTAGAAGGGAAAAGAACAAATCCTTGCCATGATCCAGCAGTATCTGAATGTCTGGATCTTCATGGGTCANCATTAATAGGTTTTGGTAGCCATTTTGGCGGCCATTTTTGACGCAATGTTGGATTTGTGTGTAATATAATAAACATAAACAATGTCTGATGATCTTGATTTGTTCTTTGTCCCATGAAACCTATGTATAGCCACCAAAATAATCGAATTTGAGTGGATATTTACATAGTTATGATCATTTATAGGATTTGGCGGCCATCTTGGCGGCCATTTTGTGCGCCATGTTGGATTCGTGTGTACTATTGTTAACTTAAACAATGTCTGATCATCTTTATCTGTTCTTTGCCCCTTGAAATCTAGGTATAGACCCAAATTCATCAAATTTGAGTGGATATTTACATAGTTATGATCATTAATAGGTATTGGCGGCCATCTTGAAAAAAATACTTCCGTTAGGTCCGATTGTGGTAAACTTTTGATATGTTTTAAAGGACCTTCTACCCTTCCAGGATCTGTTAAAATACCTTTTGAAGCAATTTTTTGGTGGTTGAATGTATTTTTTTCATATATTTACCCTACTATAATATCAGTTTCTGAAAAAAATTACTTATTTGAATGGTGCCACGTAATGACTTCTAATTTGAAGACTATTTAAGTTATGACCTTAAAATAAATTTTGTTCTTCTCAGTTCTTACTGCACTTTGTTTAAAAACACTATTTGAGCATATATCGATTACATTTTTTATATAATAAACATTGGTTTTGGGTAGAAACGATAATTTTGTAGCATTTTTTACATTTTGACCTTTACATGACCTTGACCATGACCTTAATTGACCTCATGAACAGTTAATCTGAAAGCCAAATATTAATGCTTGAAACATCAGAAGAATTAAATTCAAAATATTTAGGCATATTAAACTAATAAAACTAAAGATTTTGACAGGTATGGTCCCTTTAAAATCACATTATAATGGCAGCCATCTTGGTTTCCATGGAAACGACCAGGAATTGAACAGTCCACCCTGACAAAAATTGAACTTCAATCATTCCCCTATACAATGAGACCAAGAAATGCTCTGGACAAAAAATTCACACAAATATCCCCAGGGACTAGACTAACCGGAAGTTCCCAGCCTCTGGTCAGTTGTTCCCAGCAAACGCCCGCGTCGTAGTGTCAGTCTCATTGAGAAGCAGCCGGAAAAGTGGGTGGGGGACGGTAAACCGCTGTATGACAAGAATCCAAACATCAGGTGCGTACATTGTTTTGTCGAAATGTATATGAGTCTCGCTCTGGGAAAACGGGGTTAAATGCATGTGCGTAAAGTGTCGTATCAGATAAGCCTGCGCATTCAGTACTGGCTAATCAGGGACAGTACTTTCAGCTTGTTTTTTTATTTAAAGGATAACTCTCCTTAGTGAAAATCCAATAAAAGCAGAAAGTGTCGTCCCTGATTAGCCTGTGCGAACTGCACAGGCTAATATAAAAAGACATTAAACGCACATGCATAAAGCTCCGTGTCCGATCAGCGAGGCTCATATAGTAAAATATTAAGGGTCATGTATACTGAATGCGATACTCTTCATCGTCAATGCCTTAAAATATACGATGCAATTGAATACATATTGAATACATGCATTTATCTGTGTTCTCATATATTAGGATTATTAACCATTTTAAATGTATAATGATCATTATTTTCTTGCCATAGATAAAGGACCACGGTGGTGTGTATGATAGAAATGCAATACTGCTGCAGCTTCTGGAGTTTCACTTCTTTATATTGGTGAAACATAAGATTGACTACAAACGTAAATTTATGATAAAAGGATGTTTTCTACACAATAAATTTATATTTAGTATTAAGACTTGGTGAATCAGTTCCTGAACAGATTTTCGAAATACAAAAACACAAACTTTGTTTAAGGTCGGAAAATACTTTTGTTACAGATACATGTTGCGTACGTTGAATTAACATACGCTTAATTTATCTTGTTATCACAATTTTGATTTTACGTATAGTCTGATTTGTTTACAGGTAGATCAGGTTTGTTTTTTTCTTCTGTCTTTTTTTGTGCATGCTTTTGGTAGATTAGTTTACTTGTAAAATAGATATGGCGACATGCTATATAAAAACACACTTTACTTTGTTTAAAAATGTAAGTATCATGATATGTTAAAAGACAGTGTCAATACATAAGAAGCAATACAACTCACATTACTTGTTTATTGGACTAAGTGTCAATAACATATTCATAGTTTTAGCTTTCATAAACTATTTACTTTAATAAAAAAATATTAATTTGTATCATATTAAACAGTAATGAAAACGTCGCAAATAATTCATTTTATAGGTTCCACAAATGCCTGTTGTAATATTGATTATTCCTAGCAATACGCTATCAAACTAATATCTTAATAAAACTATACCGTTGTAGTGTTCTCCTTGATTCTCGCAGGTTTATTGAACAGCCTATCCGTCGACACATTCAGGACTAACAGAGTCCACGTTACAGCCTCCAGGTGTCGGCGTTATCCGGCCAAACCCAGTGGCCGCCGGCTGTTTCAGGTTAGAGTCACCAAGCCACTTTAATGTATGTGCGTCCGCATAGGCTAACAAGGGAGGACACTTTACGCCTAAACTGGATTTTTGCTAAGAAGAGACCTCGTTATCCGATCAAAACCAAAGATCCCGGCTTTTCCAGGTCCGAGTCATCAAGCCTCGGCTGTATCCGGAAATACCGGACTTCAGAGTAAATCCAGTAGTACGAGTACACTCCAGGCGCACAGTGATGGAGTGGTGACCGTACAAAGGAAATCTAAGATCAAAAACAAAGTAAGCTACTGTTTTCACACGTTAAGTTCATAAAAATAATTGTAACGAGTCCGTAATAAAATGTCCTATGGCTAAGTTAATTGAAACATTATGGCAGAATTAAATGGTCTGTGTATGCGTTTTTTCTCCTGCGGTGCTGCTTGCGTGTCCCTTCGTTTATTTTTACAAACTTTTTTTTTTAAAACGTGATTGTCCATTGTTATATGTTTAACTGCGCATGCGGAACTAGAAATTCGTGAAGAACTGAATAGTCTGAAAGTGCTGTTTGGTTGGATATTTCTCGTTTCCAATCCAGCCGAGTGCGCCGTTTTACTGGTGTGAACAGATTTCTTGTGCTACAACTTTTAAATCGTGATGTTTTTCTCGTTTCAGTCTGACAGTAGCAAGTCATTAGAAATTGACGCCAACATGCTGTATAGCTGGTACACAAACAACTGGACAGGTCAGTATGAGCCGTAGTATTTAAATTAATTCAATTTGAGTCTCGCTATGGGAAACAGGGTTTTATGAATGTTCCTTAATTGTCGTCCCAGATTAGCCTGTGCATTGCGCACAGGCTTATTATGAACGACACTTTCCGCCTGAAGTTAATTTCCGTTTAGAAGAGACTTCCTTTTTCACGAAAAAATCTATGAACGCGGAAA
This sequence comes from Dreissena rostriformis, assembly GCA_007657795.1. Taxonomy (NCBI): domain Eukaryota; kingdom Metazoa; phylum Mollusca; class Bivalvia; order Myida; family Dreissenidae; genus Dreissena; species Dreissena rostriformis. The sequence goes on from VMBQ01000285.1 coordinate 261,742, forward strand.
GTGTCGTCCATGATTAGCCTGTGCAGACTGCACAGGCTAATCGGGGACGATACTTTACGCACAAACCATAAGCCCAGCTTTTCATTCGGTCTTTATTATGATAAATAAGGAAACCGGTCCATACACAAAACGTGCAACATATTTAACAAACGCGCCATAAAAACAATGATTTTCATCCGCAATAACAACATAAATAATGGATAGACAAACAATAATAAAAAAGGCGTGGGTATTAAGAACATGAACACATGTTTAGAACATCAACACGCATATTTTTTTTTTTTTTTTTTTTTTTTTTTTTTTTTTTTTTTTNTTTTTTTTTGTTTGTTATGGTATACTAAGGAATTTCATCTGTGTATAACTTTTTTCCATAACATTTACATTTTTGGTTTGTGTGAAGAACTTTCTCGGATATCTGCATAATACATTGAAATACGTCTTCTTTGTCGATACGCAAATATAAATTGCAAACGACGTTATGTTTTTGCAACAATATAAATTCTATTAATCTAATTAATTTTCAACGTGATTAAGCTTAATCCATTGTGACGCACAATACCAACTAAAACATGCCAATTGAATGCTAAAACATTATTTAGTCGTAATACCAACAGAAGAAAAGAAACACAAACACATGAAACAAATAAGGTTTCACTAGCGTATGAAATAAATCTTAACCCATTTATGCCTAGCGTCAAGAAAAAAAGGCCACAGCAAACAGCGTAGACCCAGATGAGACGCCGCCGATATTTTATCCGTATGCTATTTTTGTTTTTTTTTAAACATGTTCCAAATTCATTTAAAACGTGATATAAGCAAAGATGTGTTATTTTTGGAGGAACATGCATGATTAAATCTTAACAGAAGTTATGCAAACAAATTACACTATACTCATAATTAAGGGAAGGACTATTTTGGGATTACTTCTTCCACCAGTATTCTCAATGTTCTCATATGTTCTGATAGGTTCGGCAAAATATATTTCAGCTTCAAATTCAAACTCGAACAAATATTCCTATATATATATCTTACACTGACCAATTATGCAGATCGATTTCTATATATGAGCCTCGCTCTGGGCAAACGGGGCTTAATGCATATACGTACAGTTTAGTCCCAAATTGCCTGTGCAGTCCGCTTATCTTTTCTTTTTCTTTTAAAGGGAGTCTCTTCTAAGCAAAATTCCAGTGAAGGCGGAAAGTGTCATCCCTGATTAGCCTGTGCGGATTGCACAGGCTAATCTGGGACCACACTTTACGCACATGCATTAAGGCCCGTTTTCACAGAACGTCACTCATATATTAAGTGTTTCAATCCCAGGTATGCAAGGCGTGGAATTCTCTTGCTAATAACATGGACCTCTGGCGGAGGAAGTGCGAGGCTGTCAATCTCGAGATTCCGATTCTGGAGGCGGAGACGCTCGACTGGAAGAAGCTGTACCGAGAAAACAAGTTCCTCCGGGTCAACTGGAACGACGGCAAATGCAATATCACCGATCTGAAAGGCCAAACTGAAAGGTGCGTGAATGTAGGATATGGGATATACGGGACGCTGGCGTATAATTACTTTTATTTTTTGCCTCACTTCCGTTTTCCTTTTTAAAATCCAATATACCCATTTCAAACGAAATATATACCGATATAAATTCCAATTCACCCGCGCGATCTTAAACACAAACATTATTAAATCCGGGATCACGCGCTTGTAATTTTTCTTTCATTTTCATAATATCTCTTTTTATAATCCGTTACGTATATGTTGCAGATGTCCAGACATGTTAATATGGTTTATGCGGTTTTCGTGTAGCCCGTATTTCTCAGTAATTTGTGATAATATAATGACAAAGTGCTGTTTCTTCCTTTACTTGACATCCATTATTCATATTAATTGCGTTTTCTATATTTAGTATGTAATACTGTACCAATAACTGTCGCTTAAGCCATTCCACATGTTACTCTTATTATATTTTCATGTTATTATATAGAAGTACCTTTCCCCGTCTTGAACCTGTTCAACCCCCTTCCTTATTTTCAAAAGAGAAATTTGTTATAAACCATCACCACGATAAAGGCGACCTTTGCGATAAACAGTATCAATAACTAGTTATGAGCATTCGTTCCAGAAGAAGTCATGTAATTAATTAAAACTGATGGTATTGACGTTTAAAGTGTGATGTATCGCGTATCGCGTTGAATTGCGTATACTTCGTTTTGTATTAACTCTATTAGTTTTAGATTTTCGACATTCATAACTATTTCAGAATACGATGATGGGTAACGTATATTCAGGTAGTCGACGATGTGAGTAAACGATTTCCCTTTGGAAATGGACTCTTGTGTATTATTTTTGTGTAATATATAACTCTTTTTATCAAATTTATCACATATTAGACATACACAATGTTGTGTTTATAAAACAATTCGTTTATACCCGAAGATTTACAAAATACCTTGTTATAATTAACTAAACGACAATTAACCAAATAAGCAACATTCTATTCTAAAGCAACTGAACTCTCTTACAACGAATTCGTCTCAATCTAGTAATAGTAACACAATTCTGTATCAATCAGTGTCAGCTTACATGGCTATATCTTTGTTTAGCAAGAACATACTATTTTGAGGATATGTTTGTAACGAGTATAATTATATCTGCGTTAAAGCGATAAAGTGTTCTGCTTTAAACTAAGCAAATGATGATAAGTTGCTCTATCGTCCGATTTCTACTAGAGTTTCCCTTTTCCTATTTGTAAGTAAATTTATACAAGATAATGAGTTGTTGCAACCAATTAATTCAGTAAAGAACATCTATAGATCATGCACTACTGTAATGTTATAAGTTTAACAATATAGTTTGCATGATTATTTAATACACTTAAGAATCAGGTTACTTTTAAAATAGCAACCAGTTCTAATATAAATATAAATTACACGTCAAATTGTCTAGCGTCCATATTTAAAGGTTGTGGAAATGAATTATGTGTGTTTAGTATATCTATATACACCTCCATTGTGCAAACAAAATGTGAACGAGATTATTAGCTTGTCAATTATTTAATAAACTATTGGTTACAGGTTGAAGTTTTATTTTCTATCATAGTATTACTGCACTTCAAACTGATTATTAACTTCGCGAGCTTTTGCAATATAATTAAGTTTCATTGAATATGCGTTTGCTTAGCTGATGATGGGCATCTGCAGAGTAAAATTACACGCATACTCGAACGGTTAGATGACTATATAAAGCATAAATCACTTACCTCATATGAAATAAATTGATTGTCGATAGTGTTAATGGTAGCGAAGTCGTTATCAATATAAGTGCACTGTGTATTTTGTAAATAAACTAAGCTTTGTCTTGCTGTGTAATACAACGTGATGTGCACAGAGTTGATTTAAAACTGTGTAATATCATCAAATTATGTTTGCATTTGAACCTATGTTGCTGAGCGATACATTAAATATTTGGTATCACTAATGTTGTAAACCAGTATATATTAGGAAGGAAAAAGAGCTTCAAAACAGCTAAATAAAATGTAGATGACTCAATAGTCATATATAAAATATGAACAGCGCTCAGAATTTTCTCTATACAAATCAGTGCCTGTATAAAGCACCATCGATTCGGCTTTTGCGTTGTATCCCGAAAAGTACTCAACTGGACGATCATGAGCTTATATAATATCTCAATATTATATAAGGCCATATCAGTGTCATTCATCATCCCGAGCTACATTTGTAGCAATAAGTCCTTTATATCGAGCAAGGAGAAAACGAGTCTTGATAATATTGACTTTAAGTAATTGTGATACGCATGTCAACATGTGATGTTATCATTTGTACAAAGTAAATATAAACTGTCATTTCGGAATTTCCTTGACCTGAGGATAGTTGGAATTACTTTTGAGCTTCTTGTGAATATCAACTAAGTTAGACTTTATAAACATAGATGATAGACATCGTCAACAATTTACAATACAGAAACGGGAGAATACAATGCCGTTTTCACAGTTATATATCACAGATATTGCAGTACGTTATGCGCTAATTCCTTAATTAAATTGGTCTTGTTGTGATAACGGAATAATCAGCATATTGCTTGTTCGTGGTTGAATTATTATAACATTGAAGCAAAAGTGATTATAAAAAAAAAATGTATGTTCTTAAGTAATTTTCTTTCTAGTAATCGTTAAAGTGTATATCATTACTCGCCGAAAAATTGAAATGCTTGAAGTAGTTAAAAGAGAACATCATTAACGGTATCTTACTGCTAAAATGTTAGTGCATAGAATTAAAAAATCACTTGATTTGTGTTGCGCTTCGAGTTACTTTTCAAACTGTTTGTTCGAATCAAGTTACAGCAAGCACTCAATACAATTCGATGCCCCGTCGTTTATCTTCCGGATATAAACGCAACGGGAGTAAGTTATGTGTGTATAATTAACAGTCGTTGACTGACGTTGTTGCAAAGGTATTTTTTAACAACGTTTTCGTTGGGATATCGAGTGAATACCACCGAGATTTTATCTGTATGATGATTTGTGCCGTATTTAATACACCACAATCAATTGCATCATTTCAAAACTTTGATTATTACATGTTATTGAAATGATTACATCAATTTGCGTGTTAACATCCGTAATTTAACTTATTGAATAATCCACTCATGTGAAGAGGTTTTCATATCTTGACGTACCATCATCTTATTAAAATAACGTGTTACATTTTTTGACGGTAGTTGGACACTAGCAGCAAAATACGCCATTGGTTTGCACAAACCTCAAAGACGTAAGTACTCATTCGCTAACAAAAAACGACCTGATCGTTTGGCCTGAATGTTTACAATATGCTGTACTTAGAAAAAAGACTGAAACTGAATTATGATTCTCATGGCATATTAAAAAATCCGTTGTGGTCCTTAACGCACGTGTATTATTTATGTATTAATTATATTGGAATTCGACTTGATATTAATAAAGCATACCTTTTTCTTCATTTCGTACACGGATGATATGCAGATAAATCATTTTTGGGTAAACACATTTCTCATAATGTCAACACGACTGTGCCAAATTTTCAATGATTTGAAGTCTCAGTTGAATACTAAAGATGGGTATTCTTGCTTTCTGCACCCTCCACACCTCCTTTGATGTACTCGCTTACGAATCAGTCATCCAAACCATATCATTCGAATCCCCTTTCAGACCCGTAGCGTTCCAATGCGTCCTCTTCCCGAAAGGTCATCTCCGTATCCGGAATTAAGACCGAAATTGCCTTCGATCAATTCTTTATTTCCTTGTCCGCCAATAGAGTCTCTTCATTCACTAAAACGCTAGCGAGATTCACACATCAGTTAAAGCGGAGTTGAAAAAAAGCTTCGTTATAAAAATAGAACTTATATGCAATCAAATATTATGTTAATATAAATGTCACAAAAAATATTTCACAAAGACATTTATGCTTGCAATAATAGCCTATACGCATAAACTTAAAACATATTTTGTTTTGTTATTTCAGTTCAAGATCGTGTTTTCAGTCTTAAATTTACATTATTTTCTTAATGAAAACGTTTGCAAAAGTCTCCTAATTGTACAAGAAAAAGACACATGCAACATGGTATTTTAAGTTTAAAAACTAGTGTTAAGATGTACAAAAATAAATTTTCTTGAACATCACAGCTATAACCAATCAGTTCATTACCCAAAAAGGGTTTGAATTAAGGTCAAACATGCATTGTAATAATTACGATACAAATGATCAAAGAAGACAACGAAATCCTTATACAACAATAACAACACAGACATAATGATTATAAAAATTCTATACTAATAATGATAACTGAGGGTTGTTTTACCAAAGCGCAAGATACACAATAGCGGGAGTTTTCATTTTAGTATGACGAAGATTTCAGTAGTAAAAAAAAAATGAAATATACTTTCGAGAAAGAGTTCATAAGCTTATTATATATTTATTGCGTTTCAATTATTTAGACAATTACACAAGGCAGAGCTGGGCCTGACGTCAATAATCGGCCCGCCGCCTACATAACAGCCCGAGGGCCATTACGCGGCTACCGTCAATTACTGACGTCCGGCAAATTCTTTCATGCGTTATCGTTTATATAACATATTATCCTATTTTGTTTTTTTCGCTATCTGTAATAACAGAACCAGCTTTCCGTTTTTGTTCCATTTAATTGATTACCTAAGTTATGGCGTTCTCATGTCACGTAATGTATGTGACGAAACACACCAGTTTAAGTTTGAGTTTGAGTATGCACGATTTTTTATATGTGTTAAATTGTAATATATTGATAAAAGTATGTTACAATAACACAAAATACTGAAATAGGCAAGACAAATTATACATTGAAGACGCATTTCATAAAATGAAGCAAAGACAAGTTAGCGCTTGTTAAAGCCGATGCCGACACTTTTACTCGTATGTGTTAGGAAACAAAATTGTGTCTTTGTGTCGTATGAACAAATCTGCACTAAAACTAAATTTAGATTCACACTGTACATGCATGATATACATGCTGGCGAATTCGGCTGTACAGACATTTTCGATTTAAATATCTGGCTTATTCCGAATTTTTCGACACATGTTCTTCTTAACTTTTATTTTAATTTATATTGAAATATATGTATAATAAGTTTTTGTACACATTTTATATAAATTCATAAATATTTGACAAAATCGTGCATACACTCTTTAAGGAACAACGCGGAAGAGGCGGTTCATTGAACAGTAAAATATGTATGAAAACATATCAAACGAATTCAAAACGTATTTCGGATTATGTGGTTTTCATGCATACTCGGAAACTTTGATAGAATTACAATAAATCGCTTCGACCAGTCATTCGAGTTCGTTAATCTTGTTTGGGTCAGAATGGTTAGCACCAACGGCTCCCTTCGGTTTTGAAGGACACATTTATTATCCATTTAAAAGATTTCCTTGTGATTCGGTTAGATATTTGCAGACTTTTTTTCACGTAAATTTTACAATATAGTTCAAACGATTTGTATTTTGGTATCAATATAAATGTAAACATTTGAGCATTAAATGTATATTTTTGTACTTTTTTGTCTTAAGAGGCTGGTAACAACTTAATTATCGACCACGCTCAAAACGTTATTAAACATCACGTCGAAACTAATTGTTCGAAGATAAATGTTATAAGTAACAACGAAGACCTTAAGATCTGATTCATTGTTGATTTTTAAATAGTAAATACCTGTATCTTGTTAGCGATTAATAATGATTAACACTGATAAACATGATAGTAATTCTATATACAAACATCAGTGAACCAGACACTGAACACCGAACATGTGCACATTATTGTTCGCACATGTTTTTTTTTTTCTTATTCAATAATGTTAGTCTACACTTTTTTTGTAGCGATCTGATTGTTTGTTTACAAACTGCGTATGAATAGGATTCAATATACCACGAAAACACGTGTTTTAATAGAAATCACGAATCATGATTTAATCTAATTACATTTACTATTTAAAAAAAGTATCGTCTTGTTTGGTGTAGGCGATATATCTAGAGACATATCGATGTAAAGTTAAAATTGCTAACATGTTGGCTATCTATCACGTTGTCATGTAATAGCTGTTAGTTAAGTGGCGTAGCTTTGTATTGTATGGCGTAACACTGTGACATTGCATACGTCGAAAGTAAGCAGAGTATTTTAAAATGTTGGATAACTTATTTAATAACTTTGTTTATGCCATTGAAGTATGTCTATTTTCTTTGAAGACACCATCAGTAAAATATATTAGAAGAACAATTATCTACGGCGGTATCGATGTGACGCGTGCATGTTTGTTTATTTATGTCATTCTCACCCTTAAGTATTTCGTTCCAACGAATGGAAACGGGCTAGTAAGTTGGAACGAAAAAGAAACTCATGGGAACGACATAGCTAAGTCGTCGAAGCATAATCTCACAATTCAAACAGAAAAGTTCACAATTCATGACACACAAAAAACACAGATTATTTCGGACGATATAAATGGAACAGATTTGCGCTCGTTAATGCTTTTCAAACTGCAGCTTTTTTGGTTTGTTGATTATGTCGGTACAACGAGTTAGTTATCTCGTTCCCCTTATTTACTAAGTCGTCCCCTCGAGTTAGCTATTTCGTTACCAAGAGTGATTTGTGTCGTTTATAAGGACGTTCTAACTCGATCCCACGAGTAAGTGATTTCTTGTCCACGGCTTATCATGTGGGAACGGCCTGACTGAAAACAAGCAACCGTCACATCAATTTCATGATAGTTATCTGACTTACTCTAAGGTTTATGTTTAAGTTAATGATTTATCGGAAATGAAATAAAACAAAGTTATTTGTATGCAAATCAAATTCAATGCCATTGACCAGTAACATAATTGAATGCTTCTGTGGATAAATAAACCGTACGCATACAAAAGTGAACTTTCTCATGACTTTAATATGGTCATAAGTCCGTTTGTTAATTGCCCTCCCACACGCCTAAATATATTTCTCGATGTGTATTTACTCCACATAAAATGAAATTGGTCCATTCTAACAATTAAAATACACTATTCGTTATTGATATTTATTATTTATATATGACACCATTAAAGTTTTCGAAGGCAGTTCAAGACACGATCAGAGCTTCCAAGTTATAACCATGGTAACTTCAGGTTTTGTTGGTAGGGTGCATTCCCGAGGTACGGAGGAAACATGGACTGGAACTGGCCTTGGGCGGGGCCTGACTGATCGTATTCGTAATCGCTCGACACCCCGGCGTCATGTTCATATATCTATGGTGTACGGACAGGTTCAAAAGTCGGAATCGTATCATACGGTTTAGGTAGACCCGTATCAGACGGTTTATAAACCGTCTGATACGCTTTAAACCGTATGATACGCTTTTAAGACTTTTGGACCGGTTCGTACGTTAAACCGTGTTTGTAACTCACAGTCATGCCAAGTTACCAAAAATAATTGCTCAAACACTTAATAAGTAGGTCATATTTTTGAGATTGAATGAACCGACTCCTCAGGTGAGCGAACTAGGGCCATCTTGGCCCTCTTGTTATATAGACGAACTGGTCGTTCCTGAATAATTAGTGTACTTGTATTCGTACTTTCGTCTTCAAGCGTTTTTTTGTATCGTTAGTGACACTGCTTTTATAAATGTTTCCTATGTCTTTGTTCTTTCGTGACTTCATCAATATGAATTGGTAATAACTACAGTGATATAAATGTGACATGTGTATGTTTGTTTATTAATGTCGTTCAAACTACTAAGTAATTTGTTAACCCAACCTTAACCCTTACCCTACGTATCCCTTTCTATCGAATGGAAACGAGCTAGTTAGTCGTCGTAGGAACGAGCTAGTGAGACGTGGGGCTGAGAAAAAAACTCGTGTGAACGACAAAGCTTACTCGTGGGAACGAGTTAGTAAGTCTTGTGAACACAAAACACACGTTGTTTAACGCACGTTTAAAATGATTGACACAATAGAGGCGAATATATTTTCGCGGCAGATTCACGCTTTTTAATATTTTAAAACATGTATTCTGAGTGGTTGATAATGTCGTTGCAAAGACTTAGTTTTCTCGTTTACCTAATTACTACGTCGTAAATGTTACATCTGTGTCATCACATATGTCTGATTCACTCTGAGGTTTATCCTGATGATATATATATTAACTAAAATCAAACACAATTGTTTATATGACAACTAATGCCATTGTCTTTGTCATTTCATATTTAATAACGAGCGTATATATCTGTGTATCAATCGTGTCATATATAAATCACTTTTGTAATATCTGTGCAATCAGTCGAACAAACAATAATAATGCGCGATACGTTAACATATTGTGCTTAAGAATCTGAATATGGTTAAATTGTCGTCAATTTCCTTTAGTTCAAGAGCTCAAGCAAAAGTATCATTATATCATTTATAACTTTTGTATTTTAATATCAAAACAGAATTCGTAATACTTGTTATATACCTGAATTCTTTGATAAAATTTTAGATTGGGGAGATTGGGATTTCGAATTAAACAATTGAACTTCAATAACATGTAATATCTATTTTATAACGATGTTAATTGTTATCAATGACCTATTAATACGACGTTAAAGAATATGAAAATAAGATTGCAAGTTTCACCATATACGTGCTTTGTAATACCAAAATGTACACATTAGTGTGTTCGTATCACCGTATACGTGCTATATAAAACCAACATGTACACACAAGTGTGTACGTATTAACACATACGTGGTATACAATACCATAATGTACTCATACGTGTTCACTTTTTAACATATACCTGCTATGCAATACCATTATGTCACAAAACAGAACATGTGTAAGGAACAAATCTTACAACAAAATCATTAGAAAGAGTATGCATGTTCATTATTTGTAATAGCAAAGTTGAAAACATCGTTGTATTATTAATATATTCGATCAATTCCTATGTGATGCATTTATATGGTATTGCTATCAACGTACAGTTGGTAGTATAGTCCAGAATATGAATACCTCTGAAGGTGCGCTGATACAACCAAAACGAGCATCAAAGCTGAGTTTATTCATTTTTTTACTTTAACAGGGCTTATGATTCGTTTTTTGTTCAACGAACGTATCGTGGAATTTACAGTCGTAGATGTATTACGTTATATACATGATTGTCATTACTTTGGTAATCTAAGCAAACCAAATCATTACTTATAAGACGCAAGAGTAAAACAATTGGTTTATATTTGAGTCGGTCGTCCACGTTGTTATGATCTTTACCTGTGTTCAAACCATTATAACGCAATGATTTACTGGATTGTAACCAACCCTTTTATAAAGGAGAACATTTATAATAGTCATGCTTCGGCACGGTTGGCGCTTTTTGAGCCTGTCATTTTCAACCCATTTATTTGGTCGTGCCCCTTTGTCTCACACATGAACTAGGAAATATGGTGAGCGAAACTATATAAAAAGGAACTACAATTGTAATCGAACGATTCGCAACAGTCATTTTGACGTTCCTGATGCCGTCATTTGCAATTAACGACGGCTTATCAAAGCGTTTTTGAGCGATATCTTTAATGTCATTGGCACAACAGGAAGTCGAAATTATATGGAAGATATTTGTTGATTTCAGTGTTTGACCGTATTACCTTTTCATCAATGGCCATATTATAATTATTACCACAAGTGTCCAGATTTGTGTAATCATCGAAGAAATATATTATACGTTATGTTTACGGTTATAGTTGTTTTTCTTCGACAGGTCCCCGTTTTTGTAAAGCAAATTGAAAAACGCACAATATCTTATTGAAAACATAACTACTCCTTGAAGTGTTATACATGATTGAAATATTGAATATTCATGTCGATATTCAGGTAATGTTTAAGTCTTCAATAGAAAGTAATAAGCGTGAATGGCAATGTGTATTCTCGGCGAATAAGGTCGTCGATAGTTTTATAGATTAAAACTGAATACTTCCTTTTCTTGGTATTGGTTTCGTGAAATAATATATCATTTGCTGAAAATCAAAACAATCAAACAATCTTTTAGTGTATTGATATACTATGCACTGAGTTTCATCCAGTACATCATTCCGGCCAATGATACAGTGTTCAATCTTCATTGTTACACATTTAAATACACCATGTTAAGTTATGGTGTCCCATGTGTGAATTAGCAAATAAACCCCTATCCATTGGACATTATTGATATATTGCACCAAATACCGTAATCAAATGATGGACTAGAGCGTTGATCGAATTCGGTGCCATGCCGACATATCGGTGTCATTTATCATATATCATCTTGGGTAACATCGCTCCTCCTTGATAGATGCCGTTATTTAACATAATTACCGTAGGTGAAAAAGCTATTCGTCAAGTTCAATATAAAAAAAAACATTTTTGTAAATTAAACTTCTGAAAGAGATTTTTTTTTTACAGATCAAAGGACTTTAGTTAATGTATAGGAAGTATGATACTCCAGAAATATGATGCGGAGAGAACACCGCGTAACTTACATAAGATATAAAACTCGGTATACCATTTATGTCAATTTATTATAGGCTCTACCCATATAACCTAAATTCCGCTATACATGTTTTAGAATACTATTCGAAAGTCTCTTTTATTGTGTAGGTTATATGCAGGGACTATAACGTTGTATATTTACTTTATAACATGTTTATATTTATATGTATGATATATTTAATTATATATATATGTGTATATGTATGTATATGTATATGTTTGTGAATGTATGTGTATATCTATATACAATATACATTTCCGCTCTACTAAATGCAAATGTTGTACAATCTTTAAGCATGTTATTGTAAGAATCGTTTACCACTCGATTATATGCTTACATGTTATGCCAACCAATTGTGCACACACCATTGTTTTGCATGGATTGTAATATATATGTGTCAGGGGCCGGAGGCCTATATCACAAATAAACAAACTTGAAACTAAAACAACGCATTAAAACGGATGCGCTTGTAAGTGCTAATTTATACCTGGTGTCAACATTGAAAAAATATTAAGTTAAGCGTTATAAACTATTGAAGCTATACATACGTTTGATCGATATAAGTTGCAGTTGATATATAACGCTTTTAGCAACCATTTTGACATATCTGCATACATTGCAACAACCGATTCCAAATGTAATTTTAAAACGTTGTATGGTGAGACAACTTATTTAAGAGACATGATTGCTAGGGATATAATATTTTAAAACCTAATTACTGAAGGTTTTTGTTTAAAACTCAATTTTATAAATTTGGAAATAATTTTAAAACATTTTTTGAAAGCTCGAAAACTTAATACCCATATGTTCATTTTGAAAAACTAAAACAGGCTACTTTTGTTGATATATTTTACTGTATATGTGCCAATAGAAGGTCTCTGTGGAATGTTACCATCCACAAAGGGATAAAATAAGAATCAAAATCATCACGATTGCCATGACGACTAGTCTGAACTGTGTTATTACTTATCATTAAGTGGTTATCCAGAAATTCAACATCACAAACTGACAAGGTAGATCAATTTACTTAAGTTGTTTTGGATAAATCATGTCAATATATTGATAAAAATGTGGGATATCTATGTTTATTAAAGCTTTGCATAACATTTAATTGTTTTGCATAAGACAAAAAAAACGTACAATCCCTTTTATACGTGCTTTGAATTGTGCACAATTACTGTCACTAAGTTTGTTTGAAGAAGGGAGAATACTATTCATAAACAAATGGATTGAATGTCAGCACAATAACATGAATCATTTTAATTATTTTTAATATCAATTTATAATGTATTATTATGACTGAGTGTTAATACACACTTTGGGTTTACAAAGAAAGATTGGTCGTCGATAAATTGTTACGTGCTAAAATTAAGACGTTATGCACTGCTATATAATCCGTATGTATTTATACGAAAGAACCATCAATCAACACGTTACATCTTTAAAATCTTTACCTCGATACATATAAAGAATGATCATTCAATGTTTTTCTCCTTTTTTACTATGCGAAATGCCATCTACAACTGTATGACTCTGTAATTGGCATTTTCCTTCTACAGACACTGTTTGTGAAGAGTGATTTGACATAACCTGAAACTCTATTTGGATATCTGTTTCTTAATAACACTCAAAAGAATCGAGAATAACCCCATTTTTATAAACATGCAAATACGCAGTCCGTGTGTAATTTATAGTTTATGCACTACAAAATAAAACGACGCGATCCAAGTTTGAAATGGCAAACTAGGCGTAATTAATGACAATTGGGATGGACGTGCAGCAGGGGACGAATACTTAATTAACGTCGATTTTAGTATTATATTGGCCTTGATGTTAAAGTATAGTTTCAAATCACGATAAGGTTTATTGTTAATTAACACAATTGTGTTAATACGGTCTTTTATTGCAAACATTGCATTTCGAGAGATACCAATCTATTTATATTTGGTTTATACTGATTGCGGGAAATGTCATGTTACCTGCAAACATGAAGAATATTGTTTATTTTTTATTTTGCAAACTTCAGACTAAAGTTTGTAGTAAAACACAAATAACTGATTTATAAACATATAAACGAAATGTTAAGAAATAATTGCAAAGTATCGTCAGTCATTTACGGGATATTTGTGTCGTGTTCTGAGAAAACTGGGCAAAATGCTTGTGCGTAAATTGTCATCACAGATAAGCCTGTGCGGACTTCACAGGCTAATCTGGGATGGCAATTTACGCACATGCATTTTGTCCAGTTTTCTCAGAACAAGACCATTTGTTGATTCACGTATCGATCCTCTAAGGTCATTCTGAAACAATTGTAATTTACTTTTTAGAGCACAATATGACAGTGTATCAGTTTGTGATGTTATCCAATTGTACAGTTAAGATATTTTCAGACTTGTGGTCAAAGTCGGAAACGTGTTTTTTTGCAACATAATCTACTCTAAATGAGACATTGTTTTTGCAAAATGTGAGGACCTCTAACCGTTTCATAAGTACGTTATTGGCCATTGTATCATACCACCACATTGGTAAAAAGTATTCCCAGCTGCCATAATTTCATATGAGAAAACACGCACAAAAAGTTTATACGTTTTAGTTTAAGCATATTAGTTATGTTGAACTGTTTAATCGGCTTTCATTAGCGTCTATAAGAATATTAATGTTCATTCTCTGATGTTTAAATGAACACCATAGAGATAAATTAATTAAAATATACAAAAGCCCTATCGAAAATAAAAACACATCAAATCTGGATAAATATGTTTACCTAAATTTTAAATTCCGTTGAGGAAATGTTGGGTAAACATATAGGTGAATGTAGCATCATTATACACAAAAACACGCCTTGATTGATAAGCACCGTATGAAGCTAGAATATACAGAGTAAGGTTTTGGAAATCTAGGACATCGATATACCATATATTGTTTTAGTAATTATTACGTCCATACATTAACTGAACATTAATATAGTTTTTTAATATTTTGTTTTGTTTACCATCGTGGTGACATCAGTGATTCTTTCCGAATAGTAATATAACTAAATACTAAAATATTTTGGTACCATATTTTGGTATATACATGCAGTATGTATGTGCACTTTAGTGTTTTCGTAAATTGTAATGAAAGTCTATGTCCGGTATCCGTCGTCGTTTGTCTTTCGCCGTCCGTGGTCGAAGTTTAGCTCTTTATCGCCCTATAGGCATATATTTTTATCTAATCTTGGCACTTATCGAGCGAAATGTTTATCTTGACGATAGATAGGCACTGTATCAATCTTTTTCAAGTGGGATCAACATTTATGTCAACAGTTCAAGTGTTTTACAATGTGTGTACCTTGAAGTCGGGAAAGCGCGTTAAAGCCATCATGTCTCTTTAGTCCGCTTTTGTAAACGCCTTTTGAAATAAACATGTTGTTTTCTTTTCGATACTCTTTTATCGCAAGGACATACATGTATATAAGAAATAAAATTCCATAGTATATTGTGTGGATTCATGGAAAACAGTCTACATAACACATGCGATATAATCATGGGTACATCACGCTCATATGATTTATTGTATGTATTAAATGCGTAAAACAAAAGTGTTTAATCTGATTAATATAATCATTCAGAAATATATTGTTTTGATGCGGTTAAATTGTAGGTTTGTATTTTACGATCGTGGTTATTATAGTTCGTTTTGTAGTTAGACATTAGAAATACAAAATACACTCATGTACATCGAGTTTCACGAAAACAAATTGCAATATATGACGTTTATCTTAATAAATCAAGATAACACAAACGATACATATTTGTAAAACGGAAATGTATGACGTCGTTTTGCTTTAGATCCAATCACATCAATACCACATGTTAGTGATATGTTTTCATGAGCATTTCATTTCCACCGAAGGACACCACTGCGTAAACGTCAATACTTGACGCTGATAACCTTTTTGTAAACAGGTAAACTGATTATGGTGCGTATATAGGTGGATGCATTACAAAGGCAAACGTTATTTGTAGCGATCTACACGTAATTTGATTCAAGAGAATAGTTTAAATAGTAACCAGAATCGTACTTCGATATATCGAGTATACGAAGCTTGTGCGGAATAATGACGATAACTGCAGGTTTTGTTACTGATGAGCTATCATGTGTTATGGAGAAGCTTTATTCCCTATTGTTTATTACTTTAAATAGCATTTCACATTGCAAATTACTTGATCATTACATTGAATTAATAAATCGTTTGTTTTGTTTAATAATTAAGGTTGTACAATGTTCAGCTCATTATTACGTTAATTTAGTTTTTGCTTCCGTATGAAAGGCCTTGGTTTTGTTTATTAATGTGTGTGTTGTTTTGTTTATTTGATTATTTTGCCCTTTTAATCAATATTTCAGAATATAACGGCGATGAAAATATTCACATTACATCTTGATTACCTTGTTTACCATTTTTTAGTAGATATACTTGTGGCATGAAGTGGGAATCGTGACACAAGTTATTTCATCACCTATCCCCCACACAAATAATGTGATTGGGCTGAAATTTGCTATAGTCCAGCGCTCTACCAACTAAGCGAGACGACCAGGTTGGAAAGGCCTGAAATGATGATATAGATATTTACATTTCACTCGTGGCTTAAAATAAAATATCGGTTGAATGATGTTCATATTGTTTGCCATTTATTACATTAACATCAAATATTAATACATTTGGATTATATTGCAATTCACATTCATTCGTCTGAATAAAAGCACATTAAAGGTAATCCTCGACCGATTTCGTTATCAAAAAAACTGATCCCCAAAGAGCACTCAGTAATATCACAATAATACAATATAAATTGATATTAAAATTCAGCCATCGATTACTGCAATTATGGTATCATTGAAGCAATTTGTTTTAATTGTTATATTGTTACCATTTGAATGTAATTAAATGAATAGCATTCTCCATTTTTCAAAAAACACTTCTTTATAACAGCGTTTGCCTTTCAGAGTAAATTTAGTTCTATACTGCTGTGAAAGGGACTTCACTTTTTGTTTGTCTAAAGAAAAGCAATATAATATAATAGTAGGCTTTAAAAAAACATCATATGTATTAACGATGTGATAAATATGGATAATCCACATTTACAAAATATACTGGAATGATTAATCCCAAAGAACTTAAGTAAATAAATCTACTTCGTCGAACTTATTTTTAATTTCTAGATTAACACTTCGTACATAGTTATCACAAAGTTCAAACTAGTGTTCATGACAATCTTGATGATTTTTACATTGTTCACTTGTTTGGATGGAAATATTCCAAAGAGATCTGTTTTTTTGGCATCTACATTTAAAAGAGAATTTGGTATGTTTATGAGTTTTTTTTTAACAAAATGTAACCCTTTTATCCAATTACTTGATGATTTCTATAAGGATATTTATTTCAAACATTCAAACACTTAAGACCGCTTTTCAAAAACTTTCAAAAAGAGGTTTTAAAATATAATGTTCCCTGAACATCGTTTCTAGTGAATGAGTTTTCCCACACGTCATGTCACAGTGACATTTGAACACCGTTGCGTAAATATAAATATGCTTAGAAGGCTGATATAATCGTTATTTATAAACAGCAACGTTCATATCGATCGAAAGGGTATACATCTTTCATAGTTTATAATGCGAACCCAAAAGTTTCTTTTTTATTGTTGACACCTGGTATAAAAATGCACATTCAAGCCCATACATTAACAGATTATCCTCACATAAACCGGTGTAAACTCCTTTTGATTTTCATTGACCTTTTCAAGGCGATTACTTATCTCTAGGTAACATGGCGTTTTGTCCGCATAATGTTTTTGGAGTATCATACTTCCTATAAATCAAATGAAGTCTATCCTCTGTCAAATCTATTCTTCTACTGCAGTTTCATAAATAATTTATTTATTATATTACGCTTGATATTATATTATTGCCAGCTACGTAATAATATTTCAATACGACATCCATCAAGGAGGATCAATGTTTCCCTAGATGCTCAATGATAAATGACACTGATCCGGCGGCATGGCACCGAATTCGATCAACGCTCTGGTCAATCATTTGATTACTGTATTTGATACAATATATCAATAATGTTCGATGGATTGTTTTTTGTTTCTAATTCACATATGGGACACCATCACTTAACATGATGTATTTCAAGTAGTAACGTTGAGCATTGAACGATGTACCATGCAATGCATGATGCATTGGTTGGAACTTTACATTGATATGTCCCCAGATATATCGCAGACACCAAACAGGAAGATACTTCTTTTAAATAATATGTATAAATATATTTAATCACGATTCGTGATTTCTCTTCAAACACGTGTTTGCGTGGTATATTGAATCCCATTCATACGCAGTTTGTAAAATAATATTCATATCGCCACAAACAAAAGCTTGGGATAAAACTATTGGATCAGAAAAAAAACATGTTCGGTGTTCAGGGGCTCGTTAACTGATGTTTGTATATAGATACAACGCAAAATTGCACTTCTTTTAAGCGATCCACGCGTTGACAGCACTAATAACGAAACCAAATGGAGCACTCCACGTTTTTATTTTATCGTGGAGCGATTCAAAGCTTCACAACTTACTCAATGATGATTAAGTTATCTGTGTTAATATAATAATTCTGTTTCATGTGTATGTTTTACACTCTAAAATACAAATTCCTGTATTAAAGGGAATCTGTGATAACATTTGGGATTGCTATTGATTTGTTAGTTTCTGAACATGTCCTTTTTACTTATCTAGAGATATTTGAACACACTTTGTTTTCGTCGACCGCCCAACTATTATGTACGACTATAAACAGTTTATTGACGTACCGGGTTAACATGTTCCGGTTCACTTTTCACCATGATCAAGCTGCTATCATGTATATAATTATGTATCGCTGAAAAGATACAGTAATTAACTATTATTAAGTCAACAATGAATCATATCAACATGTTTTTGTTGTAACTCATATTATATATCTTCGAACAATTGGTTATGACGTGATCGATGATGATAACATTTTAAGCGTGATCTGTATATAAGTAGATCTAGTTACCAGCCACTAAAGACAAACAAGTTCAAAAATATAAATTTGATGATAAAATATTGACATTCATATTGATACCAATATACAAGTCTTCGAACTATATTGTAACATTCACGTGTACCATGCATGGAACAATTTCTTCATAATATCTAACCAAATCACAAGGACATGTAGCCGTTGCCGCTTATCATTCAGACCCAAACACGATTAACGAAATCGAAAGTCTGGTCGATTTTTTTGATTATTATCACAGTTTCCAAGTATTTATGACACACACACAATCAAAATACGTGTTTGAATTCGTTCGGTGTGTTTTCATAAATATCTTACTTTTAAATAAACCGCCACTTCCGATGTGTTGTCCCTAAAATACTGAGAGTCAAGCTTTAACAGTTGTGTTTTGTCACACTAATAACGTGGCATGAGAAACGTCATAAATTGGGTAATCAATTAAATTAACAAAAGGACGGAAGCTGTTTCTGTAATTAAAGTCAGTGAAGTATTAAAATACGATGATATGTTTTGTAAACGATAACACACGACAGACTTTGGCCGGACGTCTGTAATCGGCCGTAGCCGCCTAATGGCCGCCGTGCCGTCATGTCGGTAGCCGACCGAGTATAGGCGTCAGGCCCAGCTCTACCGTGGGTTATTGTCTAAATAACCGAAGCGCATTAAATATATAATTAGCTTATGCACTCTTGCTCGAAAATAGATTTCCTTTGAACAATATTGAAATCTGTGTCATACCAACAGGAAAACACCCGCTCTTGTGTATATGGCAATTTGGTTTCTGCCATTATACAAAGTACGACGTTTGGTTATTATTATGTCGTTGTTGTTACTGTTGTATTGAGTTTCCGTCGTCTTCTTTGATCATTATTATCGTAATCATTACAATGCGTGTTAAACCTTAACTCAAACCCTTATTGTATTATGAACAGATAGGATGTAGCTATGTTGCTCAAGTTAATGTACTATGTGTGTACATCTTAATAAGATGTTTTACTTCAATGAACCGAAACTAGTTTTTAAACTTTCAATAAAATGATGTATTTTTTCTGGTAAAATTATGAGAATTTTGCATGAGCATTCAGAAAGAAAATAATAAATAAAAACTGAAAACACGATTTTATACTGAAATTACTAAACAAAATCTGTTTTAAGTTCATGCTTTTGGCTATTATAGCAAACAAAAATGTCTTCGTGAAATTGTCTTTTTGACATTTATATTAGCCTTATAGTTGAGTGCATATAAGTTATAATTATTATACGTCCGTCCGTCCCGAAGCTTTTTGTTTCAACTCCGCCTTTGCTGCTGGGTGAATCTCGCTGCATTTTCAGTTGTTGAAGAGACTCTTTTGGCGGTAATTGAAAGGGCGAATTGATGCAATTACGGTCTAGATTCCGGATACGGAGGTGGTCTTTCGGGATCTGGAAGCAATCGACGTTACGGGCTTGAACGCGGATTTGGTGGATATGGTCTGGATGGCTGATTCGCTAGCAAGAACATAATATTATGTGTGAAGGACGGGTCTTGCGCTGCGGACGGATACTCCTACGTATGCGGAATGGGCGATGTCTCACTGAAGAGAGGCTGCAACGCCGGATTGACATCGACGTTTATGGACGTGGCTACGATAGCATGTGTCTATATGGGTGTCAAGGTCTGTTGGGAGGAATCGGTTCCGGATACGGGTAGAAGGCCGGTCTTCTAGGTGGCAATGGATTCCACAATTGATAAAAAGCATATTGTTATAAATGCTTTGTAATTACCTTCAACTTAATAAGGTTATATATTTATTAAACAAGTGTCTTGTTTATTTACAATAAACAAGACAAAGGTGTAGCAATATTGTATCAATTATCAACGATCGCAGAATCCATGTCCATATTTTTGCATGCAATTGGATATCCTCTTCTACTAGAAATGCAGAACGCAAGAATAACCATATTTACAATTTAACTGAGACCCAAAATTAAGAAACTTTTATACTAATTTTGACAACATGAGAAGTGTGTTTACTTAAATATGATTTGTCTGCATTTCATCGGTGTAAGAAATGATAGAAAACGTATGCCTATATTACATCAACCCAGATTCCTTTATAGGTTATACACGTGCTTTAAGGGCCACAGCAGATTTCTAGATGGTCAATAAGAGTCTTGTATCAATTTCAGTCTATTTCTACCAACGGCATATCGTAAACGTTCACGCCAGACGATTAGGTGTTCGCTGCTGGATTTATTTGTGGCAATGTATAGCATATTTGTACACATTATTACTTAATTTATATTCAAATGAAGCTCAAAGCAATTTCTTAACTATCCAAAGGTCAAGGAAATTCCGAAATGACAGTTTATAATAACTTTGTACAAAATGATAACATCACGGGTTTAGATGCGTATCACAATTACTATAAGTCAATATTATCTAGACTCTATTCCTCCTCGCTCGATATAAATGTCTCCATGCTACAAATGTATTTCCGGATGATGAATGACACTGATATGTCGTAATCGAATATTGAGATATTATATACGCTCCCGATCGTCCAGTTGATTACTTTTCGGGATACAGCGCAATAGCACAATCGATGTTGCTGTATAAATACACAAAATTTTGTCCAGAAAACTTGGTGCATTTCAGATTTTGTTGTTTAATATTGAGGCATAAATATGTTCTGTAACTGTTTTGTAACTTGTACTTTCTAATAGATAATGGTTTACACCATTAGTGTTCACATTTTGTCATTTATCGCCTCATCAACGCTCGTTCAAATGTAAACATTATAACGATATTGGAAAGTTTTAATCAACTTTCTGCACATCACTTTGTATTACACAGCAACACTAGTTTATTAAGAATTCTACAAACACGATTTATGTTAACGTTGACTTTGATGTGAATCATAAATTGCACTGTAAGGCATTTGCAAAACACTTAATATAAGGAAAAATTAAACTACATAAACATTACATAAACATTAGCTGAAGATAAAAGTATATGTAACGTCTTTTCTTTAAGGCAACTGACAGTAAACACAGTGCGAGTATATTGGTAACGAATTTGCTAACATTAACACTATCGACAATTGTTTTGTTTTCATATGAGGGACATATGCATTATGAAATATTTGCCTTGCCATAAATTGTGTTTACATATTTTGTTTTGCAATAGGTAGATAGATGTATATATACATATACACCACTTCCGCTACCTATATATCTGGACGCTTGTCAAATGAGACGTGTAATTATCCCCACACTTTTTGAAAAAAAGGTGGGGATATTGTGGTGATCTCCGCCGTCCGTCTGTCTGTCCGTCTGTCCGTCCGTCCGTCCGTCCCGGCCAATATCTCCTCCTACACTATTAGCACTAGAACCTTGAAACTTACACACATGGTAGCTATGAGCATATGTGCGACCCTGCACTATTTGGAATTTTGATCTGACCCCTGGGTCAAAAGTTATAGGGGTTGGGGTGGGGCCGCGTCAGAAATTATCACTCATTTTTTTAGGTTATTTTACATTTACTTCTTTATTTCTACACCGATTCACTTCAAATTGATACTGAACTTCTCTTATGACAATACGGTCAATCTCAACTATGCATGGCCCCATTACCAACCCTGGGGCGCCCTGCCCACATAGGTCACACCCACCCAAAATTGCCTTTACTATAACTTCTTCATTTCTACACCAAGTCACTTCTAATTGATACTGAACTTCTCTATGACAATACGGTCAATCTCGACTATGCATGGCCCCATTACCAACCCTGGGGAACACCTAGGTCAAACATTCGGTGTGGGGATACGCGTCGGCCTCTGCTGCGCCATTTCTAGTTTATATTTAATACAAGAACTGGTTACTTATTCACATGTAACACGATGCTTAAGTGTTGTCAATCATGCTTCATACTATATTATTAAATTTAAAGAAGTCTGATTACAGCATTGAATGATTGATATCTTTACTGATCATTCTGATCCTTTCTTAAATTGTTATTTTAAAACAAATGTTTGTATTTATTGGTTGTACAAAGTACAAAATGTACGTACAAAGTTACTTACGAATTAAACAACGGAAACTCCAGAAGCATGCGTTCGAAAGAGCAGCTTATGATCATGAGCTCAATTGTGATCCAAATTTTAAATTCAAAACACATTATCGTTTTAAAGATATTGGTATAACCTTAACAAACGAATTCTTACAATGTTGTGTTCGTGCAACACAAATATAGCCATTAAAGCTGAAACTTGGATAATTAATAAAGAGTTGTATTACAATCACATAACTGAGACGAGCTGGTTATAAGAGATTTTAGTTCCATTTCATTTGGAATGTTACTTATTTCGTTCTTTGACGTTTATTTAGTTATATCAATATGTAGTGTAGATCTTCGAGTATAAACGAATTGTAATATATACACACAATTGAATACGTCTCATATTTGATAAAAGTGATAAAAATGAGTTATATATAAATAAGACATAAGCGTCCATTTACGAAACAAATTGTATACTAAAATTGCCGTTATTCTCAATATCTGTTTCACATCATCATATTCTGAAATAATATTTCAGCCGACTGTCGATTGGCTTAAAGCTGTGACGTTTTGCTCAGTTGCGGTAACAGCTTTAATAAATTACATAATTGTTTACTGTGCATTGTTTATTTATCACTCGGACATTAAACATGTGCAATACGCGATAGATTTACGTTTTGGCTCGCCATTTGTATTTTTTTCTGCTATATGAATATTTAGTTATTACTTTTATTCATTTACTTAAAGCTATGTTTTCGGCGAAATTTACATCTTGATTAATGGTTAATTTCTGAAATACATTTTCGTTGATCTGGAATGAATAATATATACCAAACCATATATAATATAATTTATTCATACACCAGTCAATTATATCAAATCTAAGTGAGAGACTTTTCGTTGCTTTCAATTTATACTTGCAATTAATATTTGGCCTTATTCGGTATATCAGTATGGTTCGTCACACGAATACGAATGTTGCGTGTCTGCTCAGACCAGTCGGAACTGTCTGTCAATTATAAAGCCTGTAACCAAACGATTAAAATAAAATCCCACGGAACATCACTGAATTGTTAAGTTATCTCAAATAAGTGTCAAACATACGTACGTTAGATAAATATGTCTGAACACGGTGTTTTTAACGGCCGTTTATAGTGTAACTAGAATTTTGGTATAATCAGGAATGAAATGCTTCATATTAGGACATAGACAAAAAGTTCACGATAACTGCAGATAAATCTGTCTTATCTGAATAGCATGTACATAAAAAAATGGAAAAAAGAAACTCGAGTGGCTAAAATATTGTGAAATATCATAATACTTAAATAAACACATTACTAAAAATAGAAAGTAGTGGTTCACAATAACATGAGTATCACAGCTAAATCAGAAATAGTCAATGTTTTGTGAAGATATATTTGCTATGAAAGGATACTAACTCCACCTGTCCACATGTTCGATAACCAATTGTACAAAATGTTATTTTTATTGCAAGCGGCAATTTTTATAACAACAATTTCTTCAACGTCGACACATTGTGGTAAGTATCGAACATAGTAGGACTTAGAACCACAAAAACATAGCACCGAACTTCATTTCAGAGTAACATCGCTGTCAATGATATGGGTTTGTGAAATTAAGGTTACAGCATATTACACATTTAACAGATTTTAATAAGTTTTGTTATCCTTATTTTAGACTCTTATAAAATTTTCATAGGTCAGTATATATTATTTTTGATCAATAAATACGCCAGGGACACGACATAAATTTATAATTCCAAGATTAGAAAATACATTTATATAACAACATTATGCATTGAAACAATGCACCAGAGTGGGTTGTTTTCAGGTTGGTTGTGTATTTACACTACCAAAACAGTGAAAGCATTTTGTTTATGCTGCTGTCATCTGATGTTGTGTCCCTGTCACATGTCCTGACCAAATGGGTCCCAAGGGGTCATCTGAATATGTATGTATAAGAAAACATTAATTTATATTAATCGAATAGTGTTACTTTACTGATGTGTTCGGATATAAACGTAACAAATTGGTATGGATTGAACGTTTCGTTAGTAGGATATTTATGTAGGATAGTTGATAATTAATTGAACTACTTTTTCGACAACCAGACCATCTAGCAAGTACAGCACGTAAACTATTCGCATCGAATGATGAAACAATTCGAATGATTATTATATGCGTTTAACATGTTTCTAAAGACACGACTGGAAAATATTCATATCAAAAGGAACATCCACATGCGCATGAGAGGAAATATATTCCACCGGCAGGCACCAGGGAGTCTCAAAACGACGCAGACAGTTCCTTGGCACGTAAATTTAAATTGATATTCATTATTTCTATTTTATTTTAATGTATATAAAATAAATACAAAAATAGAATACATAATATAACTATAACTAGCTAAACTATAATACAAGTCAAATTAAGTACCGCGACATACGTAGGTCACGTGATGATGAGTATTGAGGTCACCAACACTGCAAATAGATGTATTTCTTTTCAAAATAATGTATCTTGTAAAGTTTATTTGAAACATCAGCACTTAATGAATAATCATCGGACATGTATGTTCATTTTACACAAATCACGTGTTTATTTATATTGTGACACGCCAACACTTTTACACAAGAGCTCATAATAATATTGAGGTTTCATTGTGATAAGATTCATGTGACCTCTCCCATGTCAAATGTTATGCCCAATTGTCTTTTTTTTTGTCGACCGGCAATTATAAGTTCACCAAGTGATTGAATTAACTTTTTTCCCCGAAGATCACTCGTCCCTGGAAATTTTAAGTATTTCGTCCATAAGATAATTGGTTGACACCGAAATCACATAAAGATTGGTATCAAAGTCTGAGATCATTGGTTAGTTGCAGATTGCGTTGCACGTTAGACGTGGATTTATTTAGTAAGTCCGTGTGGTTGCAGAGGACGATCTGTGTTCTTCTCCAAGAAACACGAATATATCATTTGAAGTTATTATCCAGTCAGATCTGTTTTGTCAATTGATTCGCCTGGGACCGCACAAGAAATGCAAGAACAAATAAAATGTCACCCGTCATCATAAACTAATAAAGGCAGTATTAATTTAATTTGCAGTGGCATACTGAATTGCAGTATTGTGTAGTTTCGTAACGCACTTACAAAGGATCGTTTCATACACGTGCAGTGTTTCTCGTGCGCGTTTCTTGTTCTGAGGCATTGATCGAATATAGCATTGAAATAACATACCTAATAGTTCCAGGTTACCTATACAGCCATTTGGTCAAAAATGAGTTTTTAACCTAGTATTATAATCACAAAAGATGGGTTTTACAGCTGAAAAAGTTCTTGAAAATAGATTTCCTTTAAAGAAAGCAAATATTGTTTCTTCTACGTATCGATATTTCTGCAGACGTAACACTGTTTATGAAATATGTACACACGAAATCAAATGTTTCAATTTGTGTTCACTGACCAGAATGTTTCATCTAACTTTGCCTGATTGTTTTCAAGGCAAGAATCAGGTATATACGGATACATATCTTTGCCCCAATCTAAAACACAAAAATGGCTGCCATTTTGAACTATCAAAATTGTACCCTACGTCAAGCATGATTCAGCAGTTATCCCCGCCGATATTACGAATTTTAGTCAATAAACAACTCTCTTCTTTTCACACACTTTTTACTTACTCGCATAAGCAAGTAAAATATCTACTCACCAAAGTTGTGTCATAACCATGTTAATTTTCGTCAAGTTTTGTTTGCTTCCATGACGAGTAAATCTTCTGCACTCATCATAACATAAATTTCTTCGTCGCCATCCATCTGTGCCATTTTAAAGCACTTGGTGTAAACAGGCAATTCTTTGTGGATAGACATTCTCTGATCGAATGACAAAGGAACGACTTATTCATAAAAAATACCCTTTTAATTCAACATCGATTGCTTGGAGTACATAGATTTCCTTCGAAAAGTAAAAGAACAATTCACTGACACTGCTCTTAATCCGTCGCGTTATTCGAGTACAGTCGACATTTTCAAGAAATCGAAAACGCTGTCTCACCGAGTAATATATTCCATATATAATTCGAGTAATATATTCCAAAACTGTTATTCACACTGTAATATAATGATGATCCTCCAGTAATATTTTCCAACACTGTTTTTCATATTGTATTATTATAATCCATCGTAAACACACACTTTTTATAATAAAAACTACCAACTTGACCTGAATGACACAATCAAGTAATTTCGTCAGCTGTGTAGTAAAATTAGGTCATTTCAATTTAAACTGTAACGCAATCGGGTGAGCACCTGAGCGTCGCGGTTAAAGTGTATGGTTACCACGGGAGAGACCCTAGTTCGATTCCCCGTTGGATCCAGAAGCTAAACGAATTTGAAAGAAACGCTGCATTGGATTGATAACTTATGGCTTTTATTTTTATACGTTATATTGATTTGAAAAGTAAACATTCATTTCATGTTTAAATCCAAAATTTAGAACAGATGAACGAGAAGTGAAATGCAAAAAAAGTAGTCCTTATAGGTGTGGGATAAACCAAGGTGTGGGATAAATCTTTTCTGTATGGGTCATATTTTGTTCTATTAAATCATTTAGCTGTAGGATAAATTTAGCGTCCGCTCACCTTTGTAGTAATGCATGAAGATTTGTCGTTTGTCTTTGTTTAGATTTGCTTGGAAAGCAGATAGAGAAGGAACCTATCTAACATGTTCCGATAGAGCGTGTCATAGGTTTATATCTAACATGTTCCGATAGAGCGTGTCATAGGTTTATAATTGATGATATGAAGGGTCGTGAACAAAAGCTCTGATTTACATGAAAAGCTGCAAATATTGTCGGAATTCTAGACTTTCATCCACGCTAAGGGGAATCATAGCACAAAAATATGGAGGTAAAAGTGAATTAAACATCTTGTAAAAGAATGTAAGTTTATGCTTAGTTCTCCTATGTTTTAAGAGTGCGAAAGCCGTTTCATCATATAAAGTAAGCAGTGATTCTAGAATGCTTTCAAATATTTGGTTAGATATGCATCTCACATATTAATGACACATTACAAAGTATTAAAAATAAATGGCGCACATACCTATTTTTTGTGCCTTAGTCATCTAATTAATAGCGAGGGCAACCACAAAATTCCAACACAGCTTCGATAAAATAACTCTCGAGTTATTGTTTGTGATATACACATAAAGCCAAATCATTCTTTAAGATAACACACAAATTCACACACATATGCAATACTGTGGCGTGTTCTGACAAAACTGGGCTAAAATGCTTGTGCGTAAAATGTCATCCCAGATTAGCCTGTGCAGTCCGCACAGGCTAATCCGGGACGACACTTTCCGCCTAAACTGGATTTTCGCTAAAAAGAGACATCATTTAAACCAAAAATTCCATAAAAGCGGAAATTGTCGTCCCTGATTAGCCTGTGCGGACTGCACAGGCTAATCTGGGATGACAATTTACGCACAAACATTTTGTCCAGTTTTCTCAGAACACGACACAATTCTGTGGATACTATACGCTTGATTTCCTTTAATTTTAATTCCAGTTAAAACAAATCGATTACTAAACGTCAACGACCTCCGGCCTCTATTGTCTAAGCCAATAGAATCCATAAGTGTTAATTTGATATTGCGAACATGCACGTACGCACGTGCAATGTGTGCCCATGAAGAGTTGTAATTTAGTTTGTATTTTAAATCTATAACAAACCGCGTCTTGTTTCACTTAACAAAGAAGATAAAACAGAGCTGTTATCCTTAAACAAACAATGAGCCAAGTATTCAGTTAAGTGCACGTGCTTTTACGCGCGATCTATCGCACTTTGGAAAAGTAAATTTTGTTTGAACTATTCAGCGCCGTAAAAACGAGCCTTTTTTTGTATTTAACTATACACAATTTTCTACGTTTGGTTCATTCGACATTTATATTACATTTATAAGCATAATGACTTCACTTCATTGTGCCCAGAGGTGTCGTTTCTCAACAAACATGTGTGCTTTTTCGCGTTGTACGATGATTAATACTGCAATGCTATTTCATTTTGTGGCAAAATGTGCATGTGACGATTCAACAAAACATTTGCAGAAATCAACATGTATTACCTTGGCTGGACGTTATTATGTTCATTCACTATGTGTATCATATAACTTAATTCTAAAATGCTACTCCATCAGATTTTATAAATACAACCGTTTTCATATCAATTAAATAAACATGTATGCGTATTGGGAAATGAAAAAAAGAAAATACATAACAACGCAAATATACGCATTTAACTTGTTTTGCTGTGGTATTGTCACCTAAACACACGTGTGTTTGTATTGCACGGTTAAGGGTGCGCTATAGATAACACTAGTACACATATTCTAAATTCTTGGGATAATGTAATCAAGTTTTGTTAGTGGGGTAAATAACCAACGTTTTGTCGTTCCGATACTAGTTGTCAAACCGCTCAGGTTATCGCATCGGGGATCTAAATTATTGGTTATAACCGCAATATCCAACACCTGGCTTATTCTTGATTGTACTGTTCATAAATTAGCCAACTATTTCGTAACACTTCTGCAACTAAAGTACAAAATATACACGCAGCCATAATTTTATGACAGATTCTTCTTGAAAAGATCCTAATAAAGCGCTAAACATGACGGATATTGATGTTTGTAAACGCATAAAGAACTTCCGTTGCGAATATATCTGGAAGCAAAACAACGGGGGTATGTATCTATCGAGCTATACAAGACAATGATTTCTAATTTAAAAGTAACCTCAAGCGGACTTCCTTTCCAATATATATGCATTACTTTGGTAAACTTTTGTTTTGCACGCAAGTCAAATCAGAAGTCATTTTGTTCACTATCTATAACGTCTGCTTCATTTTCAAAACAGTCAGTTCATTCCGAGATGTGAAACCTTTGCTATTGATAGCAACGCAAATCAATTCGCATGTTCTCCTTTTGTTAGGTATGTTTATATGACAGACCATTTCGGATTTGCTGTGTTTTCATAACCGAATCACATGTCTGTATACTTGTCGTGGAAAAGGAGTGGACATATATAACAATAATTAACATATTACAAATTCGTGATAGAATTTACGGGCAAGTATTTTGTATTAGGGTATTAGCCAACGGTTGTCGTTCTTATTCTTTGACCTTCGTCGTCTTTTTTCTACGTATCGCAGCTCCAAACTATTTTTTACATCAATAAACAACACTTTTCTTATTCTCTAGTGTACTGTTCATTAATAAGCCAACACTAACGTATAACTACTAAAGGTGAAATAACAATCCTACACGCAACCAATATTATAACACAGAGTATTCTTGAAACAAATACTATTTACTCGCTTCTTCACGACGGAGATAGATGTTCGTAAACGCATAAAGCACTTCCGTTGCGAATATATATATGGAAGCAAAACAACGTGACTATTGATCTGAAGTGATTTACAAGATACCCATTGCTAATTTTAAAGTAACCTGAAGCGGACGTGCTTTTCAAACTATCTGTATAACTTGTGTAAACATTTGTAAAGCACGTATATTCATGTCAGCAGCCATTTTGGTTCACTGTGTATAACGTCTGCTACATATTTATAAGATTAGTTTCATTTCGTGATTTGAAACTAATTGCATTTACTTTCTATAGGAACGCACATTATTTCGCATTCATTTCTTTATTTTTAGTGTTTTTGTTTAATATAACAAGCAATTTATAATTGCCGACATAAAGTTTTCTCCGATTGATTGGTTGCTTTAAAATAACTAAATTACGCCTGACCGATGAAGAAAACTACAATTGACAGTCAAATAAATCCAAGAGAGCATAAGTATGTTTATGACATAAGTGTACATGTATACGGATTGTTTCGATATTTTCCCTTAATTTTTAAGATATTCCTTAAGTATTATCCACAAAACAAACTGCCCTTATGTTTTGCCTTAACTAAGATACTTAGATGTGGCCTGTACAGTAGTAACTCTGTTTTTCGTAGATTTGATCTGGTGATTTTGTGTTTGAACATACTTGATTAGCACTCGGCTGAGATATTTTCAATGTAGACATCTTTTAAGTTCCAACGAGATTAAGGCAAACATTTGGTATAGAGAGGTAACAATCATTTATTGTAATTGAACTTGTGTTCTAGTTTTTGGACGCACGTGACTCAGATTAAAACTCGGCCTAGATTTTATCAAGATAAACCTTCTTACTAAATGTCATCTCGATTTGATCACACATTTGGCCTCAATGGCGGTAAAGAGCTAAATGTTGACGACGATGGATGATCGACACACAACAACGGACACCGAACATAGACTAACAACAGTAGTTCATCGTGGCTACTGCGTGCTTAAGTGAACTTAAACACCCGACAAGTTGTTCGTAGATACGCATTAATACTTCGTTTGATGACCACATACTGTTGCCGTGTCTAAAATTATAATGTTTTTGTTCCTGATGCCGCTCGGAACGTTACATGTATATACGATAAGATTACACTGTGCAATACGGAATGTATATCCAATAGCTAGTGTTGTATAGCACGATAATATCAACAAGTGACATAAATAACAATCTTATATTTAAAAAAAAAAATGTTAATTAAAAATGATAATTTGTTAAAAATGCAATAGGTTAACGAAAAGTGCGTGTATTTTATTTGCAAACAATCAATTAAAACTATTGCGTTTTGACTTCGAGAATGTAACAAATGAAAACTCTCAAATACTTATGTCTCTTGCAAAAAAACACACTGACACCAAAAAAGGTGTTCTCTTGTCAAACTGAGCGTCGTAACATGTTCCATATACTGATGCACATTACTAACAATGTCTATGAAATGTGTTATTTGTTTTGTAACAAACATCTTATTTAGTGAACTTTACGTTAATAACATTAATTTAATAATTACGTTCTTGGATATTTTGGGAGCTGCCATGACAAAGCTTCACAGTTTGAAGAAGACGTATCTTTGTTTAGACCTATCATCGATGGACTTATTTGGCTTAATGAAAACTATATGTTGTTGTTTCAACGGTTGTCGGATTTACTATTAACACTACAATTTGTAGTACAAACACAGTTTTTGTGGACAATGTTATTATCACTTAAGATAACATTATTAAATTCGTGAAAACTATATATAAAAATAAATAATGTTTCTGTTATGAAGTTGTGTATTTAAATACAGTTTGAAATATACTTTTATATGCGAGACATAACTGGTTTATATTAAGAAACAATTAACTAAGAAATTAACTTGCACCAACTTTTTTTTTAGTATTAAGTTATATATCTAATCTAAAATAAGCACTGATGTCACCAAGATTTTTATAGTAATATAGTATTAAAATATATTTATTTTTAATTCATGTATGGACATGAAATGTACTAAAACAATATTTGGCATATCACTGTTCTAGATTGTCAAACTCTCACTCTGTATACTTGAGCGTCATATATTTGTAATATATTGCGGTTAATGTTCATGTTGTTTTGGGAAGGCTTCAATTTAACTATAGCCTTTTCTTTCATGCCCCAGATTAACTTTGAAATGTGTACACACATATTTATCCAGGTTGAATGTTTTTTTTTCGATAAAACTACTGCTAAGTTTGCATTATTTGTCTTGATATTGCATATATAAACATATAATACTTAAATTATTATGCATACATACACCGATTTAACAACTCAACATACTTAATATGCTAAAACTAAAGCATATGAACATTTCGTGAGGCTATTTCTTCTATGTAATCATGCCAATTTGACATATTTGTGACCAAATTGGTACCATGAACCACTTGTATTTTCACGTCAAACGTTTTGCATATTTTCAAAAACAATATTATTTTCAGTAGATGTAGGACAAAAAAGAAATAAGACACGTGAGTAACGATGACCACTTGTCTGCTACTACCTTATTTACATAATTGAACAACAGATAAAATCTCAAATTTTGTTGTGAAAAGCAAATTAGATTTGTGTCAGAATGACCTAAAAAACAGAAAATCACATCAATACATATCTCCTAAATGACTAGCGATTATTTGGAATAATGTCTTTACATTTCGTAACATGAAATTTCCACAATCAGTATAAAACACATATTACTAGATGGGTATCTTTAGAAATGCAATGTTTGCAATAAAATCCGTAATAACACAATTGTGTTAATTAACAATAACTGTTTGTGATTGCAACTTTATTCTTACATCAAGGCCAATACATACTAAAAGCGACGTAAAGAAGGAAGCATCCGTTCCTTGATAATTCACATCCAACGCGTATTGTCACTAATAACGCCTAGTTTGACGTCCCTACTGAGATCGCGTTGTTTTGTTTTGTGTACATAAAATATTACATTGACACGAAATGCATGTTAGCATGTTAATAAAATTTGGATTATTCTCGAGGCGGAGTGTTTCTAAGAAACCGATTCCAAGAGATAGTTTTGAAGATGGACAACTCAATCTACAAAAAAACATTGTATATAGAAGGACAAATGCCAACTACAGGATGCAGTGAACATAATCATACAATAACATAATAAAATAAGCATATGTTTGTACATATCGAGATATATGTTAACGCATGTGTGGTGTTACTTATAAATTTCGTGTTATTTCTTTGCATAGTTCATATTAATATGGTCTTTGGCAACCATATTCGAAGTTTCAGAAAAAAACGGAACAATTAAACAATTGCCAACACTTAGTTTTTTTTCCATATTTAATTCTGCGCAATGTATAGATCTATCAATTCATTTAATACTTGTTTTTGTTTGTTATAAATGTGGATAAGAACACGATTGTGTCTCCAGATTTGATAGAGTGTCTGGAGTTGCATTGTTTGCTATAAGAACATCATACAAACAAATGTGCTATGATAGAGTGTAAACAATCGAATGTGTGCAAAAATATTTGTTTCAATTGCTGTTTTTGGCTGATTTGTTAGAGTATTTATATGTTAAGCTGCTATGTACGATGCAAAAAGACTGACATATCAATCCAAACATAAAATGAAATAAATCTTATCACAGAAGTCCTGTATTGACTGTAAGTTTCCATTTGCTGCGTCAACATATGTCCGTCATATTTAAATTTACTTACAATATCAGCCGATTATCGCGTGAAGATATCACGCGTTTAGCGGCTTAATTGTGTTAAACAAAAGCGCATTTGGTAAATGATTTATATTGGTGATGTTCAAACGAGCACTTGGTGATGTGAATGATTTCGAATGAATGGAAACCAATATTTAAAAAAAAAGTGAGGGAGGAGTTAATAATTGTGGTAGCAAATCCGGGATCCGTCTACTGCCCAACATTCCGACTTTGCAAACAATCCAACGGAAACATGAACATAGATTTATAAATATAGGAATAAGTAAACTCCTGAATCATTATAACGAGAAAAATGTTTTAACCGGCTGCCTTTATGGCAACAGGCCGATTGCCGAGACAGGACGGTAAAAACGTCATGACTTTAAGTATTACTACTAATACAATCTGGAGTAACGAATTGCAATGCATGTTAGACCATCATTGTTCTAGGGCGTCCCGCACGGAAAATCGGGCTACTTTTTATATTATTGATGTCGTGAATTGTTAGTTTATTTCGTCATTTGTATCAAACCTACTCCAGATTTGGTTTATATTGTTCTGTAATCGTTTTTCGAAATTAATGAATATTTAACATTGGGTTCCTTGTGTAAAAATTGATCGATTAACTAATTTGGCTCATTTATTTCAGAGTNAAAAATTATCTTCACTTCTGTTATTATTGTCAAAGCTCTCATTGGAAGACGGATCAGACAAGTTCTCATTGGTGAAATGATCTGGAGAATGAGACAGCTCATGATCTTCCTGATGTTGGTCTTCATCACTACTACTTTCTGCTAAGGCATGAACAGTTGCTACATTCGAACGATAGCGTTTCCAGTATGACATAATTGACCCAATTTTAAACTGAAAAAGGAATTAAAAAGCATGCTTTAAAATGCAATTTTCAAATATAGCAGTTAGTAAATTACATCTATTTAAGTTAATATACACTCTTACATGCATGGAGTCATTCATTTTTACTGCTGAAATCTAGCTCTTGTAATAAAAGTTTAATAAACTAAATTATCTACAAGGTTTCACCAGATCGTCGGCTCTGGCATATCTGCCTTCATCGAAGCAACAGTACTTTGTTTATATTTGAAAATTACATTAAAAATTAATTTATTTACAATTTAAACAATGGTACTACTTTTTAGATTATAATAACTATATATCAGTCTATCACAACAGCAGTCGTTAATTGCTTGATTGTGTGGCAGCAGTAAAAATATATTTTCTTGTCCATTTAGATCATAGTTTACACATTATATTGTTAAAAAAGAATACTTCATAAGCCAGTGGGGGCAGGAGTGGTCTTGCACTCTCCATAAGCACTCATGAAGAACAGACCCAATGGAAGTCAAATCTTGTCTGTCATTGTAGATAGGCGTAACAATAGTATATATCAGTATATATCAGTGTAACCTAGATGGAAAATGCCTTCGAGGAGACTAAAGTGAGAATTGCCCGTAGAAAATCGTCAGTTAAGTACTAAAGTGATTATCAGAGGTAAGCGTGCACCCAGTGTGGGGCAAAAACCCACGACCACCGTAACACTAGACAAAGTGCTCTACCGACTGAGCTAACCGGACGGCTGGTTGTTGTCGAATCCGGGTCGTTTCGCCCTAAATCCTGTTCGCCTCCGAGTCGTTTCGCCCTGATTCCCCTTCGCCCTGGGTCGTTTCGCCCTAATTGCCGGGTCGTTTCGCCCTAGTTTTTATACGGATTTATCTTTAGCTTGTTACAACTAGAGTATTAATTTTTTAATACAGTATTATGTTATCTTTATTACTGTTTCTTTTGTCTTTTGCTTCACGTATATCGCAGGGCAACAGATAAGGTTCGTTTTATCGTTTTTACGATTTTTATTTGACAGAAAACGAATTGAAATTAAAATTCAATCGTACAGAAATTGATTTTGAAAATGGAAAACGAATTGAAATCGATTCTTCGTCGTTTTATTTTTTTCTGTTTTCCGCCGTGGTTAATTATGATTAGTGTATTGTAACATTGAGTGCGACCGTAATATTTTAGTTAGTTCATATAAAAACCGTTTTGGGCCGGTGTCAATATAAAAACGTGACTTCCGCGAAAATAAGTTCGGGAAAATGTTCTCTGTCAAACGCGGACGGTAAGGAAACTTTAATTAACGGCGTGCGTGCCCAAAAAAACTAATTGTAACAAAAAGCTTGCAGTGAAAACTAATTGACCCAAAATCTTATCTGTTGCAATGCTAGATAATGCTTACATAAGAATTAAATAAGGGCGAAACAACCCACTTGTAAGGGCGAAACGACCCGGGGCGAAACGACCCGGGGTGACAGAGGGCGAACGGGATTTAGGGCGAAACGACCTGAGACCGTTGTTGTCCCCACACAGTCAGTACACTACTTTACCCCACCCATTTTCAAACAGTGGACTTTCATTTTTAATGACGCTCTGCATGCTCGCTGTTATTTCGGCATACTCATGCATGAACAAACATAATACATTTGAATACCTGTCTTTCCTGGTTGATATCTTTCTATTTTCTTTTCCGTTGAATCGAAGGTTTTTCGTTGAATCGGAGGTTTTTCGTTGGATGTTTACGTTTATTCGCACACGTTTTTTTGTTAGATCCGGTTCTCCGAGCGCATGCGCGACAGTTTCGCTTTTTAGTTTTTATTGTTTTACAAGTGTTTACCATCGTTTATTGTTATAGATGTCTTTATTATGACAAATTAAGACAAAATAACATATTTAATTATTTAGTTTTGGACTTTTATTTAAAAATTATTTCGAAGAATCATGTACGAAACTGTGAGTTGAAATGCAGCGCCACCTATTTCGATATTCTGCAGGGGAGTTAATAAGGCACCTGCAGATTTTTAGCGATTTTACTGTAAAAGTTATTTACTTTTTCTTTCATATTTTGAGCGGTTTAAACCACCCGGCTCGGTTATCATCAAATTTAACTCTTATAAATATACAACGTTGGGTTGACGTTGGTACAACGTTGATAACTAACGTTTTATTGATGTTAGAAATTTAACGTTGTACCAACGTTGGCATTTGGTTGATAACCAGCCAACCAAAATCCGACTATAATCTGACGTTGTATTGACGACGCATGTTTGCTGGGNTCAAATTTACACTTTATTTGGAAAATTTAAAAAAGAAATATATCAGTTTAGGAAATATAGAGAACATCGCCAGAACAGTTTAATATTAATTAGTTTATTTTCGGCCATAGCTTTTAATATAACCTCTAATTATTCCAACATGAAATGTGAATTTAGAAATAATAACGTTTTAGGCAATGGCGGATATGTACTTTCCAATAAGAAAATGTGCATCGGTAAAGAATAATTGAAAATTTCGTAGACTATTTCGCAAAATAAAGTTAACAAATTACAAATCAGCGTTCTTGTAGCAATTGCCGAAATTTCAACGCCCGATGTGGTCTGGTAACATAGATTTGTGTAGATACAAAATGCTCGTTTTTATTGTTTTTGTGACATAAATAATGCCGCAAATATATCTAGTCATTCGACACCCGAACACTAAAATGGTACCATGTTAGTGTTCATGTGTCGTATGAATAGATATCATAAAATAGAATTAATTATGCAAAAAAAAGAACATTTTGTATCTATAAACATCTATGTTACCATACCACATCTGGGCAGCGTTTTATCAACAGATCTTATCTTAGCGGATCTCATCTTAAATCCTTGACTTACGATTTCATTTACGATCCGCTAATACCCATTTTATGAACGCCGTCGTAAGTATCGAATCGCAGCTAAGATTTTAGTTAAGCGTACGATCTTGAAAATCGCGAACCAGTCGAAAAACGTCAACAAATATCACACGATTTCCCGCGTTTATGTCAAAAAAGCAAGATGGCCGACAAGGTAAACAGAGGCAAGTAGTTAATGACAGTAATGATTTACTAATACTCGAACTAGATATATCGATATCATTACTCCTGTCTCAAATATTTTAGCGTTTTTATCTGTCAATTTGTCTTGTTATTGATTCTGAGTTTTTATTTAAATTCATATTGTTATTTAACACCAAAGAATCGAAATGTTTTATGCATTTATCATTTTTATGTATTTTTTTCTAGTTACTCGTATTCTTATAACCAGGGATGGAAATTTACTTTTTACTATTAGTATTTTGGTTGCCCAGCTTAAGAATAACGAGCCCAGAAATATGTACATGTCTTGTCATGTGTATATTAAACATTCTTTTTATAAAATTATAGATAATTAAATAAAATTGCTGACATGACACATGTATAATGCATTATGTATTATTTTGAGCCTGAATTGAATCATTTTCTATTTCTTAATGAATGTTATTTAACTTTTATTGATCCATGGTGGTAAATTGTTGTTCAATTTTTATTACACTGAATTGTTTTATGCTTAAATTGAATTAAATTTGAAATTGAATTGCCCAGGCCAAAATGTACTTTGGCAGGCTCATGGGCAACCACTAATTTTCATCCCTGATAACGATATCATATTTTCCCGCATTTGGAACCGTCAGCCTTTAAATTGACAAATCGTTATTGTGTGTTTATATCATAATGTTTTTTGGCAGAAGAGTATTCGAGAAGCAATCAATTATCAATACATTATTTCTATGCCCCACATTTAAAGATTTTATTTTTTTATTTATATGTTTGTTTTTAGAGCAAATTTATAATCTCCCATTTCAAGTAACATTCTCATCTTACACATTTCCGCATCTTTTGCAATATATTTGTTTTGGTATATATACGGATGCCTTCTGTATATTTATTTTTGGCATAGAATTTTCTTTATTACCCAGTATACATAGCTTAAGAGTAAATTTTTAATTGTAAACACAAACCTGAAAACTATCACTCAATTTCAGAGTGAACAGCATAAGATTGTGTAGCCGCAAGATAGACAAAGTTATCAAGAAATGGACAGACGTTAAGGTATATTTAGTAATGAAATCTCATGACTGAAACTTACTGCCTTACTCTTACCACAATATGATTATAAACAAATCATGTCAGTTACATGTAAGATTTGTAAAATAAAAGTTAGACTGGGAGCAAAAGGTAAATTTTGAACTTTGAATTATACATAAAAACATTTATATTGAATTTGCAAGGAATAATCTTTAGGAATAATCATTGTTGTTTATTGTTTGTTTGCTGTTTTCTATCGACACATTCCAGTCCAGTTCATGTATTTAAATATGTTTTAACATATTCTGACATATATGTATCATAATTATAACTTATATTTATGTATTTGGTATCTATTCATCACTTTTTTCGTTCAACTGTGGAATGTTTGAAGGTGAACACTATGTACTTTCTTTTCAGACGAACAACAACAACCATGTGTGAATGATGAGATCTTGTCCATCACATCAGTTGGACAAAAGCTGGTAAGATAATTAATCAAGTACACAGTATAAAGTTAGCACATTTATTCTTGTAGGTGTGTCAATGTTACAAAACACATACAATAAATAAGGTTTAACCATATTATAATCACAAATTAATTATGTGACATAAAGATCGTTATTTATGAAGTTACTTGGTGACAGATATATTTCACATCGTAATAAATGAATTCTATCAAAATATCTTTGTCATTGAATGTACATGTTTTCATGTATGAAAGCTCATAAAGATCGAGTGTCCATATTTAGTAATGCATATTTATCGTAAAATACAAGTAATTAAAAAAAATACCAAAATAAAAACATTGCATATACTTACATATGAGTCTCGCTCTGTGAAAAGGGGGTTTAATGCATGTGCAAAAAGTGTTGTACCAGATTAGCATGTGCAGTGCGCACAGGCAAATCAGGGACAACACTTCCGCCTAAACTGGATTTTTTCTAAGAAGAGTCCTTCTTAAAACGAAAAATATAATAAAAGCGGAAAGTGTCGTCCCTGATTGGCCTGTGCGGACTGCACAGGCTAATCTGGGACGACACTTTACGCACGTGAATTAAACCCCATTTTCTCAGAGCGCGACTCATATCTAAAGTTATTATGGTGATTTATTTAATATATGTTATTCAAAAAAAGGTTAATAACATTTCACAATACCAATTGTAAAAATCAAATGAATATTCATTTTTTTTTTAGTAAATACAAACAAGTTATTGTTTTTTTTACATGGAATAGTTGAAAATAAATTAACAAGTATACATAAGCTAAAATAACATATTGGATTACTTATGTTATTTTAAGAGTCATATTCATTCATATATAAACATTATAGAAAATCCGCGAAACAGCGCATGTGAGTCCTAGTCAGATGAGCCAGTAAGAAAAAAAAGATGTGAGTTCCATCAAAATTAAAAATTAACTTATGAAGTGTACGATCATGAATGTGTAATAATGAATCAACAATCCATCTTAACAAAAATGATGCAATTCATTCTCAAGAATTTTTTATATGAAACTATTTTTCAAAGAGAACCTTGTTTGATGTGCAGTATACACAGTACATGCTCTTTAAAGAACAAACAGAAGCAACATCTCTTTATGTTACAATGTTAACTTTTTATTTCATCACTTGCCTTACAAATAATTTAAAATATAAAATGTATTTCATTTTCAGATAGTGTTCCACTTCATTGTTCCCCAGCTGTAAGTTGTCGGAGAGAACCATGTATTGTTTATGTTACTAAGATAAAAATTAAAGGAGTAGAATTTATTTTCACTTTGTTATAATATAAAGGAAACATGTAATCATCATACACATTGCTTAAATGAATATTGTAAAAAGTATGTCGTTCATGAAAAAAATCCACAAAAGAACGACAGAAATTGTCAATATTCACTCTTTTACAAAAAATTTGACCACACTTTACCGAAATGCAGCAGCTCATAGACAAGAAATCATTAACTTATTATGTATCATTAACAGAAACATAATGACCAACTTTTATCAACATAGAGTCAAATATTGAATATTAACACATGTTGCCGGACATAGACAGACCATAATGACTCACCTATAGCACTTCGTGCACATGTGAGCATAAAACAGCAACAACATAAATAAGTCAATGATGTGTTGTCTATAAGCTGCTGCATTTTGCACAACGTCATCCACTTTCTGTGCCTCAGTAAGTTGTTCAGGCAGTGGAACCTGCTGATCTATGCATAAGATGTGAAGGCGCATTCATGCAGCCACTGCTTGAAAGCACTCATCGAGTCTCATGAATAAATGACCTCCAGTTTTATGTAGACACCTGTCGATAGAGAATAACAATCAATATTTACTAGTGATTTAATTACAATATCCAATTTATTATCAATACTAATGTTTATTATGCATTTTATTAAATTGATGAATATCTTCAGATATTAATAAAAATTAAGACTAAAATCGGTAACGAAATAAATTTATAAAACAAAATTTTGCAATAATCTACGGCATCCATTTTTATCAACATTATTAATGCACGTGCATATGAAAGCAACTTAAAAATCTGTATCAAATGTTTTTTTAACTACATGTGTCTCCTTCACTGATGCCCCCATGTCACGTTGAGATACACAAAAATGTCCATCAGTCATTAAAAGACGCATTTCTTCAGTACAAACAACTTGTGTATATATGCTCAAAACTGGAAAACAAATTACAAAACAAATTTAATTATACATTTTTGCACTGCTAGGATTCGTTCTTAAAGATCAATGACACATTAAGGTCATTCAGCAGTCGCTGTTATGCAAAATCCATCCACAGATGAACAGACAGACAGAGAGGACGGACAGTTGCAATGCTTAAGGCTTCCCACTGTGTACGTTTACTAAATTGTTATGATGTAGATGTGACGATTACAATTATGCTCTAAAGAGTAAGGCATAAAGCATCACACTTTTTATCCAATATTTTGTGGGGAGATTTATTTTGTACNAGGTGTCCCTTGTGGTTTTCTTCCAGGAAAGTCTAATAACAAATTTAAAATAAGCTCAGTTGAAGTTGGAACAATCATTGGTTAAACGGTTTATGAAGGTAGCTATAGGATGTTCGCAAGCTTAACGCAATCTTAAATTCATTTAAATTATACATTTAACATTGACAGTGCTCCAGCTAGGATTTAAAAAGGGCAGGGGGGCTTTGGTCAAAAGGGCACTTTAAAACGCGTGGTATTTTGTAAAAAATGGGCACTTTCGAGCGCGCGGTTATATCCGGAATGCTCCCTGTTATATAATTTTTATANGGAACAATCATTGGTTAAACGGTTTATGAAGGTAGCTATAGGATGCTCGAAAGCTTAACGCAATCTTAAATTCATTTTAATTATAAATTTAACATTGATATGCATATTTTATTTGTTGATACAGTTTGTACACACATACCGAAATATAATTGTATCTTCTCTGTTGTTGAAAGAAATTATAAGTAAAATTATGTATGCACATTAAACACCTAAGTCATTATATTTTAGTAATGTGCAATGCATTGATGTAAAAACTAAAATATTTGCATCATCATAACAGTAGTATTACATTTTTTCCTAGCCAATACTAGCCATAGTCCCTCTAATGCTATATCCATAAAAGCACATTATTTATTGTCATACCTTCAAACCACGGACAAAGACAGAGATGTGTGTTCACCCAGGCCATTTTGACACAATCTCAATGAACCTGCAAATAAACTTTACTTTAATATGTGAAATTGCAATTCAAATAACTTTGTTGAATGATTGGGGCATCTATTTAATTCACATGTTTTATGATGTAACACTATTAGTTAAGCCACTTCTGACTGACAAGTGACATTGTACAGTTTGATTGTCAGTCAAATAACATTGCCATTGGGCAAGAGCGTAACTCGATCAGAATTTGCTACCGTGCAGTGTAAGATTTATGTTGCTCAGCTGTATATATTACCGTACAATTCATAAATCTAATTTTGACAGAACATTGATAATGTTGTGATTGCATAGTTTGTTTATGACTTATAATCGTTGGGGCAGATATTACAGACATTATACAGTGCATTATTTATTATTCATTAGATAGAAAAAAAAATCAAAACTGTTTATGCGCAAAAGGTATATCAGTATATTGCGTCGACAACTAACTTGTATTTCAACGTCCGAAATATGCAATATCCTTATTCTAGTTCACCCGTTAACATTAAATTTTTAATGACAAATGAACTGTTTTACTTCAAAAGAAACGATACAACATTGGTTATGATAAAAAAAAAATGGACAAAGATAACTAAATACTCACCTTTTTAACCAATTAATTATCCCAACATTTTTTTTTTAATTCTGTTGTTGTTGGAAGTTTAATGAAGAGAATGATATATTATAACGAATTTATTAAGCGCTATCAAACATAAATACTTTCAATAGTAGTATCCATCACGGAGATCGCTAAAACCCTTTCTTTCTCGAAACATTATCATCTCTCTTGGTTGCCCAACGTCCAAAGCGCGTGCGGCCGCCATGTTTACGAAGGTTTACGAACGCTAAGAGTGGTCTTACCCAGTCGTAGCTTTAAGCACAAATCTTAGGACATCTTAGCTGCGATTTCTTTGATAAAACGGTTCGCAGTACTTACGATAAGCGTACGACAAAATCCTACGAATCTTACATATAATCACGCTAAGATCTGTTGATAAAACGCTGCCCTGGTGTTGTAAATTTCGGCAATTGCTATAAGGAACACTGA
The DNA here is from genome assembly GCA_007657795.1 of Dreissena rostriformis. Classification (NCBI taxonomy): domain Eukaryota; kingdom Metazoa; phylum Mollusca; class Bivalvia; order Myida; family Dreissenidae; genus Dreissena; species Dreissena rostriformis. Next base: position 305,766 of record VMBQ01000285.1, read on the forward strand.
TTGTTATTTGTTAAATTTAATTTTGCGAAATATTGTACGAAATTGTCGTTGATTTTGAGTAATAATGGGTCTTTAAAATAAAATAAAATCTAAGTCTTATACATTTTTATATTACCTTTAAAATGTACATCAGAAGTATTTATATACTTTTAAATAGTCTAACTCGGTCTATACTCTCTCAAAGTATTGTAATTTAATACCCGCGAAAATATTAAAGTTAAAAGCATAAAGTTATAGTCTATTGTTTTTGATATCACCCTTATACTTATACTTTATTTATTATTTAAAAAAAAATCCAAAAAGAAATAATTAAGTTTAAGGCAATTGATAGATAGATAGATAGACTTTTATTATTTAAATCACGTTTAATTTATCAACGCTGCTATAAATATCGAAACATTTTCATGTTTCAAATGTTTTCAGTTCTATTCTGCGAAGTAATTAAATGTTTGGTATTGTAATCAAGCGGACTGACACGCTGCAGTAGCGAATTATAACGTCAGATAACTCAATTTAAATGAAGTAGTTCAGCAGATTTTCGGTGGAGAAACCTGTACCTGTCTCTTTGTGTGTGAGACTAACAAAGAATGTACAACATAATTATTATCATAAATGCATTAAATCATCAAGCAAACCACATTAAAGTAACAATTGAATAGTTTTCGCCTCAAATTAAATTTCATTTCATGTGTTATTAATTTTCGTGTTTTGACCGTATCGGGTAATTTTCCAACGTACATTGTACTTGCCAAACAACGAAGTCTGGCTCTTAAAACATACATCTACTGCAATGCATGAGTTGTAATCGGACGTTTTTTTGTCTAAAGATTCAATAGATCAATACTTTCCCATTGTTTGCATATATTTCGGTGTATTTTTTTTTCATTATAAAATACTACATGTACTGATTTGCACGTCTTTATTTAGTTACAGCAAATGGTCTTTGGAAACCTGCACGCTTTCCATGCGAGGAAATTGACAGACGACAGCAACAATTTCGCGCTCTTATTAAAACACGGGTTTAACGTGGCGAACAAAGACGGCAAATAATATCACGTTGCTGTAGAAAAAAAACGGTGTAAATCAGTTCTATAAAGGGACATGATGAAATAAACATGTACTGAAATTAAAGTGCTACCGTTTACAATTGTTAACGGTTATTGTTTTCACAATTTACTCGGCATAAGTAATTAATTGCTCACCATTTGCATTTAAAATTTCATAAGTTACACTTTTGAACAGTTTGTTAACACCAATTGTTGACAGTAAAAAGGTGTGATGAAGATTAAAGATCTATCAATAAACAAAGATTAGCGTTATTGGGTGTTCACGCCCGGCGACGAGATTTCATTTATCTTATCGTGTAAATCTTATCAACACATGCGCAGACATGTGGTGTCACAGACATAACAATTAACATAATAAATCCACATTGGGGACATGGTCTCCCTTGAAGAGATGTGTATTCAAAATGTTTATTGTCTTGCTTATATTATATATCCGAAAAAAAAACGAAAGCAAAATCAATATTGTGTTTCCTGTTTTATAGTTTAATCTCAAATTTACACTTTAGTTGGAATAAAGAAATATATCAGTTTAGGAAATATAGAGAACATAGCCAGAACAGTTTAATATTAATTAGTTTGTTTTTGGCCATAGCTTTTAATATAACCTCTAAATATTCCAACATGAAATGTTAATTTAGAAATAGTAACGTTTTAGACAATGGCGGATATGTACTTTTCAATAAGAAAATCTGCATCGGTAATGCATAATTGAAAATTTCGTACACTATTTCGCAAAATAAAGTTAACTTATTAAAAATCAGCGTTCCTTATAGCAATTGCCGAAATTTCAACGCCCGATGTGGCCTGGTAACATAGATTTGTGTAGATACAAAATGCTCGTTTTTATTTTTTTGTGACACAAATAATTCCATTTTAATTTCCCGCAAATATTTCTAGTCATACGACACCCGAACACTAAAATGGTAAAACGTTAGTGTTCATGTGTCGTATGAATAGATATCGTAAAATAGAATTAATTATGCCAAAAAAAAAGAACATTTTGTATCTACAAACATCTATGTTACCATACCACATCTGGTCTTGTAAATTTCGGCAATTGCTATTAGGAACACTGATTGTTATTTGTTAAACATTATTTTGCGAAATATTGTACGAAATTGTCGTTGATTTTGATTAATAATGGGTCTTTAACATAAAAAAATCTTAGTCTTGTACATTTTTATATTACCTTAAAATGCACATCAGAAGTATTTATATACTTTTAAATAGTCTAACTCGGCCTATAATCTCTCAAAGTATTGTAATTTAATACCCGCGAAAATATTAAAGTTAAAAGCATAAAGTTATAGTCTATTGTTTTTGATATCACCTTTATACTTATACTTTATTCATTATTTCCAAAAAAAATCCAAAAAGAAATAATTCAGTTTAAGGCAATTGATAGATAGATAGACTTTTATTATTTAAATCACGTTTAATTTATCAACGCTGCTATAAATATCAAAACATTTTCATGTTTCAAATGTTTTCAGTTCTATTCTGCGAAGTAATTAAATGTTGTGAATTGTAATCAAGCGGGCAGACACGCTGCAGTAGCGAATTATAACGTCATATAACAGAGTGAGACTTGCGGCTGCTTGATTGATGTTACGTAATATTGATCTCGTTTTCGTTGCGCTAATACCCGATACTTTCTATTGGTCCGAATGGATGATTCCAATCTGTGTTTACTTATAGATCTTTGCTTAAATACATTAAAGTAATGCGCATGCGTATGGCTGAAAAGGCGGAGTTATTATCGCGAGTTACAGCTCGCGATAATAACTCCGCCTTTTCAGCCCTACGCATGTGCAGTACTAGCAAAAGCTTATATTCTAAACTCCGCCTTTTAACCCGTACGCATGCGCAGAGTGCTAGCATCCCTATTCAGCCCTAACAATCCCAAATAATCCGTTTTGAACCCAAAAAATCCCTTAAAAAACCCAGACGGGATTGTTAGAGATTAACCCCTAAAAAAAAACGGATTGTTAGATATTAAACCCCAAAAATATTTATCCCTAAGCAACCCCTTATTTGCGGAACAAAATCGCTAACCCCACTGTAGGTGCAGATAGAAATATAGGAAAACACATATGTGTAAGTTCACGATGTTGTAGCACTATTGATCTTGTTCTCTGTTAAAGTAAAATGTTTCCATTGATTTATAAGTTTAAAGATTAAGATACCAACATTTTCTAGGATCACTGTGTAGTGAAATTGAGTATTAAATGTAAAACTGAGATGGAGACATATCCCAATAGCAATATCCATATGATAAATGATGCAAAAATTTTAAATACATTTATAAATGGAATAATGAAAGGTAAATGGGATTATATAAATGCATTAAATTGTGAAAATGCCTTTGAAACTATTAGTAGTTGAATTTACGAAACTCAAAACAGTTATACACTAGATAATTATTTAACCCAATTTTGATGTAATATAATATATATGTTCACCATTATTTTACAAAAAGCTTGTTTACAATACATATTTTGTTGATAAAAATACTTTTAATACTGCATACGTTGGTAATAAATGTAACTATTTAAAAAATGGTATTATATAAAGCTTAATATGTACAGACATAATCCCTCAGAGAAGAATAGACAAAGCATGGTAGAATTTAAGAGTCTTTATAAAAGTACAATTAGAACAAAAAATGCTTATGATAAAAATCAAACAATGACATTAGAAAATGCAAGACTTACAAATGCAAAACTTTACTGGAAGTTAGATATAAGTAGTAGTGAGTTTTTAAACTATTTTAAATCAATTAATGATCCTAACTCTAGATTTTATCAACCTGATGAAGATGTTTTGTGTTATCTGGACCGGTTCTTTAATGGAGATTTAAATATAATGTTACTGAGTTATATGTAGCGTTTACCTATCAAAACAATTATTAGTGGGTGTGAGCAAATATATAATGGACAATCAGGTGGCCCTGATTATCTGCTGAATGAGGTTTTTAAATTTGGAATAAGTAGAAAAAGTTTGTGTAAAGGTTGTTTGTACTTTGTTTAATAAATTGTTTTGATATAGAACTTTTCCTGAAGGATGGTGTGAGGGTTTTATTTTTCCTTTAAATAAAAAAGGTGATAAGCTGGATGTAAATAATTATAGAGGGATAACATTATTAAGGTCTTTTGGGAAAATATTCACTAAGGTCATTAACAATAGGCTTAACAATTGGCCTCAAAACTTTCATGTCACGGAATCACAGGCAGAATTCAGACACAAAAAGGGACTGTTGATAACTTTTTTGTCTCACATGGTGTCATTAATTATTTATTAAGCGAACGCAGAGGATTGTATGCCAAATTTGTAGATTTCACCAAAGCATTCGATTATTTGGTGACGGAAATCATTTGTTATAAACTGTTGAAGCTAGTCGTTAAAAGAAAAATACTTAATATCATCAAATCTATGTATACAAATGTGAAATCAAGAATACAATTAGGTAACACATGAATGAAGATGTTTCCTGTTTGTTAGGACNGACTTATTTTTATTGTATTTTAATGTGATCAAAACCAATAAACATCTTAATGGTACTCTCTTTTGTTGTGTTTTGCTTTTAGTTTAGTTGGACAGTGGGACTAACAGAAATTGATTCGGACTGAAAAAAAAATTCAAGTCTGTCAGTCCAAATGACTGACAGACTTTTTAAGTTTTGGCGAAAGGCGAATCAGGAGATCATGCGAGAAAAACACGTGACACTAACAATAGATGAGGTTATTGTGGAACTTAATGGCTCCACCGTTTTTTCGAAGGTGGACCTAAACAATGGTTTCCATCAACTCAAATAAGCGCCTTAATCAAGAAACATGACTACGTTTGCTATGCACGTTGGTTGACGCCGCTACAAATGGTTAAATTTTGGCATGGATGCGGCTCCAGAAATCTTCCAAAAGGAAATTAATTTGCAAAGGGATTTCAGGCATTAGCGGTACATTAAACATTGCCAATGATATTATATGCCATGGTCCAAATAAGAAAATTCACGATGAAAGACTCGAATCCCTTCTGACTAGACTACGAGAGAAACACCTCACATTGAACAAAGACAAGTGCAAATTCTGACAATCCTCATTACAATTCTATGGATACATATTCAGCAAAGATGGCATTTCTGCAGACCCTAGGAAAGTAGAGGCCATTAAAAATGTTGCAAGGCCGAAAAATGCATCAGAGGTTCGTTCCTTTCCGGGAATGACCAATTACGTATCGAGATTCATCAATGACTACTCAAGCATATTAGAACCATTAGCCGCCTAACACATCAAAATCAAGCATTTGAATGGGGTAATGAGCAGGAAAATTCATTCTAAAGTCTTCAGATAGTGTTAATTAGCAACCAGGTCATAACCTAAGGCCCCCACAAAAAGTTCTGAAGTGTGGGTGGAGCAAGCCCTGTAGGCTTATCAGCAATATTGATACAGGATAATAAGATTGTCTCGTACCGCAGTCGCGCGTTTTCCCCAGTAGAACAGAGATATTCACTGACCGAACACGAAGCACTGGCATGTGTGTTTGATAGCCAGCACTTTCATCTTTATCTCTTCGGATCAAAATTTACATTTATCACTGACCATTAGCCCCTGGAGTCAATTTTCAACAACACCAAGGAAATACAATC
>VMBQ01000286.1:0-29619 GCA_007657795.1 Dreissena rostriformis
ATCTGGATTGTCGTCAAAAATATATAACATTGACATGTACACGTCTGGCCTGAATCATCTTTGTATATGTTTGCTGGTGGGAATTTCGAATACGTGTTGACACCCCATATATAATGGTTGTTTGATGATATTAATTATTTTTTATTAAGCGTCCGTCTGACCCTTTCCCTATTAGTCTAAATAAATTGTTCCACATTATATAAACACGCCATAAATACACATCATACGTTCGACCTTAATAGATTTAATGACAGTTAATGTCGCATTCTGATCAACATAACAAGTTGTATTGTATCTCAGAATTCCATACACTATTAATAGGGGCGGAAATAGAAGTGGTGTCCTATTACAAGTATTTGGGAGATTTCTCCACACCAAAAGTGTCATGGAATATGACCAAAGATGTTTTAGCTTAACAGGCGAAGAAGGCTGACCTTAAGTATGTTTAGTTTGAGTAAACATTTTGGGTACTTTAAACCCAACAAAGCATTTCAACTTTTTGATTCAATGGTTGTACCTATTTTATTTTATTCGGCGGAGATATGGGGGTTCAAGTCCTCGGATATTACTGAGAAAGTGCATGTTGACTTGTGTAAATATATATGTGGGTTAAATAAAATTGTTTCAAATTTGTTCGCATTAAGTGAATCTGGCCGACTGCCGATTTTGGTAAACTATGTGATAAAATGTATAAAATATTGGATTCGACTGACCCGAATGGACCAAAATCACTACCCAAAACAGCTGTATGAAATGCTTAGAAGACAGGACGATGCTGATAGATCAAACTGGGCGACAAATGTCAAACATATGCTATTTAACGACGGATTTGGCTTTGCATGGCTTGCTAATGGAGTTGGAAATACTAGTGACTTTCTTACATAATTCAAGAACAGACTAAAAAACTGTGCTCTGCAGGAACTTCAATTACAGATCAATAATTCACCTAAATCGCTTCTCTATAAGGAATTCAAATCCATGTTTTATATTGAAAGATACGTATTGTTTGATCTCCCATTCCTTCTAAAATTTCAAATTGTCAAATTTCCTGTGATCTGGGCATGCGCTGATAATTGGGAAAGGGCGACACTTAAATATAGATAGGAGATCAAGATTTAGTGTATTTTGTGTAACTCATGTCTTCACTATTGAAGACGAATTTCATTTTCTTGTTATCTGCCCTTTGTATGAACCTCTCAGGTTAAAACACTTTGATAGAAACTGGTGTAAAAGAGTCCGAAGAATCGCATTGTTTTAAGTATTGCTTTATTTCTTAATCTCATTTGTAGTACCATATGTAAATTCACGATGTTTTGTGTATAGTTATAATATCACTGTTACATACACGTATATGCTGAATCGTGTATTCTGGTCTGGAGGCCCTTAAATACGAATAAACTATATTGTATTGTATTGTATTGTATTGTATTGTATTAATATATCACAAAATAGTTGAACGGATTAAAATGTGGCCTTCCGAACGTTACGTAAACATTCCTAAGAAAAGTAAGTAGTTTGGATTGAAGTTAAATATTTTGCGCAAATTATCCTAACAGTACAAGATTTAAAGTTCAGCGTTGTGCATCAAGTCACCCACAAAATGAACGCCTGTTTCAACCATGATTTTGAAAATACACTTTTGTTACCAATTGTTGTCTGGGTTCTAGAATAATGGATTTTGAAGCAAAAATTGTAAATGGTTCTTTTCTACAGACAGATTTCAACAAATGATTTCAAGGTATCTTTCCAAAATCCTTTTTATTCATTGTTAATTAAGTTTACAGGATAGTGACGGCCATAGGTGTATAATTTGTGAACATCAATCATTGTTTTAACAATATTTATCGAGTTTTTATTCCCAGCGGCGATTATACGGATCTACGCGCACTTTAGAGCATGGGCAAAAGAAAACAGATAAATCATCTTTATACCTACTTCTGAATATTCTTTAAGTACAATAGCTTTGTTAATTCGCTGTTTACCATTCCATACACAAATAAAAAAAAGATCTCTGTTAAGAAGTCATGTGGTGGATTTGGCAAGGAAACAATAATAACTACTGTTGGCTTATTAAATTAATATTTAATCGGTCTTGTGTAATTACTCATTAAAATGCTAAACCGATTTTAATGTTAACACAATTCCTGTTCATAGTCAACAACAAAATTCCTTGTTATGCCTGATATAGTTATATAAAAATTGAATTTTTATGATAATCTTGTGTATTTTTTATTCGCCTGATGAATGAACTCAAATGAAAATTTATTATATTAGACATTGGAAAATAATAATGGTTAAAAACAGCATGCTTATTTTAAAAGACAGGACACACAGTTACAACATGTGTTAATGAGAAATCAGCTTTAAAACTGCATTTCTGTTAGCAGTAAAACACAAAATGGATACTCATTCGGTGTCTTACTCCAATATGACCACAATGAGGTGTTTTGTTCTTATCTTCACTTGACGTAATAAAATGTGCTAAAAACGATCCCTACGCTAATGAATCAAACTTGAAAGCAATCATTAAAGCCGATAATTAAACAAAAATAATTGATATTTGCAAAATATATATGAAATTAACCGCGTGTGCAGTATATTCAGGTAAATTATCAAATATTATTTTCATTATACTGGTTTTACTCTTTGTTGTCATTATCAGAACCTATATAACAACGTGTTTGTTTTGGAATCAGATAAGGATATTGAATATCAAATTGACACAAACAACTACCATTTATAACCAATTTTCAGGAGTTTAGTATAAAGCTATTTCACATTCTCCTGTTCCCTTCATACCATCTGTCGTTTAAAAATATAATATTGACGTTTAAGCCTCTAGCCTGATTCGTCTGTGTATATTATTTATGTTGGAAATGGTTGCATAATTCGGTGAATTCAACGCAATCACAAAATCGAATTAGAATTCTTAGCATTGTTTTAAGTCATTAAAGCAGCGCTTTTCAAGTCCACGCAATATTCTTTTTTACTAATAACATTTCCAGGACAGAGCCCGCAAGAGTCCTGCAAGAAATTAACAATGCCTAAAAAGTCTCTCAGCTCGGTTAGACCATCTTTCTTCTTACACAACTTAGGTACTTATTTATCCCAACATTCATATGTAATCGACACACAAAATGGGTGATGCCTGTCAAGATAATTGAACTAAACCGGAGTTGAATTGCCTAATACCAGAGCGTTTTATGTGTATTTGACGTCAGTTGACATATATTAAGCATTTACAAACAGGCACGAGCATCATTTAACAACATCTGCTGTCACGAAACACTAATGTAAAAGCTATTCGCGAATTACTTCTTGCGTCCATTGCCAGTTAGCTTGACGTTGACATATGATGTCCATTTGTACGTCTGGTTAGGTGGTATTGATATGTAAGAGATAGGTGTAATGTTGAACTTGATGTAAAATAAACATGAATTAATATCCATTATAATTTAGCTTATGTACTGTGTGACAGAGTCAAGTATTTGCTTTCACAAACAATACGGGTTTAATTATATTTTTTGTTAATTTTTATTGTCCGTCTGATCATTTCCTTATTATTCTAGCAATTATATTACCATTGTTTCACATTATTTCCGCTGTTAACATACGACATATAAATACCATACGTTCGATCATAATAGATTCGATGACAATTATCTCGTTATGTTGCCCAACAGAACTCCACAAATTGTTATATATCATTAGATATTTAAATGGATTAAATATTTTGCTTTGAAAACGTAAATATTAAGTGGTGTATTCGAAATCCAAGATATAGCATGTCAGAGCAATAAAACACATAATACATTCCGACTTATAAAGAGAGGATTGGTGCAAAACTGATTCGTTTATTTCACGTCCTAATTATTTAAAATATTATCTTTTATCCTACATCTGCTCATTATCTTGAACATGTTTACATAGAATATCCATGTCTGTCTTCTTGGTAAGAAGTTCGGCATTATGAAGATGACGATGTTAAATTGAGACTCTCTTTAAGTAAATGTAAACAAATTGTAGGCATTACAGAGTTTAACAAGTTTTCCATTTCGTCAACACAAGTAGTGGCCCTTATGTTGTTTATATACAAGAAACACCCAACAGCTTTAAGGACATACAATTGTTTATGATATGATTAGCGTCAAGTTGAATTTTAAAACTGCCAACAAAGCAGGGAAAAAACTAGACATCAAAAAGAATTATTTTTCATGGCAATGGTGCAAAGTTTGAATGCTAAACTTTCAACATTTAGTATCCTCGTAGTATAGTTGACATACATACAGCGTATTTAATTGTTATATGACCAGACTCATACTTTTTTGGTAAACAAAACAATACAATTATTACTTTAATACGGCAATGAACGTAATAACTGCTTTATAGTTACTTTCAATTACAAATCCTATTATCCTAAACATGAATTTTGCAAGACAACAATTAATTTTCTCAGAATAACACATTATTTCTGTACACGTTAATTATTGCTTGGACTCGCCTTCGGGTACATTCAGCGATCGCTTCTATATGCATTTAGTCTAGAAATTGCTTAAACATGTATACCCTGGCTATGGGCTCCTGTAAGCCAATCATGGACTGTCATGTTCTGTCAAGGAAAGACACGACAAGAAACAAGTTGTCAAGTTGTATAGTAACCGTCGCCATTATTGTATATCAACAAAAACTACATATATAAATAACAAATAATGGAAAAAAAAACTCGCAAAAGTAGAATAACACTATTTGTCCATTGTCAACATAGTGTCATTTCGTTTCTGTACTAATATTTATTTATTTCAATCGGTGTTAAAAAATGAAAACTGTAAATATGTATTTCTGTTAAAAGACATTTCAAAAAACAAACGCAAACTACGAGTGTTTCATATTTTGCTTATAGGCGCGTAATTTACGCACGCTATTTTAGCTATGAGCAATAAAAATGATAACTCTAAATTATCGCAATTAAAATAAAGGAACTTATATTGATACCATAGTTTTGCGTGTGGTTTTATTCCACATCATAATGAGTCAATCCAGTACGATTCATACATACTATTTTGATTATTACACAGAACATAATTAATTGCACCATAAATGTACATTATTTCTAATGCACTTTAAAGACGTTTATTTAACTACATAAATGTTCGTATACAAAAAAAAATAATGATTTTAAGAATGGTTCGAAACGGCATGATGCAAAAGCAATGTAACAAAAAAGGCTTTGTAAGAAAAAGCAGTATAAGTAGTAGCAAGTTTCTCCGCTGAAGGTCCTTATCCATACAGAACTAATGCACTAAACGCAAAAAGAAGCAAATGATGAATCTCCCTTAAGGCAGTGCATAGCAATTGTCATTTAATATATTTCTAATGTGATGTCGCGAATGGAAATTGCTCTCTTGCGAATTTAATCTACGTTTTAGGACATATGATAGACATCAATAAGATTGCGTGGATTGCTCTAATTCGCGGCATTAATTGTAATCCCTAGACATCAACGAGTCATACAAAATCAGTATACGTTCATTGACAAGAATGGTGTCATATACATACGTCAAAACACGGTAAAACCTTCTGAAACTTGACACGCATGCCAAAGCAAACAGTTAGGTCTGAAATAATAAAAAAGACATTAAAGTACAAATGCAATTTAAAACATCGAATTATTTGTTGCCTTCTTTTTCTGTCACTTGTTCAAGATTTTGTGAAAGTGTTGTGCACGTCAAATGACGACACTTTATTAAATAACCTATAGTTTGCGGACCGAGCATGCTAATCTTGGACGTCTGTTTACGCACATGCATTAAGCACGGTTTTTCCCAGAGCGCGGCTCAAGTATATATTTACAGACGTAAAAGATATGTTTCAGTACCTTTGGTTCTAGAAAATAAATCGACGGACAAAATCGTATACTCTCAATTTTCGTTGCACACCTGGAGCTTTCGGGGTAATATATGAAAGCATGGTTTCGGTCACGAGTTATGTTTTATTTTAAAATAATTCAATTCTTATTACATTTCAAACATATACAAATAAAATAACTGTTGTTGATTCTTTCTATGACAAAACAAGAGAGAAACATGCATTTAAAAAAATAAACAGCCAATGTGTATGCCGTTGTTAATAAATAGTACCTCAAATTTTCCTTCAATGTCCTTTAAAGGTTTCTTTTAAAACGAGAATATGATAAACAATATGAAAGTAAGAGTAACACACAAGTACAATAAATCAGAATAGATGACTACACGCAATTTAAATACATTAAATGTATACCTTCTTTTAAAATGCATTTCAATGATATTCACGTTGGTGATTATAGCTATAGTTTGATATTTGAATGTGCTAATTGGCACTATTCGAATATGCGGTACTAATACACGTACGGTATTATTGTTAACATTTTAAAATGTTAAATCATTATGCACGTCACCAGAAGCATTTAACACAATGTTAATATTTTGTTTAGTGTGGCTAGATGTATTTATGTTCTTTTGACAAACTCATTATGTTATTACATAATGCACATTCTGACAGATGGTTAAATTTATACAAAACTGAGATAAACAATCTGAAAGAATACTCATAAATAACACGCTATTGGACACATCCTAGTTTTAATATAAGTGTCTGCTTGATATTATAGATGTGTCATACAGCCCCAAGTGAACATTGCATTGAATATTAGATATGTAAATTTATAGAAACTGTTATTCTCGATATTTCCTAACAAATTGAAAGTAACTATCGCGTGTAATGTGTTTATTTCATCTATACCAATAATACTGTATTGTATACCAACAAAATCAATTGTATACAAGCCCATTTAAGTGAGGTTTGATCTAGGTTACACACGTGAAAGTGAAAAGTAAAGAAATACTTATTAAATACTTGGTTTGATACTTTCTTGTGTCATCAAACGGTATATATCCGCTAGTGATGAGGTTTTCCCGCAGGGAGGTTTTTTATATGAACTTTCTTATACCGTAAGGAAGTTGATCCGTTTATTGTGAACAAGTAGCTGAAATTTCGTTGCCACCTCGTCAAGTACATTTAGCGTTTGCATAGTATGTCAGTGAAAGTTGTCATTCAAAACAATCTTTATAATCTAAATCACGTTCATTTAATTGAATTAATTGTTAAAATGTTGACACCAGACATTCGTTAATTTGTTCTCAATAATTAAAAATATATTATATACATACGTCTTCATATGAACATTCATACGTTATTATGTAATCGACCTTCTTACAACCATTTGCTACTCTTTCAGAAATTATCTGGTGACGATTTTAACATTATAATTTTGAAATGATCTTGTAAGAATATGTGTTTTTATCAAAGACTAGATGTATTTGATATATGTTGATGTTTCATGGCATCTTGACTCAGAAAGATACAATTATGTTTATCTGTTTTGATTTAAACCATGGATTGGAATAGTTTATTGGTTATTCAATAACAAAAGGTGAAAAACAGAAAATGAATCCTGAATACTCTAAACGAACTGTTCATGCAAGCGATAAAATAGCTTGATCAGTCAAAAATTTAACTAAAATTCCATTAATGTTTGTGTGTATGTATTGTTAATGATGCTTTCTGTGCCAGTAATTACTGTTTGCAATTTAGCCACTTTATAAAGAAAATCTTGTTTTGTTGGTGCTGTTGATGTTTCACTTTGTTTATTTGTCCAATGTTTTTCTATGAACACACTAGAAGTCGTATTGTGTTAACCAATCAACATGAAACTTGCTCCAAACATATTTTTTATGAACACTCCAGGGTCCATATTTATTCCACATGGTCATTCATTTCGGTCAGAACATAAGTCCAAATGATATCTCAACCAAGTTCGACATTGGGTCATTTAGGGTAAAAACACAGGTAAATAGGTCAAATTAAAATAAAAAGCATGTGGAGTCTCTGGAGTTTACATTTTAACGGCCCACTTCCCATCCGTTAGTTGGTAAAGATACAGTGCTACAGCTCGACCTAGCAATTAAAAGCTGAGAACAGCGCACCAATATGTGTGTTGCCCAATACCTTTTTAAGCTACTTTTGCTTTTTGGGTAATTGAAAGTGTTTGATTTATGAGTTTGTATATTTAATAAATGCATGGTTTTAACGTCAAATAAAACAAATGAGAAATGCAGTGTATGTTTGAGTTTATAATAACTGAATTACCTAAACTGTAAGACGTTGCAGTGTAAACCATCAATCTTCTTAAATATTAATAAGTAGTGATAAGTGCGTTGAAGAGGTTATAGGAATGTAATGAAATATCTCGGCTTGTCTGTTTGTAAATCAAAAATTGTCGGAAGGCGTTTTCCCACACTCAAACGTAAAACATTCAATCTTGCAGCCATTTTCCCACAAAACGTGAAGTTGTGAATGTGCGATTTGTATCATCCTACGTTACACATTACATAAGGAATGCCCCTTTTCATTAACGTGTATGCTCAAAATTTACAGCCGAAATTTAGCTTGTTCCTATTGAGTTTTCCCAAACAATGTAAAATTCGATATTTCGACCTTTATGTCATACTTGCTGTAAACAAATCAATTAAGAACACGTCAGATTGTTGAATTTATTTCAACAGTCAGATAAAATACATGAATTACTTGAGAAGAAGTACTTAATATAACATTTCGCCGATTTTGCTTGGAGTAATATTGTGACTTTTTTACCAGATCGAGTGTTACATTTTCTTCTGCTTGTTTTTTTTTAAAGCTTAGTTTATTGAAACTGAAGTAGTCAAAAACGATGTTTTATATGAAAGCGCGTTTACATTACTATGACGCCTGAATGTGGCATATATTCCCATATAAGAGGACAATTTCATGTTGTATTGACGCTGTTGTCTTTTCTGTACAGATGTTCACACAATAATTATACTCTGATTGTGCTGAATACTTCTCAAACTGAAGACAAGATTTATATTTCTTTGCAAACTGACGGTCAATGTTGCTGGACATTGCATAGCGTTAAATCTTAAACGTCATATAGCCTTAAAAAAAAACTGTTAGATAATTTACTCTCGATTGAAGGCCAAGATTGTTGGGACAATGAAATGTCTTTCAATAGTATACATTTACTGCAATTACACTAAAAGTGCCTTTAAATGTGGTCTAGAATGTTAATCAAAGCAATAGGTATAGCAAATAAAATGTTGTCTTAATACTCATACACATTCATACTATATTCGTATTGTTGCTTTCCAACACAGATATATATGGATGCGATTCGAAATAACACACTATTTCCCGTTAACGTTCTTTTAATACAAAAATACTTTCTTGAATTGCCAAACAATAAAAATGCTATTACTGAACATGTCTTCCAGAGCCGTCTCTAGATTCCAGACATTCATTGATTAGCAATCACCCAGTAACTGTCTTTTGCTTGAAAGAAGCCTTATGTTCTTCAAAACTTGCTACGCAAATTACTTTAATGATGTGTCTCTTTGTAATATGAACTTTATTTGGACCTATTCGTATGTCAATGTATTTGGCTAATCGCCTCCAGCAGATAAGGACTTATTGGTGTGTGCAAAAAAAATGCTTTGTCGAGAAAATCAATTACTTTATTCCAAAAATAAATTTCATGATAATAGGATTAATGATGGAAAGTAACGATAAAGCTGTGATCGCCTTCACTCCCGTATTGGATTTTAGTATTGTGACATAAACCAGCCCTACAGCGAGCGGTATAGATACAATCGGTAGCGTAGGCGTATTCACATACAGTTCAAGTTCAGCTGCACCTACGGGAAAGAAAACCCTCATTATTTATAAATGGAATAATAAACCAGACGAGTCTATTGATAACAATTCATTGATTACATAGGTTCCATTAACATTGGTTTCATGACCAAAGTAAAAAAGGTAAGTACTCTGTGTCAGAAAAAGGTTTGTACCTTTGAGAATTGATCACGGCAGTATTGGCTATTACTGATGTTTTTTAGTTTGTATAACATGTGATACTACGTTGTTATTAGATGCAACCATAATTGTATCTAAATATATATATATATTGTATTTATTGGTTTATAAAACAAGTTTATTTTCATAGACAGCCTTATTTTTATATACAGCCTTTTTGTATCCATGGGACATTGTGAACAGAAACAAACGAACACATGTATAATTACACTATTTAACTATAATAGCACTACTTATAGACGCATTAAGTTAGGCATTAACAAAGTTCGTTTTACATAACATAAAAGATTTTAATGAAATTAAGAGTCACTCATAATAAATTGTATGGGAACGCGGTTCTTTTTGGGAGCATGTCGTGGTTACTCGATACAATGCGCCTCACGCTAGAAATCATCAAAGTTGATAATCTACTTATGCTTAGACATTTTTTCCACTGTAAGTTTAGATTTTATTGTTATTAATGTGTTGTTCTATACAAAGTAAATAATAAAAATGTCATTTTTCTTCTGTAGATGTGACCATGCTGAGTTTTTATGATTCGTACTTATTGTTTTCGTACCCATTGATAACGTTCCCTACATTCTTGTGTTTTAACCACTTTGAAGCTTGGGAATATATAATTAGTTACTTAATACACATATTGGAAAGCTTATTGTTTATATCTCATAATATTTTTTACGTTTTGTGTATTATTGGAGCTTAATGCATAGATTTTTCCAATTTCCAAGCGTAGTCTTTGTTTTCAATTATTTTGTATTTTCAGACTTATTGGCAACATCATCAACCACCGTTGTTTTCTACGGGTCAAAATAAAGCGTCCGTTAACTTAAAACTGGAATTGTTACTTGGAGTCGTCACAGTAAAAAATAACGAAAGTGATGGATGGAAATGGACAGGCGGTAAGAAGGTCGGAGCGAATTGGAAGGCGGACCATGTCGCACAAGGAAATTACAAGCTCCGCACAAGATACAGAAAAGATTACTAGAATAAGTCAAGATCGCAAACTTCAATGAAGTCTTCAACTCAGAGGTCGAAATTGGAGCTGGCAAAACTCCATCTAGAGTATGCAAAAATACAAACTGACATTAAACTACAAGAACTACGTTTGCAAGAAAATATTTTAAAAGAAGAATTAAACTTTATAATGGAAGAAACAAAGCTGTACATGATGGAACAGGATTGTTCAGACCTGTTTTCATGCAGCAGTGGACATACGTACCTAAGGACATTGAACTATATAAACAGCCTTCCTGAACCGCAGTTTGTGCTTCAGCTGCAGTCTCCGCCTCAGCTGCTGTCTACGCCTCAGCTGCAGTCTACGCCTCAGCCGCAGTCTACGCCTCAGCTGCAGACTACGCCTCAGCCGCAGTCTACCCTCAGCTGCAGTCTACGCCTTCGCTGCAGTCTACGCCTCATCTGCAGTCTGCACCTCAGCTGCAGTCTACGCTTCAGCTGCAGTCTACGCCTCAGCTGCAGTCTGTGCCTCATCTGAAGTCTACGCTTCAGCTGCAGTCTACGCCTCAGCCGCAGTCTGCGCTTCAGCTGCAGTCTACGCCTCATATGCAGTCTACGCTTCAGCTGCAGTATGTGCCTCATCTGCAGTCTACGCATCAGCTGCAGTCTACGCCTCAACCGCAGTATGCGCCTCAGCCGCAGTCTACGCTTCACCTGCAGTCTACGCCTCAGCTGCAGTCTACGCCTCAGCTGCAGTCTACGCCTCAAATGCAGTCTGCACATCAGCTGCAGTCTACGCCTCAGCCGCAGTCTGCACCTCAGCCGCAGTCTACGCCTCAGCCTCATTCTACGCCTCATCTGCAGTCTACGCTTCAGCTCCAGTCTACCCCTCAGCTGCAGTCTACGCCTCAGCTGCAGTCTACGCTTCAGCTGCAGTCTACGCCTCAGCCGCATTCTGCGCCTCAGCTGCAGTCTGCGCCTCAGCTGCAGTCTGCGCCTCAGCTGCAGTCTACGCCTCATCTGCAGTCTACGCCTTAGCTGCAGTCTATGCCTATGCTACAATCTATGCCTCAGCTGCAGTCTACGCCTCAGCAGAAGTCTGCGCCTCAGCTGCAGTCTGCGCATCATCTGCAGTCTACGCTTCAGCCGCAGTCTACGTCTCAGTTGCAGTCTACACCTCAGCCGCACTCTACGCTTCAGCTGCAGTCTACGCCTCAGCTGCAGTCTACGCCTCAGCTGCAGTCTGCGCCTTGGCTGCAGTCTACGCCTCAGCTGCAGTCTACACCTCAGCCGCAGTCTACGTCTCAGCTGCAGTCTAAGCCTTGGCTACAGTCTACGCCTCAGCCGAAGTCTGCGCTTCAGCTGTAGTCTACGCCTCATCTTCAGTCTACGCCTCAGCTGCAGTCTACGCCCCATCTGCAGTATACGCTTCAGCCGCAGTCTACGCCTCAGCCGCAGTCTACGCCTCAGTTGCAGTCTATGCCTTGGATGCAGTCTACGCCCTTTCCTGGTAGCCACTTACCTTTCCAACAGGTTATGCAGCCTTAGCATGTGCACAACGCTAAGGGTGTAACAGATGCGCCATTTGTGTCAGACTTGTCTAAATACCTGATCAAGAACGAATTACTAATGGCACGTTTCTCAAGCTTTAATGATCAGCCTGGATCTTGAATACCCAATATGGAAAGTCAGCTTTCAGGGTATAGTTGCTGAACTTGTAATGGGTTTATATGAAGAACTTGACTTGGTCATTAAATATTTGGGACCCTAATATTCTACCCAAGCAAACAGTATCCGGGTCGATTATGCATTTAATCCTTCCAGGGCAAAACAGCAAATATGGAATACAATAGATGAACGTTATGGAAGGCCAGAAATGGTTGAGGCATCTGTCAGAGAAAAGCTTGCTTGTGTACCCAAAATAAACAATAACAATAAACACGCACGAATGTATGAATTGTTAGATATAGTTACATAAATTGAATCTTTGAAGCAAGACGAAAGCTATACGGCACTATTAGGGTATTTTGACATGTCGGTCGGTGTGAATTCAGTCTTACTGAAGCTGCCACAATTCATTCAGAACAAGTGGATATATAGAGCAGCCAAACATAAACAAATTAAAAATGTGATTTATCCACCCTTCTGTGTGTTCACCGAATTTCTCTCTGAGATGTGTTCACGTTGCAACGATCCAGGCCTTATGAACCCTTCACAAGATCACATTGCTGGCTCAAGGGAACGGTCTGTTGCTACCAGGACAAATGCAGCAGGTCAAACTAGAGCTGGGACATCAACTAATCACAGGAATTTTATAAATGTCAAGAAAACTTAAATGAGTGATTCAAAGTCGGAAAGGAAGAACAAGTGCATTTTGCACGGAGTGGGACATCCTTTGAATGCTTGTAGACTGTTCCGACAAAAATTATTGCAAGAAAGGAAACAATTATTAAGAGGAAACAAAATTTGCTTCCGTTCATGTGAGACTGATGAGCATTCATTTCGCAGATGCCAGAAAGTTGTTATATGCAAAATTTGTACGGACAGATCGCACGCTACGGCCATGCATTGCGAAGTAAGAAGTTCTTCATCACTAAAACAACAGCATAATAGTAGTCAGAAGACAGCTGATCAGTCAAGTAAAATTTCAGCGTTATGCACGTCATTATGTGGTGACTTCATTGGGCGCTCCTGTTTCAAGACTATGCTCGTTAAGGTGCATATCAAACCAGACCAGCAAGTGTTTGTCTATACCATGCATGATGATCAAAGTTACAGAACTTTAGCTAGTCCAGCTCTTTTAGACGAACTTGTAGTGACTGGACCGGTGCAAAGGTACAAACTAACTCCTGTGGTGGAAGTACGGTCATCAGTACACGCATTGTTCCAGAGATGTACATAAGTTCTGCCGATGGTAATAGTGATCTGACATTGGACAACGTCGTCGAATGTGACATTCCAAATTATAGATCTGAAATTCCCACACCAGAAATAACTCATTATTACCCTCATCTCAATGGTCTCACTAGTTGTATACCACCTTTGGACGAAAAGGCTAAAATTGGTTCGATCATTGGAAGGGATACGCTCAAGGCACATCTTGTAAAGGAACAGGTGGTTGGGTGGAAGGGTGAACCATTTTTGCAGCGTCTCCACTTAGGATGGGTTATTGTGGGCGAAGTGTGCCTAGGCAAAGTTCACCAACCTGCTTCTATAAACACTTTCAAGACTCATGTAACAAATGATCGTCCTTCATTGTTTCCCCCATGCAAAAGTGATCTCGCTCTCAAAGAACAACTTGATCATGGCTTGTTGGACGATAGTCTTGGCAAGGATGTATTTAGAACAACAAGCGAAGATGACAAAATCGGTTTATCGCGGGAAGATCTTGATTTCCTAAAGATTATGAATGAAAGTATGAAGAAGGATGGTAGTGGGCATTGGAAAGCCCCACTTCCATTCTTGGAACCAAGGCCACGATTGCCGAATAAACCTGGATCAGGTGTACAAAAGGGCTCAGATTCTCGACAATTATTTTATGGATCAGATCTTCAAATCGGGTGCAACTGAAAAGGCTCCTGCATTACCACAGGGGATAGAAACCTGGTATTTACCCCTTTTTGGTGTGTACCATCCACGGAAACCTGACAAAATCAGAGGTGTTTTCGACTCTTCAATGATTTTCAATAGCAGCTCTTAGAATTCAGTGCTTCTCTCTGTTCCAAACTTCACCAACAACTTGCTTGGAGTTCTGCTGATATTCAGGCGCAATTCAGTTGCCGCCATGTGTGACATCCAACAGATGTATTACTGTTTTTTGGTTTAGGAGACTCATAGAAACTGCCTGAGGTTCTTTTGGTATGAGTCTAATGATCCATCTTAACCACTGATTGAGTATCGCATGACAGTGCATGTTTTGGAAACACTCCCTCTCCCTCTGTAGCTACGTATTGTCTTCGTAAGACTGTAGAAGATGATGAACCAGAAGTTAAGAGGTTTTTTGAAAACGACTTCTATGTTGATGACGGATTGACTTCCTGCGTTACCTCAGAAGAAGCTATCAAATTGATAGGAATGACACAACGAGCACTGAAGACCGCAAACATTAAACTTAAAAAAATAGTTTCGAACTCAATTAAAGTAATGGCCGCCTTCCCAGCAGGAGACAGAGCCAAATGTGTGTCGTCGCCGGATATCTTTGCCGATGAGCTTCCCATTCAGGCCGGTCTTGGTTTCTC
This sequence comes from Dreissena rostriformis, assembly GCA_007657795.1. Classification (NCBI taxonomy): domain Eukaryota; kingdom Metazoa; phylum Mollusca; class Bivalvia; order Myida; family Dreissenidae; genus Dreissena; species Dreissena rostriformis. Next base: position 15,135 of record VMBQ01000286.1, read on the forward strand.
CTGGAATATCAGTGAAGACCTGTTTAGTTTCAACCTCAACATACCTGATATGCCGTTCACCAAGCGCGGTGTAATCTCTGCTGTTAGCAGCATTGTTGATCACTTGCATTTCTAAGCCCAATTACTATTCAAGTTAAAAGACATGTGGGATGAAAGGTTGCCAGATCATCTTTAGAAAAAGTGGGAACTTTGGAAGGAGTTACTTAAATCTACTGAAGGAATTGGCATTCAAAGAATGTTCTTACTAAACGATTTGAGCTACGCAGATTCATTTAAGGTAGATGTGTTCTCAGATGCATCCGAAAAGGCGATCTCTGCAGTCGCATATATGAGAGCCTTATTTGGTTCGAAGGAAGAAGTTGATTTCATCATGGGTAATCCAAACTGACTCCAGCTGGTGGCACCACTATTTGTAGACTAGAACTGTGCGCCGCTGTTCTGTCACAGAATTAGCAAACGTAATTGCAGACCGATTGAGTATTTCATTGGAGAATTTATTGTACCACACAGACAGTAGAGTCGTTTTGGGATACATTCATAAGCGAAAACGTCGCTTCTACACATATGTTGCCAACCGAGCTGACATTGTCCTAAAACGATCTAGCCCACAGCAGTGGCAGTATGTGGCCACGTAAAACAATCCAGCAGACTTGGGTACCAGACCTTTGACTTCTCCTCATGAGCTGACAAGAAGTATATGGATCCTTGGAAAAATCCTGTCGAATCAAAGGGACTCTAGTTACAACAAGGACAATACAACATTCGAGCTTGTGGATTAAGAGAATGACTGTGAAATCCGTCGCTCTTTGAATGTGAAAGCTACCAAGGTTAAAGAAAACTTAGCCTTAAGGTTTGAACGATTTTCAACTTGAAATCTCTTGTAAAGGCTATCTGCATTCTAAAAAGAGTATGTCGATCGCACAAAAAGGATGGCATTGTCGCTGTCGATAGCATAAAAGAGCCCAGAGAAGCTGAGCAGTTTGTTATCCAGTCGACCCAAAGAGCAGCGTTTGAAGAAGAGCTGTCGTCCCCAAAATGTGGAGAGATGATACTGTCAAATAGTAATTTCATTCAGCTCACACCCTTTCTGGACGAGGATGGGATTCTTCGTGTAGGTGGTCGGATCAGACGGTCACCCGTGGAAAACACACTTAAGCACCCTATAATACTCCCAAGGAAATGTTTGCTGCACTACTTACGCGACACTTTCATGAAAAGGTTAACCACCAGGGAAGAACGATAACAGAAGCCTCAATTCGCAGCCATGGATATTGGATATTGGGTCATTGGGGGGGGGGAAATAAGTTTCTTCTATAATACACGCTTGCGTCACTTGTCGGCATCTTCGCGAAAAGTTCCAACAACAGCAAATGGCCGAACTTCCAGCAGACATAGTCACGCCCACAGCGCCCTTAAAATGTGTTGGTGTTAATATGTTCGGTCCGTGGCACGTGACAACCCGCAAGACACGAGGTGAACAAGCTGAAAGTAAGAGGTGGGCTATACTATACTCGTGTCAGTTCACTTGAAAATATAAGCAGTTCTGCCTTCATTAACTATCTTCGTGGATTTGTTGCGCTTAGAGGTCCAATCCAGGAAATCCGGTCGGACAGAGGAACCAACTTTTTTGGCAAACTTGATGACTTTGGTGCCCAAGCTATATGCGTTGAAAATGATCCTATGGTCTCGCATCTAAAAGACAACAAGATAATTTGGAGATTCAACCCACCTCATGCGTCACATATGGGAGGTTCATGATAACGTCTTATACGTATTGCAAGAAGTGTTTTGGACTCTATGCTACTTTGAAACCATGGAAGAGCATTAACACACGAAGTACTCTCTACGTTCATGTATGAAGTCTGTGCTATGATCAACTCACAACCTGTAGCCCAGATATCCTACGACCCAGAAGTACAAGAAGTCATGACTCCTGCTTTACTTCTTACGCAGAAACCGTGTCAGCTTAGCGGACTAGTCACCACAGAGAGTTTGAAAGAAATATACTCTTCTCAATGGAAGTATGTGCAGGTTTTGTCAAACACGTTCTGGAAGCGTTGGAAACAATGTTACTTACAGTGCTTGCAGAAAAGACAGAAATGGCAGCTGGAGGAAGAAAATGTGCGAGCTGGGGATGTCGTTATCCTCAGAGATCATGAGTTGCATCAAAATCATTGGCCACTGGGTGTTATTTAGAGCATATATCCTAGCGAAGACGGCAAGATCAGGTCTGTGGAAGTGCGTGTCGTCCAGGATGGGAAGACTTCGAACTTCGTCAGACCAGTTACTGAGCTCATCAGGTTGATTGACTTAACTACAGTTTTATTCCAATGATGTGTGCGAATTGGTGTGAACATGCTTAAGCAATTTTTAACTTAATATGAACATCATCTTGAGTGTTTTGTCCAGTTTCATGTAACTTGTCTATGTGTTAAACATGTTATGTCTTATGCTTTACTGTGTAGTATGTTTCCATTTCTACAAGATGTTTTTTGATTTTTTTTTTCATTTTATGAAAGATAATAGATATTTTCTGTGTTTTGATACATATAAATATGTGCATGGCATAAATTCACCTTAGGCTATTATTATTGACAATATCATGAATATTGTAGTTCATTGTTAAAACCTTCCATTGTGTTCTAATATTTTATCTTAAATTTCATTTTGTGTGATATCAGGTGGAGAGTGTATTGGAACGCGGTTGTTTCAAACATCTGCTGTAATGTAGCCTTTACGTTTGTTTCTTTTTTGGAGCTTGTCGTGGTTACTTGATACAATGCGCCTCACGCTAGAAATCATCAAAATTGAAAATCCACTTATGCTTAGACATTTTTTCCACTGTAAGTTTAGATTTTATTGTTATTAATGTGTTGTTCTATACAAAGTAAATAATAATTATATCATTTTTTTTCTGACGATGTGACCATGCTCAGTTTCTATGATTCGTACTCATTGTTTTTGTACCCATTGTTTACGTACCCTACATTCTTGTGTTTTCACCATTTTTAAGCTTGGGAATATATAATTAGTTACTCAATACACATATTGGGAAGCTTATTGTTTATATCTCATTATAGTTTTTACGTTTTGTGTAATTGGAGCTTAAATTATAGATTTTTCCAATTTCATAGCGTATTCTTAGTTTTCAATTATTTTGTATGTTCGGACTTATTGTCAACATCATCAACCACCGTTGTTTTCTACGGGTTAAAATAAAGCGTCGGTTAACTTACGACTGGACTTGTTACTAGGAGTCGTCACATAAATCAAACTCATAATTACTGATAATTAAATTGTTTTTTTTTAATATAGTGATAATAGGTGGATTTATATTTAAAATAGAGAACATTAGCTCAAAACAAATTCTGGTTCTTAAGATACTCGTGACAAATAGACAGTACATTAAAATCAATACATAAATGGATATTCAATAAACCTTTTTCACGGTAATAAACATTTTGTATTCTTGAATTGACGTTTAAAAAAACACTAACGTAAAACAAAGGATGAATTGTAATTCAAATTTCATGTATGAGGTGAATAAGTGATATTCCTTGCTTTGACGTTCCGTATATTGGATTTCAATATGTCTGTATATTTAAACGTCCTGAAATCACATTATTGTGATCTGTATAGCTATATTTGCGTTAAAAACATTAGCGACTGTGATACACCACATATCCATATGGTTATCAGAAAGGATTTGGTAATTTAAATGTTCATTGAATCCGTTAAGTGCTAATGTAAGCACTGTACCGGACGTGTGCTGACATAATAAATGACGTGGAAAATGCGTGTCTTATTGCTAGAACATTAGAAAAAATCAGACGGCGGAGATCGAAATTCGTCCAACCCGCATTGTTTTACATGTCAAAACATTATTCCCAACAACTAATACACAAAGACGTATCCGGCTAGACGCGTAAATGTCATTTCTAGGTCTTTTTCAACGACATTATTTATTTCGGGAAACAGGCGAATGTCGTGTAGCTTGGGACTACAGACCTCGTGAATTAATAGAACGTGGTTGTGTTTTATTTCTATTCAATATTCAAAGCAACATTGTTTTTATGGGTTCTTATATGACAATTAAGTGACAAGCCAGTCACTTAAAACATATAAAACATAAACCATGTTCTTATCAAACATACATGTCTTCTCGTGTACGTGTCAACATGCACAGAATATGTTCTGTTGCGAAGATCCTTGATTTTCAATTTATTTGTATGAAGCGCCATTATTCTTGCTTTAACGTTTGACAATGGTGTATATATCGTTTAAGGACACGTTTTTATTACTTTATACGAATGTCGAGAAATAATAACTAGCACGTCATAGTTTAGTAAGACATCGGAAAAGCGTCCAGGTTTTAGTGTGTGACAAACATAAATGCATTTAAAAGCAGTATAATGGCTTTAACGTTGGTGTTTCTACTGCTCAATATTTAAAACTTTCATTTGCGTTCAATCATACAGCCTATAAAACAAGATACATATTATCTGTTGCCTATTGTTTTATCCATAAAATAAAGTATTAATGAAAGTTTGTTGGACATTACATGCAATACGTGTTGACGATAAGTTGTGTTTTTCCTTGTCGTTGGTGTTCTTCAATTCATTTGGTAGATAATTATTGTACCAAATAATACTACAGAAAGAAATTAATGCTGTTAAACCTCGATTTCTAAATAAGTACATTTGTGTCAGGGATTTAGATTATTTTGTAAATAAGTTCGATAAAAAAATCATAATGGACTAGAGTGCATTCTTAATTATAAATTGTTTTCAGATTTTTTTTTTAAAGTAACCTCTAAATTCCAACTTCTATAGCTTACGAATGTACCATTAATATAATGCACTTTTTGGCAGCGTAACGAAAGTGTCAAGTGGCGGTATGACTTCAATTTACTTAGCACTGTCGTATAATCTTGGACAGAGTATGTGTATTTGCGCCTTACTTTATGGCGGTATCAGCTAATAAGCATGTGTGAGTTACAGACCAATTTAAACAATGCATTTGTTTAAAAGAAAACATTGTTTTGTCATACACATGTTACATAATGCTGATATAGTAACTAATTTAATAGACAGCTAGCGTGTACACATTTGTAATTGTAATGCATGAATGTATTCTAACAATGTATAAGTAATTAGTACATGTCATAAAGGAATAGCTAATGCAACAGTTGTCAAATTACTTTTTCTCAGCATGCGCGAACATGTCAAGAACCATTACGTAAACCATGATATTTTGCATAGCAATATAGTTGTTATAATCAGCGTAATTTACTTGACTTACAAGCCTTTTTCCTCGAGAAAGGATTTTAAGAAATGTGGCATCGTCTCAGACAGTCCAGTAAGACAGCTAAAAATGAACTATTGATACAATTGTAGAATAACTGGTAAATATTGCGATCATTAATAAAGAAATTTCGTGAATTTATGAGATGTTTAAGATGGCATTGATTGATGCAAGAAGCTCAAATATAAGAAGGTAATCAACACGGTTGTGAGACCGACGCCTAATGAACAACGAATACGATAGTGATTTACGGTTCTTTACTATCTTTTGCTCGAGTTTTTACATTGTTGCACTCTACAAAACATAGCAATCTGCTAAGGATCAATTACGTTGCTACATAACATTACTTACTTGAAACTAACAAAGTGTGAGAATGACATTGGGTGGAGTCTCAGTGTTTGTTAAACTCGAGGTGAAACTCTCTTCTGATGTTCAACGGGAGGAATCAGCCATTTTAGGAACAACGGATACGGATTGTTAACAGCTATTGGGTCAATCATTTATGTATTTTGAAACCAAGTATTCTACTTCACAGCAGGAGTGATCTCACAACTCGTTTTGGTGATTTACATGACTTCATACCACTCGACGTTCTTGGCAATGCGTTCGGCGAAAATGACTCTCCTTAAATAACTTTGAAATTACCATAAATAATAAAGATAAATCGATAAATAACTTCAGCAGGTCGTTAATACACATGTGTTGCATATTTTACCTGCATACATTAAATGGTAGGTTGTTTCTAGACATAATGATAGGTGAAATTGATTATACGGCAATTATTGATAAAAGTGCAGTATACAATTTTATTGCACAAAAGCGATTTTGATATATTGTTACGTCGGTACACAGGACATTCCGGTTTGGCCGGTACATTAAAAGATATGCTTGAGACCGACCGTTTTGATTGCTACCATTTAAAGCCGACGTACAAATATAAATGGAAAGATGAAGTACAAAAGGCATTTTCCGAGTTACTCTTTCAGTTTGCCATCAAATGCAATATTAAAACATAAGAAACAAGTGACAGCTTTTGATACATTGTACCAAGATGCAGAAAGGCGAGTAAATAAAAAAGTTCATATGTCGTCACCGCGAAATGCAAAGGCACAACCGGAATGGTGGGAAACACCGTGCTCTTAATAATAATTGCAAATGCAGATGAATACGAGTGTTACATTGCAAAGAGGAACGAATTTTAAACGCAATGAAAAACAAGGAAGCGCAAGAACTGAAAACAGTTAAAAAATAATTCAAAAATGTTCTCGGAGATACTGCAGTTGACAAAATCCAAAAAAAAAAAAAACTGTAAACAAATATATAAACTTTGACGAATGGTAAGCGCTTACGTATATTGATTTCTGCCGGGGTAAATGGACACAATCAATCGATTTCAAACTTTGTTTCCAATAAGCAAGTTTGGTCGAATTCCGCTTGCAATACACAACATAAAAAACTGTGTGAAATAAAACTACTTCGAATGTCGGCGCAATATCGACCACAGCAATGTTTGCAACACATTACCATAAGTCTTACGTTTCGAGCAGAGTTTCGGATTTCGCAGTTTGTTGGTCAGAAGGATACAAGCATGTGCAATATAAATTATAACCACTTACATAACAATTATTCAAATGCGAGACATCATATTTAAACATAATTGACACTGACATATATCTTCCCATTTATCTACATACAACCTGAAAACACATTTATCAAATTTCAGGTGTTCTGGTCATAAACCCATGGTAGAAAAAAAGACTCCACTTAGGCATGTATAAACAATATAGATACTGTCCTTATTGTGTAGCTGATAGTATGTATGATGAAGATTCACCAATGGTGGATCGAAACTGTCACGGTATGTGAAATAAACTCTTGAAATGCACATATAAACTGTTTAATAACGTGTTCAACCTTGCTTTGACGTTTCGTATATTGGATTTCAACGTTTCTGTTTATATGAACGTCCTGAAATCGCATTGTTTTAATATGTTAAGCTTTGTATGTGTTAATAACATTATATAAGATACTGTAATACAACACCTATTCATATCGTTATCAGAGAGGATTCGGTCATTTACATTTTTATTGAATCCGTCAAGGTCTAATCTTCCTACTGGACCGGAGGGTGCTGACATAATAAATAATGTGTAAAAGGTATGTCTTATTGCTAAAACATTTGGTAAGATCAGACGGCGGAAAACCAAACTAATTCAACCCGCATTGTTTTGCGAGTCAAAGCGTTCTTTCCAACAACTCATATACTAAGACGCAACCGGCTAGAGACGTAAATGTCATTGTATGTCTTTTTCAACGGCAATATTAATGACGGCGAATGTCAAGTAGCTTGGGACAAAAGACCTCGTAAATAAACAGCACATGATTGTGTTTTATTTCTGTTCAATATTCAAGATCCGTATCTTAGTCAAAAGTAAAAAAAAGGTTTGTTTAATGGGTTCTTATATGACAATTAAGTGACAAAACAGTCTTATCAAACATATATGGCTTCTCGTGCAAGTGTCTACATGCACAGAATATTGTCTGTTGCGACGATCCTTTATCTTCAATTAATTTTTATGGAGCGTCATTATTCTTGCTATAACGTTTGACAATGGTGTATATATCGTTTAAGGACACGTTTTTACTACTTCATATGAATGGAGAGAAATAAAAACTAACACGTCATAGTTTAGTAAGACATTTGGAAGAACGTTCAGGTTTTATTGGTGCTAAATCTTTTGCATTTAACGCTTGTATTCTGTGGAACAAACTACCTTCTGCTTTAAGGAATATTACAAGTATATCTACTTTTAAGTTGTCAGTTAAAACTCATCTTCTTAATATGTAATCATCCTTTTAGATCCATGTAGTTAGTTTGTAATTTATCCACATTTTAATATGTCTACTTTTTATGCCAATGATTGTCTTTCATAACTCAAATCTGTAATATTCATCCCATGCCTCTCTAAGTCAATACCATCAATATCCAAGGACCACAATGGAAATAAGAGATTAAGTTCTCTTTTTTGTGTTATCCTTGGTGTAATGTTAATGACATGGTTTCATTTCTCATACATGTTTATTGTTTTATTATTTTATCATGTATGTAGATATGTTTTATCATGTTGTGTCATTATACCGAAATAAATCTATCCAACTATTGTGTGCGAGACATACATGCAGTTAAAACAGTATAGTGATTTAAACTTCGGTGTTTATATTGCTTAATATTTAACATGTTTCATTTGCATTCAATCATAAAGCGAATCAAAAAATACCTATTATCTGTTGCCTATTGTTGTATCTATAGAATAAAGTATGTATGACACTATGTTGGGCATAACAAGGAATACTGTGTTAACGATGCGTTGTGTTTTTCTTGTCGTTGATGTACTTTTATTCACAAGATTGGGCTACACTTATATATTGAAACTTGAAACATGAAATACTGCTTTTGTTGGAGTTGCAAAAACTGACTTACATGTTGGCAGATAATTAACTTTTCTAAATAATAGTAAAGCAAGAAATGTGTGCTGTCAAACCAAGCATTCTAAATAAGTGCATTTGTGTCAGAGAAATAGTCAAATTTTGTGTCGATAAGTTCGATAAATATTTTACAACATGGACAATAGTTCATTCTGAATTATACATTTTCCTACGCTTTTCTTTCCGTAACCTTACATCTCCAACTTCTATAGCTTTCGAATTAAAATCAAAATAATGCAATTTCTGGCGGCGTAACGAAAGTGTCACATGGCGGTATACCTGAATCAATTTACTTTGGGCTGTCATGTAACCATTGATTGAGTACGTGTAAATGCGCCTTACTTGATTAAGGTATCAGCTAATCAGCCTGTGATAGTTATAGACCAATTACAACAATGCATAGGACAAAGGCAAAATATTTTTTGTCATATGCATGTCACATTATGCTGATGCAGCACTTAAATTTATAGACGGCTAGCGTATACATATATGTAATTAAAATGCATGAATGTATTCGAACGATCTACCAGTAATAAGTGAGTGTCATTAAGCAATCTCTAATTAAAAACAAATGAACTTTTCAGCTGTTCTAAGGATTCACGGTCACGTCAAGAATCAATACGTAAAACGTGATAGTTTGCAAAGAAATACAGTTTATATAATCAGTGTAATATACTTGAATTAACGTCCTTATTCATTGAAAAATGATTATAATGAATAGGGGATTATCTCATTCAGTCCAGTTAGACATCTTAACATGACCTATTGATGCAATTGTAGAATAACTTGTTAATATTGCACTCTTTAACATATTCCTTGCTTAACAATTTGCCCAACACCAAACTAGTATAAAAATCTAAAGTTGAAATGTTTGAGTTAAGGTAGATTCCAAATATATTTGTCATTACTGCTATATGCTGTTAATATTGTTTCATATGCCTGAGACACACATGACGAGCACAATGTGTGTCAATGCTCAATAATTGATGCGACCATCAGTTAAAGAAATATCGTGGCATAATGAACATCCCAGTGACAAATGCTACTTTTATGGTTGTAAATACAAGATAAGAGATTGATAAGAGTATTATTTTTTCTAGCAATATTTCTGTCTGAACACTTGGAATATATATGAATGCATAAACATTGTCCTGACAGTGCAATAGAGTTACTCATATTAAAAAACAATTATGCTAATGACTTTTCGTCTATTAAGACAAAACCATTAAATACTATTTGTAACACCAGTTTGTGTTATTGTATATCTGCTTGAGGTACGAACTTATATTAAAGCTTTAATCACGCGGTTCATTACTGGCAACGATATTCAAGATCGCCCCTGATTTTCATAGGAAATACATAACAGGCTACATAACGTATGTGTTGTATACGTAATAAGTATTTCTACATATGGTGTCTAGAAAACGATCTCCTAGACCATTATTTATGTGGACAACACAAGGGTTATTCGATTCTTTCTAGGAATGCATTTGAATGAAATACGCATTAGAATTTATCAACGGATATTTAAGACCGTGTAAATGGCTGGTCGATTAAGCATGATGTAATAGAAATGTAATAAATCATATATGCAAATGTGATGGAGCTTTCCAATTAGACGCAGCTTTAAATATTGATCGTGATACGCTCATACAAAATTGCCGTCATAGTATTCTAAATATGGCAAAATGTTTTATTAAATCAAAAGAGAAGGATAGACTTGTTTCGGCAAGAAGCTAAAATATAAGATGGTTATAAACACAGTTGTGAGACCGACGCCTTATTTACAACGAATTTGATGGTGATTTACGGTTCTTTCATGTCTTTTGCTCAAGTTGTGACATTGTTGCACTGTACAAAACATGACGTTACGTTACTACATTACATTATCGCGTATTGCGCGGACACAAAACAACTAAATACAAGAACAAATTAATTTCATTGAGACATTCTGTCAAAACACATGGATGGAAGTAAATCTCAATAAAACTGAGATAATTGTATTTCGAAATGGTGGAGTACTAAAAGGCACCGAACAATGTTATTTTCGGGGCAAAGAAGTGAAACAACACCAGTATACAAGTATATGGGCCATTATCCCTTCATTATCATGGACATTTGCACTTAATAAACTTGCCGCCCAAGCAAAAAATGCTTTGATTCCATGATCAAACCCATTCTTTGTTACGGATCCCTAATATGGGGAAATGAGTACGTATAAGCAATCGTAACAGATAATTACTGTTCATATACGGATTTGTTTATGCTTGTATAAGTCAAGATAATGGTGCTAAAACATGTTTATACCATTTGTTAGCAACGCGGTTTTGATTTCTGCACGCACAAATGACATGACGACGTTCAATACTCGAGTCGATGTTATTATTATAAACATAACAAACGCCTAATTAGCACAGTCAAGTATTTATCAATTGATTAAACACCAAAATATAAGATTGCGCTTACGAAATTCCGAGCCTCAAACCACAAAATTTACAAATCGAACATGGGAGACGCAATTATGTACAAAAAGAGACAATTACAATTATTGTAATAATTGTTCTACAAACGAAGTTCGATTTCTGGATTGCGAATACCATGCTTAATGTTTCCTGGCATCTTGCCTCAGAAAGACAAATTTCTGTTGCGCTGTTTTAAATAAAACCATGGGGTTGTTTAACGGTTATTTAATAAACTTTGAACCTTTTATTATGTATTGACTTAAATCGTGATGGTATAATGTTTTAAATTGTATGCAAATAAACAATATTAAAGTCTGCACCTCCATACGAACGGTTAAAACCATCGATTGATTGGCTTGATCATTTAATAGCGATGCTTAAGTTTTATTTATTTTGATGTGTAGGCATGGCTTAGTTTGCGTCTTGTGCCAGTAACTAATGCTTGCAATTTAGTTACTTCTTATAAACAAAATATTTTTTAAATAAGATTTCTTCTTGTTGGTGTTTTATTGGGCCTATTTTTTTATGAATACTCTAGAAGTCATATTTGTCTTACCCAATCACCATAAAATTACTCAAACCTTTGCTGTTACACTCTCAAGGCAATATTTATTCGACATCGTCATACATCTTCTTCATAACATAATTTCTAATGATATCTCAACTAAGTTCGAACCTGGGTCATTAACAAACAGGTCACTAGTTCAAATTGAAGAAAAACTATTCGAACGCTCTAGAGGTCACATTTTAACATCCACCCATCCATCTGTTACTTGGTTAAGAAGCTACTATTGCTCTTTGGGTTATTGCAAATGTTTGATTTATTAGTTTTTATATTTAATAATTGCATGTTATTAAAGTCATATGAAACAAACTGGAAATTCAGTATATTTTTGAGTTTGTAATAACTGAATGACCTGGAAATAAAATGTCAGACGTTGCAGGGTGAACCATCAACCTTGTCACATATTTATTGATAACAGGGGGGGGGGGGGCNTTCTACCGTCCCGGTTATTTCGCTGACAGGACCGGGGGGTCGACCAGTGTATTCCGACCTGTGTATTGGTCTATCGCAGTTGCACATGACAGGGGTTCAAACAGCAGCTGAATATACTGGAACCCCTAAAAGGGTCACTTTTTGAGACATTATTATAACAAGACCATACCGTCTTTAATTTGACAAGTTTTGAGTTAACCAACACAATTCGTTCTCTGTTTTTGCGATGATTTAAAATCACTATATCATACGTCTTTTCAACGTAATTTACACATACTTGTGAAATGTATGTAATTAAATTGTATATACTATGAATTATTATTTTATCCTCTGAGTGACTCTATCAGTGTTAAAAATATTGATTTATTGATTGATTGTGTTTAATATAGTCGGATTGCCATCCGTGTTCCCAGATAGGAAGTTTTCTCGCACCACTGTTGGTGAGTTGATGTTGTGAGCCTCTTTCTGGGCTTAATGCATGTGCGTAAAATGTCAACCCAGGTTAGCTTGTGCAGTCCGCACATCCTTATCAGGGACGACACTTTCAGCTTAAATGATATTATTCGTTTAAATGAGTCTCTTCTTAGAGAAAAAAAGGCGGACAGTGTCGACACTGGGATGACACGTTAAGTACATGCATTAAGCTCCGTTTTCTCTGAACGAGGCTCGTATGTGCAGAACTTCATTTTGATTATAACATTAACAGTTTCATATTAAACGTAAAAAAATATATATTTTAATGCGTAATAGTAGTCTTGAAGCTATTTAAAATGGGAGTCATGTTAAAAATACGAAAAAAAAAAGATAATAACATGGTTAATATATAAAACACACACTATCATGAAACAGTTGCCGTTTAATATTAAGCTTTCCCAGGAAAAATAGGCCATGGTTGATTGACTGATCGCAACCTTAAAGACAACTGTAAAACTATTATAGTATTGGATGTTTTTTTTCTTTCAGTGGTATACAATTTTATTCAGAGATAATTAAACGCTGTTTCAATTTCGATCTTTCTTCATTTTATATATCAACCAAATGTAATTAATGTTCAATAGCATACCACCTTAATATTTCGCCCTTCTTGTACTTATTTTCTTATTTTATTTCATTAATATGCCTTATTGTCTTTATGTAAGTACTATTGAAATCCGATTGTCGAATATAACACCTTACTATTTACTGCTGTTAACTCTCTCGGCCCATTCTTCGGCCATCGGGTGTTTAACATAACATAAAATATCTTTATTCTGGCATAAAATAGCACAAGGCATACTTATAGCCAATATTATAATTATAGCGTGAAAAGTGAAAGAAACATGAAATATTACATACATTAATCTGAAAAGGATTAACATAGATGTAAGTGCCGTGCAAGCAAAATTTGCATAGTTCATACTATATTTATTTACAACAATAACAACAAACATGTATTTCCATGTAGGTGACTTAGAACTTCAAAATTTTCACATTATGTATTCGTGTGTGAAATAATATACTATAAACATTAATCTGAAAAGGATTAACAGAGATGTAAGTGCCGTGCAAGCAGAATGTGCATAGTACATATTATATTTATTTACAGCCATAACATCAAACATGTATTTCCATGTACCGGTAGTTGACTTCGAACTTCAAACATTTTCACATTATGTATTCTTGTGTGAAATAATATACGTATACAACTTTACATATTGGTCCAAAATACACAATATTTATTGAGACAAAATGTTGCAGTATAAATATAAAATATTATTATTAATAGTTATTTATACATATTTGTTCTCTCAATGCATGTTACTTCGCTGTTTTAAGATGACGGTTGTTTTCTGTCAGATGTTGAATAACTCGCGTGAAATGTAACGCGTATTTTGAATGGTTGTTATTTTTAGCAGAGCCCTGATTGGCTATAACATTTGTAGGAACAATCAAATCTTCCTAAGGAAGAATTAGATATTCACAGGAAGAATTTAGATGACGCAGCTTAAAGGGTCAAAAGTCACGAATTCTTCATGAGGAACAATTAAATATTCCTAAGGAAGATTTATATTTTCCTTAGGAAGATTTATATCTTTCTTAGGAAGATTTAATTGTTCCTAATGAAGATATAAATCTTCCTAAGGAAGATTTAATTCTTCCTTAGGAAGATTTATATATTCCTAAGGAAGAATTCGTGACTTTAGATCCTCATGGTACGTCATATAAATGATACCGTATCCATTTTCGTATAACTTCG
>VMBQ01000286.1:37094-78317 GCA_007657795.1 Dreissena rostriformis
TATATATGATGTTTCATTGTTTTATGATATGCCTCAGACAACAACATAGCATATGAATTATCAAAGGGCAATAGCCCTAAAATTTTGGACGCACGGGTTATAGATCTTGTGCACAGAACTAACCTTCGATGAGTTATTTCTACCAATGAAGTTTCAACTTATAGTTTAGAGATATATTCCGGACAAATGTTAACATAAAAAATAAAACAGTTAAAAAACTCGTTCTTACGGACTCAACATCATATAAAAAGATCTGCCTACATCTTAAGTTTCAAATTAACACCTTTTGCTTTCAAGATTTGCTCCGGACAAAATTTAGGTATAAATATTAGCAAAGTGAAATCACACTAACCTCTTGTGCACCGCATCTGTCCCTAAACGAGATGTATCTACCGATGAATGCTTAAGTTGATAACTCTTTTTTTTTAGATAAGACAACATATCATTTTTTAAATACAACAGAAAAACAGGGCAAATGCTAACACAAATATTACTATGATATACGAACTGTAATCAAAGTAAACAAACTTCAAAGAAGTGCCCATACTTTTACAATACACGCCGAAAAGGATTGAGTGATGAGGAAAACATCTAAAGAAATGTTTTCGCCTCAAAGATTCACGGATTAACATTTTTTGCGGAGTAAGATCCTTAATGAAGAACGTTGTTTTCTTTCTCTCGTTTGTTAAGATATTTATGTGTGTCTATTTAAATATAAGCCAAAGTGAAAACATGCAGACAGACAACAAGGCATACAGACAGGGGGAAGGCAGACATACAGGCAGGCAGGTAGACAGGCGGGCTGGCAAACATGCAGGCTGGCATACAATAATGCATGTTTTCAGACAGGCAGGCAAGCAGGGAATCAGAGAACCAGCTAGGGAGAGGGACAGACAGATAGACAGACAGACACACGCAAACTAAATACTTATTTTGAGGAATTCTTTTATGATGTTCTTATCTGCAGTACCTACATGTATGACGTGTCGTTCGATCTACCCTCTGAAGAAGACAGTTGAACTGTTTGGAAGAGGATAATTTATGAAAACGTATTTTACCATCTGCACAATTCTTCAGGAAGAACAGTCGCTTCTATGTGTGTTGTAGTGCCATAGTATAAACTCACTGTTATTCGGACCGTTGATCTATATCAATTGTTACAAATTATTGAAATATGGATTTAGGGGATGACTTCAGTGAATGTGACAATCCTGTATTGAGAGATGAATTGTGTTTTGATAAAGGGCCTTCTATGTATTGCGGGCGCTCTGGCGTAATGCCATTGGGGCACCATAAACCATTGTCGGCATTTTTACGGCTCATTTGCTGCTGGAAGTGGCTTTTGTCTCAATTTATGACCGCACATGTAAAGGTTTAGTACGTCTAGCATAGACAGATGCCGAACATTGTATATGAACAGATGCAACAGTGCATAAAAGCGAATGATGCACAGCGGAATAACACCATTTAGGTACATAAAACAATGACTCGCAATAACAACGTATTTTTCACGGTGAACATTATTCGGAATAATTATCATGATTTTATAATAGTATATAAGTTTTGCACAATGTCAATTAAATTATAAAGTCGCCAAGATTAATGTACATGTATATATTTACAGTATAAAAATAGGCGATACATATTGTGGAAGACAAGTGGGAATTCATAGCATAAAAACTGTAACTCAAAGGGAACCAGAAAGTATAAGACACTTAAAGCAATTTAAAACACATTTGATTTCTTGTGTTACAAGATGAGATTCTGCTGATATATAAAATGAAGCTATAATCAATAGAATTAACACGTTCCACATATATGTGGATACTCAAATAACATTTGGCCTTTTACTTCTTAACAAAACCGCATTGTGTTTGTATTGCTGTAAACATGTACATGTTCCATTATATAAGTGGCAATTTAGACACGAAGACAAGTTTAACGTCTCTGATAGGTAACATTTATTTGAAAATGTCCTTTGCATATGTGTTTGTTTTAATCTAAGGCAAAATATCGCAAAACAAAATCTACTGAAAAATAATCACACAATATAAGCGATCGCCTTAGTATTTGGTGAGACAATTGTGCAGCCATTTCGTGACTCTTATTCATCAAACGTAAACACTCTAAAAATATGCACATTTCTTCATGCAGATGAGATGCTGCAAGAGGTTTGAAAGTTTCGAAGAATTTAGTAATAGGTTCCGAAGATATCCACCCATCAAAATATATGAAAGTTTCTGAGATATAGCTCTGAAAAGGGTGTGACAAACGGACATCATACACAAACAACAAAGGGCAATTACTCTTATTCTAGAAAGTGTATGGTAATGGTTCTTGTGTTTGGCATTTCACCTCATTGATATCTATACACCCATAAAGTTTCATGTTTTAATCGCATTTAGCTTCTGAGATATAGCCCTGAAAAGTTTTTGACAGTCGGACGGACTGATAGACGGACTGATGGACGGACGGAATATCCCAAAATATATTCCTTCGCCTTTTTGCAGGGGATGAAAAAGAACAATTACTTCAGTCGTTTCTTCATTTTTTTTTCAGATAAATACATGTGTAAATCAAGAAAGTTTCTTTTCGATTCCGTGCATGTCATTACCAGCTATACGTCTATCTAATATAAGGGTATTTTTTATCATACAAATTAACATTAACTTTTGTTTTCTCACTATTGTATTGTATAACAATAGAAATATCATTTATCACCACTTAGTCGGGTCATTATTTGAAAAATACCATATAAACCACCACAAATTGCTACAAAAGATATTTTAACTGATCCTTGTAGGGTAGAAGGGACTTTATAACATATTAAAAGTTTACCGAAATCGGACCTCCTCCAAGATGGTCGCCAAAACA
Organism: Dreissena rostriformis; assembly: GCA_007657795.1. NCBI lineage: Eukaryota > Metazoa > Mollusca > Bivalvia > Myida > Dreissenidae > Dreissena > Dreissena rostriformis. The sequence goes on from VMBQ01000286.1 coordinate 39,969, forward strand.
TATTAATGATCGTTTTTATGTACCTATCCGCTCACATTTGATGCTTTTGGTGTCTATACCCAGGTTTTGGGGGTGGAGGCGAAAAAAACGAATTAAGATTATCAGACAAAGTGTTAGTTAATAACGTTAAAGATAAATTTTGTAAAATATACGTCACGAAGACAAACTCGTATTGTAATTTAATGACAATGTAATTACATATACATAATATCATATCCCCAACATACACACATTTCTCGAGTAACCATATCTACACGACCTATATAACCTATTACATTCACTAATTCCCTGAATACAAGGTGAGAACGAAGTTGTGACGTCACATTATTATGACGTCACAACAGGTAAAACACCCTGGTATGTCGCGCGACTACTATCAAACAAGACGTCCAAAATAGCCACCGACGCAATACGACGGACCTCAAGTCCATAATATCAATTTAAACTTGATAATTGTCATGTCAAACGCGTTCGACGTGCCGCGATTTCTGGATTTTGACAAAATGATTGATATTTTGTGGAAGGTGTCCTTCAGCTTCAGACAGAAAACATCGAATTGGCGGGGAATGATGCATATCTTGCATCAGGAAAGCCAGCACCCTGGGCAGTTGTCAGTCTTATTCTTACCTGTGATCAAAATGTACTCTGGTGACAAATCATGCATTCTGTCAACATAAGACTGTGTTTGCAACCTTGCCTTGAAGCATAACCTTTCCACCATTGTAACATTTGACCACATATTGTATTTGAAGACTGCCGAAAGCATCATTGATACGCCACAAAGTAGTTGCCTGACAAACATTGTTTTGATGTAAGGTTGTTTTCAGACACGTATGAAATTGCTGGGGACGATATGACTCCTAATGGAATTAACCGGTCTAAAAACATACTTGAGACTGTCTACTGGGAAAATGTAATCGTCCACATAATGACACGGGAAGCTGTCCAAAGGGCTTTGCTGGGCCAACTTCTTGTTAACAATTGCTTACACAGCGAGCTACAGAGCAGAAGAAACATAATCTTGCTCATACCTCAAAGACAAGCCATTTCTAACTTAATTATCAGCATGTGGTTTGCATAGCATAAATGTTGATCGAGGCGGATCGTAATGGAGTTGGTTGATGCATTTCCAGGCAGTGTCCGATTGTCTATCCGTCTTTGCTACTGGTTACTTCAATTATCTGCGATCTGCTTATTACTATCTGTAGCACATGAGCAACCTAGAAGACATTTTCGTAATGGATTTGTTCCTAAACATTTGATGAAATCACTTCATTTTCTCCTTTGGGCCAAGGTTTTCTCTAGCGTTTGCATCCCCTGTAACCAATTGCTGATTCAGTACGTATACCACGCGTGTAACGACATAGCTTGTATCGGTTTTTTAACGATGAGAGTTTGTAGCCGCATTGATCTTTCAGTCCTCGGGATTGACTCTTTAAACGCGATATATCCTGGTCGTATTAGATTGACATGTTCTAGGAGCATTATTAGTAATTGTTTGATTAATGCATTTTAACGGGTGGAAGGTGATCTAAATGAGCATATTTTAAGTATTCAGTATAACACTGATTGTTTCTTGTGTGTTGTGTTGTCAAATGAGTAGACAAAATTTCAGGCCCGTAGCCAGGGTTTTATAAAGGGGGGTGCTAATTTTCCCATCTACGATTGTTAATAAGTAACGAAGTGGCGAAAGGGGTAGGTGCGGGAGGGGTGTCCCCCTCCTGCAATCGGGGGGTTTGGAGGTTCTTCCCCTAGAAAATTTTGAAAATGAAACGTAAAATCCTGTATTCTGGTGATTTTTTATATTTATTTAGAGACTGAAGTAATAGAGCATGTTTATATGAAATTTCACTTTCATTGACCATACTCAATAACTGGTCGACATGAATATGATATTACATCCATGTATTCCCCACTACCGTTTTTCAATAACCACCTGTTTCGATCAGTCACAGAAATACATTCTTGTCTACGGTGTTTAACCCGACACTAGTATGCGCGCACACACTTTGTTGACATATGCAACAACACATTAACATAATGTAAAATCAAACAATAAGAACGGTATAAAATATCATTATTTATTGTAATCTTGATAAAATTGGTGTATTTTACCATTCCAAAATTCTACCATTCATAAATCAAGTAAATTAAAAGGAAATATTTGACTTTGTTTTCAAAACAATTTTTGTCTGCTACTATGGATAGTACCAGAGGCCTAGCATTGCTCTAAACGTGCTAATAGTGTATTGTACAACAAACACTGATTAACAAAACTGGGTTTTCTCTAATCTGCATCAATACTTAAATGAAATCAAAATGGTATTACTGGTTACTTTTATTTTTTTAACTATTTTTAGCAAATTAGTTATCTTTTTCTGAACGAAGTTTAGAAACATATAACAATTAGGGCTTCATTAAAGCCCTATAAACACAAACTACTGGTCCTATGGCTCAAAGTCCTTAATAATGTATACCAGGACGTTGAAGAAAAAAGATTTAAAAGACTCATTTGCCCACTATGCTCAAGATCCGTCACAGTTAATGAACATTTAACATAAGCGTCCACCTGATTATATGTTATAACGTTTTAAATTCATTATAACAACTGTTAAAGAGTAGGACATATTATCTAGTGTCAAGTTTGACATAATTAAAAAATTGTGGAAAGTTCTGTATGTTGTATGCTGATATTGTTAGGAAACTCTATCTTTATGTGTACCACTTGATGTTATTGATATCTTATGAACATTGAAGTTTGACACAACTCAAACTCTTACAACTGTATTAATGACATGTATTTTGGGCCGGAGGCCTTTATGTACAAATAAAGAATTCTGTTCTATGTCGAGCAGAACAGATGCCATTAAGTGTTGGTAAACTACAACAAAAGCATCATTGCTTGGTAGAAGTGATTTGATTTATTGCCATACAACAAACAAAGTATCCTGCCTTGAGCATAGCTGATATTATATTTTGATGGAAAATCCTTCAGGTGATCCGAAAATGGTTGTACAGGGATATAACAAAAAGACAACGCAGTCTGTCAAAAATGCTCTGCACAATGTTTACGACAGGGTGTCCTTTGATTTCAGTCATTTTCGGAAGCTGGCATTACATTCCGTTAATAATCATCTAAAATGTACTTTCTTTTTTCTAAAATTATTTATTCAAGTTAATAAAATTGTTTTTCAAGCCATTTAGATGATTGTCGAAAAAGGTTTGCTGTCAAAACTTCTGTTGATTTCAACAATTCTACGGTTATAAATTGTAAATAAAAATCACGCGTTATCTTGGAAATTACTTCATCGAGAAATTAATTAGATGGTGACTTGTATTGATTATTGTAACGCTTAAAAACGAAGACTCACTTGATTCAGGGAAGAAATAAATAACCGTTTTTGCGTCGAATAAAGTTCGGTGCAATTTATAGTACAAAATATGTTTTAACTCGTCAAAAATGTTGGGTGCGAACGCAACCAACGCACACCCCACCCCCACCCCCTGGTAACGGGTATGCAAAACTTCCCAATTATATTTCCCGTTTTTTAACACTTGTTAGCATAGCTTGTTACATTTGACAAAATAAAATATGCCAATTAGGATCACAAAATATGAATTTTTATTTTATGAGCTTATTTATGTGATATGTTCTATATAATAAGATACATTGGTCATTTAGAAATATATTCGAACACATAATTTATACCTATAATTCTTGAATGTTTGTGGTAGTGGTAATGCGCTGATACAATATGTTTAATAGTGTTACTCAGACGGACTCATTTCATTGCATGCAATAATTACATTCAGTTGGGTAAAATTGTACATACACTTTTTATTATTCTAGCTTGTCGTTGTTCAATATAATTGATATACAGTAAATCCAATAATCAAAAAATTAATTTTCAAACTTTAATAAACACATTATTTCATAAATAAAAGATATATCATATATTTCAAATGTAAGATAAATATATTTTGACATATTGATATAATGTCTATTCCATATCGGTCACATCTTAGTCTGAACAATATTCAGTATTCACATAATATTCCCAAGCGGACTTACACATGCAACGATACTTTATAGGGACTTGTTGACTTATTTTCAATTTGTAAAAAAATGCCATTAAATATATGTTTACTTGCAAATCTTTAATATTTTTACTAAATATAACACCAAGAAATAAAAGTGAAAATTGTTGTCATCTCCGGGACTTGAACCTGTGACCTCTTGAAACAAAAACTACTGTGCTAACACTGCGTCACGCATGTTTTAGTATTTAGTTAACAAACATTAACTCTATGTTTGCACCCAACTTATTTGCCAAATTATCCAGGAAAAGCGTTACAATCGCTTTATTATTTGACCGATTTTGAATGATGATTTTCCGTTAGTTAGTTCACAAATTTTAGCCAGTGGTGTTATTTTGCTTGTTTGAACATAATGTGTACATTCCTTATTATTTATGATACATATTTTCAACTCGTCATTTAAGAAAACTATGAACAAGTCCCTGTAATAGTTAGTGTTTTTGTATTAAGAAAAACGCGTTTAAAAATGAGAATGAAAATACAATTTTAGACAAACCCGTAACTGACCACATATCATGCCGATATATTATAACTAATTGTAATTTCGGAATATTTCGATGTCACGACAAGTTTAAAGCTCAGCTTTAATGCGAGTTGTAACAAATGATGGACAGTCTATTAATTTTAACAAAGTTTTGTGTGGGAATCGAAAGAACACAAAACTCTGACAGCACAATTTGTAAATGAATAGCATTTTATGTCTTGAACGTCATTCAACTGATAATGCTACTATGATTTCTCAGCCGGATACACTATCTGAAACGAGTTAAACGAGCCAATAGTTCATAGTTATCTTTTAAGTAGATTAATTCGAAGCGTATATGGTATAACATATTGACTTCAATTTACTGCATTATGTTTCAATAACATGGTAAAACACACTTTCTTTCTCAGGCAAATCGTGATGTCGACAAATCTGTTGGCAACATATAGGCAACTTTGTTTTTTCTTAAAGTGATATAATACGCATCTTACTATAACAGTATATAGGTGTCTATCGCAACCGTTGTTTATTTTTGGTTTTTTCACTGCATATACACTTATATTTGTTAATGCAGCATCAATATACTAAAACAATATCCCGGAAAGAGAAAAATAATGCATTTGACTATCAACCGTACATTTGTTTTGATGAATTTTTGGTTAGTTTAAAATCTGGGACACACCGCGAAAACATATGACAATTCTGAAATTATAAATACATTTACCTTCGTGTCTCTGTCAACCATATCTTCGGCCATACTTCTTCAAAGATATATGTTATAAATGAGGTGTCAGTAGAGTGACTTTATGAGAAAGACTAAAATCGTATCGCTTTCGTAAATACGCGGCAGTTCCGCTCGGCTAGTTTAGTTAAGCTTACAGGACTGGGTTAGTCACGTAAAATATCGAATATAATATATATTTTTATAACCAACTGGTAGCAAGATAAGTTGCAGATAATTGGTCAGTTACCACATTTTAACTAAATCTTTTGACCTGTTAATTCGTTTCAGCTCAATTCAACAGTGAAAAATGCGTCTAATATCACTTTAAGCTTGTACCAATTAAATATTTTGCGACGAACGCATGCATCACGCGTAATTCAAATATGTCTCATCTTCTGACAAATCTTCAGTGACAATAATAACATTATCGACAGCTTGCTGACGGTTTTACATATCTATTCATTCTGCAAGACAGTTGCAATCAGTCTGCTGTGGCGTTTATCAAATTATCTGGAAAGATTCAACACATAATTCACAATTAAGAATGTGTACATCCATCCATGACATCAGCATACGTTCTGTCAAATATAAAGTTCATATAAAGTTCATCATGTATAATGCTTACACGCTTCTCGTTGCTACCGTGTCATTTCAGTCTTTCTGGAAAGAGTTACATCCAAATGTTAACGAGGTAAGATAATGTAGGATGGATCGTTAGAGACATTATCAGACCAGAAATTCTTGTTAACCTTCGGTAGTCTTCGATTTGAGAAAACTGGCCAAGTGTCTATTCAATACTGTACAAAACATACAACTCATCAATAAAACTATGATACAATTGTGGTCGAATTGGAACGGTAAATGCAAAGCAAGAAAACACAAGAACATTGATGTGTCGACCTTTACATTCCATTTAAAATTTGAGCTCAATTCTAATAGTGAAATGCAGGTTGGTAAGATTTAAACAGAACACGGGGTCGACGACCGTTTAATTTCATACACAGTTTGAACAGTTTGTTTACACATATTCGAATCAGCCATCATTGCTCTGACCATTCTCCTTCCGGTCAACGCCGTTAATGTGGGCTTTTTTAACCTCGAGTTGTAATTAGCACTACAGTCTATAATATAAGGTTCAGAGGGCTGTAATGCTTTATATATCTGTCAGTGCTCATATCCGTGGAAACATAATGGAACCAATTAAGACTTACATTAGGGTACTCTTTTCTGTTAGTGTCAATGTACCGCAATACATAATGTATCACTTAACCTAGGGTATTTATGCAAAAATGAATGTGGATTTTTTTTCATAAAATAATATAATAAAGTGAAATTATATAATTTGTAATATTTTGTTTCATTCATTAATTTATTGTTTGTTTATTCGTCAATCAATCATTCATTCGTTTCGCACGTCGTCTGTTAAAACGTTTTTTTTATATTTATTTGTAAATGTTATATAATGAACTAACTGAATAATTTACTGAAAGCAATAAGAGTAAAGAACAAGAGAAAAATTATATTTAAAATATATCACCCCAAGCCGTTTACACTTGCTAAATGTAAACGGTTTTATTTTTAAAATGAAAATAAAATTGTACAAAGCAATTTCAAAAACGTATTAGCCAATACATGATTTCGTAATTGTCTGTGGAAGCACTGGCTAAATGCGACATTTGGAAAACACCGAGTAGATTATTCATGGCTTCGCAGTAATCTATTTACGCGTTGTGAACAATCATCAGCATTTAACCATAATATTGGCTCATAAATTATGTGTACTTTATAATTGAGTGAATGATTCGCCTAGGTGAGTGACACAAATAATGTCAGTTAGCAATATTCTTCACTTTTATAATCATATATGTAGGCATACACAAACGTTGTGCCGATATCGCTTTTCTTTTTCCTGTTGTTCCAAATACTCTTATGTATCTGGCACACGATCGAGAGCCGTCGTAAACTGACGTCATTATCTAGCCCAACATAGCTATCGAGTATCGTACGGTTTAAGTTTAACAACAAGTAGTTTTCGGATTAAAAAGAAGCTAATTTTCAAATTAATGAAATTATTATAACACATATACATAATTCACGACTTCTTAATTACACATATGTGGATGATAATAACAAGTTAGTGTTTCAACTTGCTTTCTCCATTTATAATCGTAATCCGGCATGAATGAAAGCGGAACCACATAAGACGTCTCATTGTGTAAGGTGTTTTTTGCGATCTTTGCATAATTAAACGAATAAAAACATCCAACGGGTAGACTTAAATGCATTGTGCTAAATTGTGCAGTCTTTACGCATGGTATTTAATAATAAAAAAACAAGCCCTATATCAAATATATCCTGTGTGTAGGCAGATAGGCAGGCGGGCATGATGTTAGACGATGCAATGAAAAGCAAATACCCAATAATAAATGTTCTAAAGAACACAATTTGGCCCCATCGTATATATCACTAATAATAGCACATTCAAATTATGATATAACTTTCGATGGCTCATCTATGCCAGTGAATAGAGTTTTCAACGCTGTTAAATTCCAATACTATAAATGTGCTACAACTCCAATTATACCAATTCAACCCAGTATAAATATTCAAAAACAAAAAAAATATTGTCGAAACAAATGTATCTTATATGGATGGTATGAGGATACAACAGATGTACGCTAAATCCTCGACACATGTCTCAAAACTGTTGCAACTGCGTGTTCTCAGTGCAATCCTGCGGTCAACGGCACAAAATAATTACTCGAATGCGGTTTCGATACATAATCACAACCTTTGTGTCAGTACATTGTAAACAAAGATAGTTCAGTGAACCGCCAAAAGATGGATATGCTGTTTCCTAACTGTTTTTTCCAACTCCATTTATATAAATCTTTATTCCACTAATTCGCAATTACTATATCACGTATATTTGCCGAGAAGAAGGTTCTTAGACTTCAAAATTCGCTTTATATTCCATTTCCTTGCGACGTGCACTTGGGCCTTTCCTGGAGGACGTTGAACCTCAGATGGAAAAGCTATTACCTAAATGTATTTCCGAATCCGTTTATATAATTCTTTATGCAACTAATTCGCAATTACTATACCACGTCTATTTGCTGAAAAATAGGTTCTTAAACATCAATCTTCGCTTTATATTCGGTTTCCTTGCGACGTGTCTTTCGGCTTTTCCTGAAGAACGTTTACCTTAAGAATCGTTTGTTCTTTAAATGTATTTGACAGATCTGCTGCGCTTGAGATGTGCTGGCTTTTCTTTTACAATTATGATATATTTTAGTTATTGGTCCATCTCCTATTTACCTTAAAATATGTACTGTTAATGTTATATATTCTGTTAATACAATTTTGCAGAAATCGTTTGTCGTTTGTCGTCTAAGCTTAAAATATAAACACAAAAGGCTTGGAAATCGTTTAAATAAGAACCTTTTTTTTACATGTACATCGAATATATTTTCTATGCAAAAGCTGGTGAAGCGATGGATTGAATCCGTAATTCCTTCATATTTGTTTTGGATGATAGATTTTGTAACAGTTTAAACAATACGAATTTTTAATGGAATAAACGCTATTTCCTTTTATAATAATCCATGCCCAACTAGAGCTTTGTCACTAACGTGACGTATACCCCCACATGCTGCATTGACACAGAATATTTTGCATGCTGTCTCACAAAACAAGAGAAGCTTATTTATGGCAATTTTTAAGAATTATTATGCCATTATCATTTATGGCCATTTTGACCTTTGAAATCTTGAATTCTTTGGCATGATACGCCATCCAATGCCTGTGAACAAAATTAATGTGGAGAGTAATATTAAAATCTCACAATGAATGACATAGTTATGGCCCAGACAAGCTTATTTATGGCCATTTTTGACCTTTGAACTCAAAGTGTGACCTTGACCTTGGAGATATCGACGTAATTTTATCGCGCAACACACCGTCCAATAATGGTTAACAAATGTGCCAATTGATTTCAAAATCCCACAATGAACGACATAGTAATGGCCTGGACAAGCTCAACTATGGCTATTTTTTACCTTTGAACTCATGTGTGACCTTGACCTTTGAGATATTGACGTAATTCTTTCGCGCGACACACCGTCCAATGATGGTGAACAAATGTGCCAATTGATTTCAAAGCCTCACAATGAACAACATAGCTATGGCCCGGACAAGCTCATTTATGGACATTTTTAACCTTTGACATCAAAGTGTGACCTTGACCTTGGAGATATTGACGTAATTCTTTCGCGCAACACACTGTCCAATGATGGTGAACAAATGTGCCAAATGATTTTAAAATCCCTTGATGAACCACATAGTTATGGCCCGGACAAGCTCATTTATGGCCATTTTTGACCTTTGACCTCAAAGTGTGACCTTGACCTTGGAGATATTGACGTAATTCTTTCGCGCGACACACCGTCCAATGATGGTGAACATATGTGCCAAATGATTTCAAAATCCCTTGATAGTTGACATAGTTATGGCCCGGACAAGCGGGACAGACAGACCGACCAACAGACAGACCGACCGACAAAGTGACTCCTATATAGCCCCCATTACCAATTGGTAATGGGGGTATAATTATGATATACATATATTGAATTATGTTTAATGGACTATGGCTTAAAGAAACATTAATAAGAAATATCATTATCGACCGGGAAATTTTCACACATGCCGCTTTGTTAGAGGATATACAAAAGTCTGTTTTAATAACTGGTTTTATAAATTTAATTTGGAGTGGAAAAATGCATGAGTGAAGCATATCGTATATGTGTCAGGGTGAGATAAGCTTGAAACAATAGTTAAGTATGAACATTAACCATGTAATTATTGAAGGAATAAGTTGAAGTACTTGAGCGCTGCAATTCCCATGAATGCGAGGCCCCTGCTTTTAAAGTTTCAGCTTGATAACTTGTATTATTGTCAATATATGCCCTGCACAAAATAAACGAAAGGAAATTTAACAAGGACCATAGCTGTGGAATTATTAAAGCATGAGTTATGAATATTGTGCAGCGCAGTTGCCTTCAAGTTGATCCATATGCTCCGAAATACATTCAAGTATAAACATTAGCAAATCGAAATCACTCTTAATTTGAGCCAAGATTAATGACTTTTTGCATTGCATCTCCCCAACTAATACATATTTGAAAAGTAAATATCTCTTTTAGTTTTAGAAATAAGACAATATATGCATAATTTTATTTTTTTTATTAGAAAACAATAGGCAATGACTAGACAAAAAAACAAAATATACGAGCTGCAATGAAAGTGAACACAGATCCAAACAGTTCCCGTTATTATAAAATGCGTGACGAATTGATTGAGTGATAGGGCAAAGATTTAATGAACCAATTTCGTCACAATGATCCACAATGAAACAGTTTTTGGCATAATATCCGTTATGAAGAACGAAATGGTGCACCTCGTTTCTTTCTATCGTTAGTTCAATTGTTAATTTTTAGTCTATTGATTGATCGATCAAAATGCAAACAGGCAGACAGACAGGAAAACAGACGGACAGGCACACAGACAGACATGAAAGCAGACATACAGACAGACAGACAGAGAGACAGGCAAAGAAATAGACAGACAGACAGACAGACAGACAGACAGACAGATATCCCCAATTGTGATGTACCACTTTTATGATTTGTTTTCATTTACCGAACATCAGGACGTTTTGTACGATCCACCCCCTGTAATGGACAGTAATACTTTTTGGAGTTGATATTTTTTTTGTGAACGTATTTTACAATCTGCACAATGCTTTAGGAGGACTAGTCGTTTCAAAATCGGCCCAGTGTCATTGTAAAAACTTACTGATATTCGGACCGTTGAGCTAAATCTGTTGTTACAAATTATCGAAAGATGGATTTATCCGATGACTGCAGTGAATATACCAATCCTGTATGGAGAGTTTTCTATCGGTATCATGATTTTTTTAAACAAATTAGTTTTTTTTTTCAGTGAAGTGCAACCGCGCGTTTGAACGTTTAGAAAAATGTCGGATCAGTGTGGGGATTTCATATAACAAACGCGCGGTGGCACTTTACTGAAAAAAAACTTATTTGTTTAAATAAAAAAAAATCATGATACCTATAGAAAACTCTCACGAATGAGCGGTCTCGCCACTTTTTCCCATTAAAAATGGTGAAATATTTAAAAAGACATCATTAAAAGTGTTATCTGGGTCGCGCTTTATTCTCCCAACACAGATCCTAAAAAATCACGTGGTATATGCACCGTGATATAGCTAAGTCGGGATAAAGCAATGGTCGAGATATAAATTACACAGTTCGAGTTACGAGTCTAGAAAGTGAATTAATTTCTTTCAAATTAAATTATATCGACATTATAACAAGTTTAACAGACAGTAATGAGAATATGTCAATCACGTCTATTCACGTAGTTCCTTTGTTCATTGATGCACATACATGTCTACACAATATAAGCGATATGAAAATAGGAAACCACAGTTTCCATCGTGACAACATATGTAATTTATAACTTCCAACATCATTGTGAAAGAATGACCACAGTTTCATTCGTATAAATGATGATTGTGGCGTGTGATCTCCGCTAAGAACAACCGGAATTGGTTTGTACTGGCCTGTATTGTGTACTCTGTAACTAATGATAAAATCAGAGCAAAATTATGAGTGTTAAAAATGACCGTTTATATTTTCTGTATAAAGTCGTTTTTAATATAGCTAGCTCGTAAATTCAATTATATATGACCAAATCGTTGCTTTATTGTTAATTTATTTATTAATTCCTATATTTCACATTTTCGTTATGGATTTCTTTTAAAATTTTGGATGAAATCCCTGAATTTGATCTTAGTGGCAAAAGTTTCGTAAACCCTGAAGGCACGTTTGACTGAAGATTGACTATTTCCCTGTTTACCATCCCCGGTTACCAAGAGCTGATTCATTACGTATACCACGAGTGTAACGCATAGACCGTATTTGTATTTGACGATGAGAGTTTAAAGCAGCCTTGAACTCTCGGTCATCGGGTTTTCTGCCAAGTGTACTTAAAATAATAATCAAACGCGATATATTATGGTCGTGTTAGATTGACATGGTCTAGGAACGTTATTAGTAATTGTTTGATTAATGCGTTTAACGGGTAGATGGTGATCTAAATGAATATATGTTTAAGTATTCTTTATTACACTTATACCGCCTAATGTGTTATCAAATGCATACACAATTACTTCTCTATTTTTTTTGCCGATTGTCAACACTTGTTAACACTTGTTATCATAGCTTGTTACATTTGACAAAATAATAAATGTCAATGAGAATTACGTAATATGATTTATTTTATTTTAGATGCTTATTTATGTGATATGTTCGCCGCGATATAATAAGATACTTTTGTAATTTAGTTACATATTATCGAACAATTAAGTTATACCTAAAACACGTGAATGTGGAAGTGGTAACACACTGACAAAATATGTTTAATCGTGTTAAAACTAAAACGGACATTTCTAATCATAAATAAATGTTCAAACTTCAATTAGCACATAATTTGATATATTAAAGATTGTTCATATGATTTCAAATATTAGCTACATATGTTTTGATAAATTGATAAAATATATATTCCATATGGGTAACATTTTATTCTTAAAAATATTTAGTATTCGCATTATATTGTCAAGCTGGCTAATAAATGCAACGATAATTTAAAGTCACTTAATCACAGATTTTCGTATATTTGAAAAATGTCATTAAATATTTGAACTTAATAACTGTTAATGTTTTCAATAGTCTAACTAATTATTACAGCAGGAAACAAGCTTCACAAAATGCCTTCCCCGGGATTCGAACCCGGGAAGCAAACTCTGGAAGCAAAGGCTACTGCAGTATCACTGCGCCACGGGGGCTTTAATATGTACCGTAGTAGCGAAACATTAACTCTGTGTTAGTACTCAACGTATCTTCCAAATTATACAGGAAAAGCGTTATATACGCTTTGTTATTTTACCGCTTTCGAATGATAATCATCCATTAATAAACCATTATTTTTTTTAAATTCTTTGTCATGAGTGTTATATTGCTTGTTTAAACATAATATGTACATTTGTTCTGAATTTATGATAATTATTTTGGAACTCGCCTTTTTACCAAACTATGAACTTGTCCCTTTAATAGATTGTGAATTTGTATTTAAATGTACGCGTTTAAAAATGAAAATCAAAATAAAATATAGAGAAAAAACGTAATGGGTTACACACCATCCTGATATATTATTACGAATCGTAATGTCAGAATATTAAGATCTCACGAAACAAATCTAAGCTTGTACAAGAGTTGTTACAAATGATTGACAGTCAATTTATTTTTAACGAAGATTACGTGGGAATTGCCTGAACATGGAACTCTGACAGCACAGTTTCTAAATTAATAGCATTTTATGTCCAGATCGGTAATATATTTAGTATGTTATTACGATTTCCCAGTTAGGTAAACTATCTGAAAGGAGTTAAACTTGCCACAATTTCAGAGTTACTTTCCCAAAAGTAGATTAATTCGAAGCCAATATGGTATAGTATATATATATACTCCAATTTGCCGTATTCTATTTAAGTAAAATGGTTAAACACTTTGTGATAATTATCGAACCATTTGTTGAAAACATATAAGCAACTACATTTTTTCCTATAGCTAGTAGCAATGTCATAAGTTCACAAACCAATTAAATGTTTATAGACGAAGGCATGCATCACGCGATATTACAATATGTCTCATCTTCGGACAAAAGTTTAGTGATAAGAATAACATTATTGACAGCTTGCTGACGTTTTGACATATATATTCATTCTGCGAGACACTTGCAAGACACTTGCAATCAGTTAACAGTTGTGTTTATTAAATTATCTGGAGAGATTCAAAACAACCTATGATAATGAAGAATGTATAAATCCATACATTATATCTGCATACGTTGTAAAATTGTTCATTATATATAATGGTAACACTTTACTCGTTGCCACCATGTCATTTAAGTCTTTCTCGAGAGAGTATCATCCAAACTTGAACGAGATAAGAGAATGTAGGATGAATCTTAAGATACATTATCAGGCGTTACCCTCCGGTCGTCTTTGACTTGAGAAGTGTCTATTCAATACTGGACAATACACACGAGCCATCTATAAAACAATGGTAAAATTGTGGTCGCTGACTTGGAACGGTAAATGCAAAGCAAGAAAAAAAAAACAATAACACGGATTTGCCGACCTTTACATTCCATTCACAGCTTGATCTCAACTCTCTTAATGAAATGAAAGTTGGTAAGATTTAAACAGAAAATGGTTTCGACGACCGTTGCATTACATTCACAGTTGGAACAGTTTGTTAACAAATATTCAAATCAGCCATCATTCATCTGACCATTTTGCTTTCGGTCGACGCCATGTGTGCCTTTGTCACTTCGAGTATTAAATAGCACTACAGTCTATAACATATGTTGCAGACGCCTGTAATGCTTAATAGATCTGTAAGTGCTGTTATCGGTGGAAAAATAATGGTACCAATTGAGACTTCCATTAGAGTACTAAGCAATCAATTATGTATCACCTAACCTAGAGTATTAATGTAAACATGAACTTGTGTGTTTTTTCATAAAATAATATAATAAAGTGAAATTATTGAATATATGCTATTTTGGTGCATTCATTAATTTAGTGTTTGTTTATTCGTTTATCAATCATTAATTCGTTTAACACGTCGTCTGTTTAAATGTATTTTAAAGTTGTTTTTAAATGTTATATAATGAACATATTGACTAATTCGCTGATAGCAATAAAAGTAAAGAATAAGACGAAAAACATATTTAAAATATATCACCCAAGCCGTTTACACTTGCCAAATGTAAACGGTTTTGTGTTCAAATGAAAATAAAATGATACAAAGCAATTTCAGAAAGGCCTTGGCCAATACACGATTTCGTGATTGTCTGTGAAAGCACTGGCTTAATTCAACATTTGGAAAACACAGAGTAGATCGTTCACGGCTTCTTAATGATCTAAGGAAGCGTTGTTAATGGTTGTCAGTATTGAACAGTAATACTGGCTTATAAATTAGGTGTACTAAGTTTGAGAGTAATGGATTAACATAGGTAAGTAGAAAAACAATGTCAGTAAGCAATATTCTTAGCTGAAATCACTATATTATAGTCTGCAACATTTCATATAAAATGCACCACATATGTCTACTACGCAAGAAGCATTAACATGATACATCTAACTATGAATGGTTACAAAAGCGTACGCAAAAGTTGTGCCGATATCGTTTTTCTATTTCCTGTTGTTCCAAATACTGGTTGATATCTGGCACACAATCGAAAACCGTCGTTAACTGACGTGATTATCAGGGTCAACATGGTTGTCGCGTTTAACAACATCATGTTTTCGGATTAAATGGATAATTTTCAAATTAATGAAAATTATAATAACACATATATATGATCCATGACTAGTAAATTACACACCACTTGTGTTTTTAATGATGACGAATACGCGTTTCAACATTTTTTTTCTTATATATTCGCTATCCGGTATGAATAAAAGATAAAGTCACATTAAGTAACGTCATTTATGGCGTACTTTTCACACATGAATAAACGTATACACACATTCAACGGGAAGACTTAAATGAATTTTGCTAAATGTTGCAGTCTTTATGTATGGTATGTAATAATTAATTTCTCGAATAAATATATTATATATAAAGGAAGATAGGAAGGCAGGCTGTCAGGATGTTAGACGATGCAATGAAAAACAATTACCTAATAATAAATATTCTAAAGACCACCATTTGGTCCCATCGTATATATATATCTAATAATATCACATTCAAATTATGATATAACTTGCAATGGCTCATCTATGCCAGTGAATAGAGTTTTTAACGCTGTTAAATTCCAATACTATATATGTGCTACAACTCCAATTATACCAATTCTACCCAGTAAACATATTCAAAAACAAACAATCCCCGAGGGTTAAGGTCGAAACAAATGCATTTTGTATGGGTGGTATGAATATACAACAGATGTACGCTATATCCTAGACACATGTCTCAAAACTGTTGCAACTGCGTGTTCTCAGTGCAATCCTGCGGTCAACGGCACAAACTAATTACTCGAAAGCGGTTTCGATACTATGTGTCAGTACATTGAAAACAAAGATAGTTCCTTGGATCGCCTGAAGATGGAAATGCAGTTTCCTAACTGTTTTTCCAAATCCACTTATTCGCAATTATGTTATCACGTTGGCTGAGAAGAAGGTTCTTAGACTTCAAAATTCGCTTTATATTCCATTTCCTTGCGACGTGTCCTTGGGCCTTTCCTGGAGGACGTTGAACCTTAGATGGAAATGCTATTACCTAAATCTGTTTCCGAATCCATTTATATAATTCTTTATGCAACTATTTTGCAACTACTATACCACGTCTATTTGCTGACAAATAGGTTCTTAGACATCAATCTTCGCTTTATATTCAATTTCCTTGCGACGTGTCTTTCGGCTTTTCCTGAAGAACGTTTACCTTAAGAATCGTTTGTTCTTTAAATGTATTTAACAGATCTGCTGCGTTTGAGATGTGCTGGCTTTTCTTTTACAATTATAATATACTTCAGGTATTAGTCCATCTCCTATTTACCTTAAAATATGTACTGTTAATGTTATATGTACTGTTTATACAATTTTGCAGAAATCGTTTGTCGTTTGTCGTCTAAGCATAAAATATAAACACAAAAGGCATTGAAATCGTATAAATAAGAACCGTTTTTTTACATGTACATCGAATATATTTTCTATGCAATAGCTGGTGAAGCCATGGATTAAATCCGTAATTCCTTCATATTTGTTTTGGATAATAGATTTTGTAACAGTTTGGACAATAAGAAATTTTAATGGAATAAACGCTATTTCCTTTTATAATAATCCATGCCAAATTATGATATACATGTATTGTATTATGTTTAATGGACTAGGGCTTAAAGAAACACTGATAAGAAATTTTTCACATATGCCGCTTTGTTAGAGGACATAGAAAAGTGCTACAATTACCATGAATGCGAGGCTCCTGCTTTTAAAGTTTCAGCTTTATAACTCGTATTATTGTCAATATATGCCGTGCAGCGCAGTTGCCTTCAAGTAGATCCATATGCTTCGAAATACATTTAAGTATAAACATTAGCAAATCGAAATCGCTCTAAATTGGAGCCAAGATTAATGACGTTCTGAATTGCATCTCCCCCAAATAAGATCTATCAACTAATACATTTTTGAAAAGTCAATACCTCTTTTAGTTTTAGAAATAAGACAATATATGATTAATTTTATTTATTTTTATCAGAAAACAATAGGCAATAACTAGACAAACAAATAAAATATACGAGCTGCAATTAAAGTGAACACAGATCCAAACAGTTCCCATTATTATAAAATGCGTGACGAATTGATTGAGTGATAGGGCAATGATCTAAAGAACCAATTTCGCCACAATGATCCACAATGAAACAATTTTCGGTATAATATTCGTTGTAAGGAACGAACTGGTGCACCTCGTGGCCTTTCTATTGTTTGTTCAATTGTTTATTTTTAGTCTATTGAATGATCGATCAAAATGAAAACAGGCAGATAGACAGGAAAACAGACAGACAGGCATACAGGCATACAGACAGACATGAAAGCAGACATACAGACAGACAGACAGACAGACAGAGTGAGAGACAGACAGAGAAATAGACAGAAAGACAGACATCCCGAATTGTGTGGTACCACTTTTATGATTATTTTTTTCATTTACAGAACATCAGGACGTTTTGTACGATCCAACCCCTGTAAAGGACAGTAATACTTTTTTGAGTTGATATTTTTTGTGAACGTATTTTACAATCTGCAGAATGCTTTAGGAGAACTAGTCGTTTCAAAATCGGCCCAGTGTCATTGTAAAAACGTCCTGATATTCGGACCGTTGAGCTAAATCTATTGTTACAAATTCTCGAAATATGGATTTATGCGATGACTGCAGTGAATATGCCCATCCTGTATTGAGAGATGAATTTTGTGTTGATATAGGCCTTACTATGTATTGCGGGCGCTCTGGCTTAACGCCATTGGGGCACCATAAACCATTGTCGGCATGTTACGGTTCATTTGCTGATGGAAGTGGCTTTTGTCGCCATTTATGATCGTAAATGTCAAGGTTTAGTAGGTCAATCGTGGAAAAATGCCGGCTAGAGTACATAAAAGAGAATGGTGCCCAGCGGAATATCACTAGTGAGGTGCATAAAACAATAACTCGCAATAGCTAAGTTGTTTTCGTTGTGAACATTATTCGGAATAGTTATAATGATTTAATAACAGTATATAAGTTTTTGCAAACAACGTCAGTAAAATGATAAACCCGTCGAGATTAGTGTACATGTATAAAGTTAACGTATGAGCATA
Organism: Dreissena rostriformis; assembly: GCA_007657795.1. NCBI lineage: Eukaryota > Metazoa > Mollusca > Bivalvia > Myida > Dreissenidae > Dreissena > Dreissena rostriformis. Next base: position 58,779 of record VMBQ01000286.1, read on the forward strand.
GGCCATACAAATTGTGGACAACAAGGGGGTGGGGATGGCATAAATACTGTTATAAAAAGAGCTAGAAAATGCAAGACATTTTAAGCAATTTAAAACAGATTTGATTTATTTTGTTACAAGATGAGATTCGTGTGTACATCACGATTGTATTGATATATACATTTAAGTTATAATCCAGAGAAATAAAACATGTAGATCTTGAAATAAAACTTTGCCCTTTACTTCTAAACAATCCGGAAAGTGTGTGTATTTCTGTATACATGTATATGTACAATAACATAACTGACAATTTTTAAAAGAAAAAAGTTTCACATCTCTGATATTTTACACTTATTCGAAAATTTGAATATGTTTGGTTCATCATAGGATAATAATTGCAATATGCGCTCTGAAAAATAATTACACAATATAAGCGAGAACTTGAGTACATGAATACCAAGATTCCAATCGACATAATTTAACAGCAACATGCGAGGCACATGTTGTTGAGGCTGGATAATGACCCCATTTCGCTGTTATGTTGACATCTGTCTGCAACACGCCGTCTTGCGCTAGTTTTCTCACGGCTTTATTCTTGTCGAAACCTTGATTATCATATATAGAAAACAAAACTACAATCAAATATCTGTTAGATTTACGTATTGCATTACATGTCTGCTGCCCCATATTGCCACATAGAGTCTTAAAAATACATATATGTGAAACTAGCACAGTGTAAATACATTACAAATGTTACACAGAATTCGATACGATCATATAGAACATGTTATCCAACTGTTCTTGATCTACACACGCATGTATACGGCGGATTATTGAGATATATGAACGGACTGCATACCACATATTGTAACATACATATCAAATGATTAAAACTTTTTCCTTTATTGTTGGAGCTTCGTTTTTCCTATTTTATGTCGCGAACCTTTTCAAGAATATTGTTTGACTCAAATGTGACCAATGTGGGTACATACATACATACACATTTTATTTCAAGTCGGTTTGTACATAACAAGTATAACATTAGCGATGTATCGCTATTGACCGACAGCCAGAGTGCAGAAATATCCTTTCGCGTATCCTTTCAGTTCAGGAAAAAAGTGTCTTAATGTTGCCAAAACTTTGCTAATAATATCTTTATAATTATTGTCTCAACCCTAGTTATATCAATTAATTACATAATATTGTATTTTTCCTGTGTTTTAATATCGTAGCCTGTATTGTTTCATTGCTTAAGTTTATTGCAGCATTTTTATTTTTATTTATATCACACATTTTTAGATTATTAATCCTTTAATTAATGCTGCATAAAAGTATCAATCACTCTTTTTTTTATAATTTGTATGTATATTTATATGTTTTGTACAACGCCATTGAATATAATTATATAAATAGGCGTTTCATCAAATTAGCAAGTTTAGCAAGTTTCAAGTTTAATCTCAACCGATAAATAAAACAGTTGTTACAACATTTTGAAGGTATTAAAGATACATTATACATTCAAACACCTCGCAGACGTAATTCCTTCAATGGGATTGAAAATACGCATTGCCATTGCAATTGAAATAGTTGCAGAGACGTATGGGAATTGTTGGTAACGCAGTAAAATTCACCTCAATACCCTTATAAATGGTGCAACTTATTAAACATGTTCCGTCCTCTACAGGCCTGATGCAACGTGCTACGGTTGCCAAAAAAAAACATAAGTAAGTATCTGGAACCTTTCGGAATGCTGCGGTCCTGTACAGCTCTAAAACTGTGTTTCCCATTTTGTATCAAACGTGTCTTTTGTTAACACGAGTACTAGTATATAATAAAGTTGATTATATGATACACGACAATACCTCAAACACTAAATATAAACATGCTTAACGCTGGCATCACAGCACTGGAAAGGTTAATGCCAAATATTTGAGATTTCAACACTGATTCCAGAATAAATCACAACACATACACGTTACGTGAAACTCTAAAACTATTTTGTACTGCTCGTCTTGGCTGTATGTGCTAAATATTCAAAAAAACCGCCTTGCCATGCATTGCCCATTCCACGGTGGTTCTCTCAGCTTTCGGTTTTTTAGTGTGTTTTGTTCAATCTAATGCCCTTTATAATATAATTCTACCTATAGGTTACATTAGTTAATTTCCTAATTATACTTTCGGAGTTAAATTATTCCTATATTTAATACCACGTACAACAGTTTACTTGTTGTGTTAGAACGTAACCACGCTCATACGTTCAATTTCAACATATTTAAGTCTTCGGAACCTGGTAGCACTTTTTATGCTAGAAGAAAACATGGGTAAGACTTTTCTTTTACAAACATTATTTTTATTTGAATATACAAGTACAACTCTAACTTGATAGTTTATAGCTTTTAAACATATGCCCGATTCTGTTTTTAGAGTCAAAGCTTAGCATCATACCCTCAAAAGCGTTTTCAAAGTTTCACCGAAACAAGACAGTACATTATATTAAGTTAATTATTTACGTAAAGCGTTTAGGCAAATTTCCATGTTCTGTCTGCACTTGAACTTCAGATTGAGATCATTCTAGAAAGGAATCGAATACTGTACTTAAAATCAAGGCAAGCCAAACCTACGGGAGATGATCTGGCCATTCCAAATACTTTTAATTCGGGACCGTGCCGAAGCTATACTTCGACATTGTGGGCTGTACATTAAATACAAAATATAGAAACTAAGACAACCGACAAATATAAAACGAATGGGTGTACGACAGCTTCGGCATTTTATTTTAAGTTTCATTCTCAGTTTGTGGGATTTATTGTTACGTACATGTAGGTATCATAATGTTTAAAGCCTTTTTAGCACGTTTTTAAATATCTCTATATTTTTATAAATGTATAAGACTTCTTTACTCATTGATCTTACTGCGCGACTGTTTTTTTTTTTTAATTTAACGTTGGTTTATGCACACATAGTTGCAGCAACTTAAGTTGAGATCGTCCACATTTTTATAATATGTACAACATAACTAAAACACTTTCATAAATACAATGCGAATTTTATCATATGACACTTGGTTTATCCGGTAGTACCTTTAATTGATTTTTGTTTGATCCGGTTAACATAGTGTACACGTACTAACGGTTGTTTCGATATATATATATATATATATATATCACGCGACAATGTATCTATTTCGAACTACTACTGTATGGTAAAGTAAAGAGCGACTTCCAGATATATATCACAATGGCTAATGAGTAGTACGTAGACACTAGGCGAAAAACTACTCGCAGTGTTAACTCCCCTTCGGGTCAAACGGTAAGTGATCCATTCAGTAGTGAATTTCATTCCAGATCTGGAAGGAATTCTCTCTTGTAACTTTATCTTATTTTTATGCAAATTCGTTATTTCTTACCTATTTGCATCGTTTGTGTACATTCTAGAGTAAAACATGGAGAATAAAATAAATAATACAGATTTTTAATCATATAAGATAACACAAATATATTAATCGACCATTACCACATGGTGTGTATTGGCGGCAGGGATATGATAGAGTTACGCTCGAAACAAATAATATCTATGCAGAAGAAAGTATCCCCGTTCAATGTTGTCATATTTCAGTCTAAAGGGGCTGCAGCAAAGCTATTTTTATGAGGATGAAATATATTTACGACCTTTCTAACACCTAGGTTGTTTGACACATGTTCTGTTGGTAAATCGCTTGCTTGGTAGTTGTTTATCTTTTATAGATGGTCCATATTTCTTTACATATATATGACTTAAAACATATATATATATATATATGTAAAAACATATTCGCTTATCGTTTAAATAGTTTTTTTCCGATACGCACGAGACCAGTCCAGTTAATGTGTGTAATATTCGATTCACGCGTAACGTTTTGACAATCGTGTTTTGTATTTTCTGCCGGCATACTTGCCATTTATTATAACGTTTAATACGATCGTTTAGTGTGTGGTTATTTTATGTTTAAAGTTGGTTTTATATAATCAAAATAGTGGAAAAGAACACGAATTTCACTTCTGATAGAGTGTCTGGAGTTTTCTTGTTAGTTTTTGTTTATCAAATGGATTAAACATGTCTGGGATCTTTAATCACCGAGATGCTCTTAGAGAGAAGGGTATACGAGTTTCGAATGATTTATCGTGCCTACAGAGGCAGCAGATGAAAAAGCTAAAAGTTGTGGATTGTGAGCCTACTTTAAGAACAGGAAACTAGTGACATTCAAACCTGAGGAAAATGCAAGTAACTCCAGAGTGTTAAAACGGGCTGTGCGACGCGGAGAAAGACAATCTGGGAGTAATACTGCGCCTGTTGACATGGATACTGTTACATCCTGGGATGAAAGCTCTAGAGAGAAACCGAATATAACCTATAGGATGGAGGCCAAAGCCCAAAACAAAATGACTGTACTATTGACTTTATTACCTGGAATATTGAAGGGTTAAATTCCAAACTATATGCATTTGATATTATCGAGTTTTTGAAACAAATACGATATTATAGGTATCCATGAGACATGGGATCATTACTATGAATATTGTAGCAATTGTTTTCCTGAATTTATTTTGTTTAAATCACCAGCAAAAAAATCTGTTGTTGGTGGAAGAAATATGGGTGGAGTATTAGTCTGTGTAAAAAATAGTATTTCAAAATATTTTAAACGTGTGCGTGATGACTTCAATTTTGGTGTTATTCTGAAAATTGAGAAGTCTTTATTTAATGTAGAAAGAGATGTAATTATGTTTCCTTATATTTCCCGCCTGACAATTCACCATTTTATAATGATTTAGTAATGACTGGTTAACAAGAACTTGAGGATGTGATTATAAGAGGTAATTTACTTAATACTGACTTACTATTAAATGGCGAACTTAATGCACGAACCGGTACTTTATGTGATTATATTCACAGTATTGAAAGTATACCTGAACTAAATGAATGTAATGATGTAGGCGATGGTGACGTTGGTTTAGATAGAATTTCATGTGACTCAAAAACAAATAAATTTGGGCATGAGATTATCAACTTTTGTAAAATATTTTCATGCTACATTGTAAATGGGCGATTTGGTAATTGCACTGGTGGTGAAGGATTTACTTTTATTAATCACAATGGCTGTAGTGTAATAGATTACTGTGTCGTGTCTAGAAATATACTGGACCTCGTTGTGAACTTTAAAATACAGTCTAATACTGAAAGAAGCCATTTTCCTCTAACATTGAGTCTTCGAAATACAATATGCAGTAAACAAACGCGTGAAGGTAAAACTGACCACGCATTTTATGATTTGAATAATGATAACTGTGATGAGTATCTTAAACGTTTGTCTAAAAAGAAAAATTTGCTGGGAATTTTAGCCAACTTGATGAAATGATTGATGATAATGAAGCTGATGTTAATTTGATTATTAAGGAATGTGAATCGGCTATACATTATAGTTGTGTTGACTTCAAGAAAACTAGAAGAAAATATACTAATAGAAAACAGAATTGTTGGTTTGATAATGAGTGTAGACAAGCTAAACATGTTACAAGGAAACTATTTAAAAAGTTTAAACGTAACAGATGTGACGATAAGCTAGATGCAAATGTAAAAAGTAAATGTAACTACAAACTTCTTGTAAAAGGAAGCGATTATTGTTTCAGAAAAAATATTTGTTTATGCTGGAGTCTTCTGTAAACAGTTCACGTAATTTTGGAATGAAATTTAAAACGTATTGAACAAACAAAAGTAGAAGCTGACATTTCTTTGGACGTTGGTATGATCACTTTTGTACCTTATTTTTGAATGATAATAAAATTGATCCGGTATTTGAAGTTTTGTCTGCGGATGCAAATTTTTAAGATATTGAGTACATTATTTTTATGTCTCCCAGTCTATACTGGGGTACATATTGTTTTTGCCCTGTCTGTTTGTTATATAAGGTCAAGGTCATTCTTCAAGGTCAAAGGTCAAATATATGGGTCAAAATCGCTCAAACTGTAACATTGGCCATACCTTTTGCAATATTGAAGATAGCAGCTTGATATTTGGCATGCATGTGTATCTCATAGAGCTGCACATTTTGAGTGGTGAAAGGTCAAGGTTATCCTTCAAGGTCAAAGGTCTAATATATGGGTCAAAATCGCTCATTCAATATACACTATAACTTCTTAACAACTTCTTTCATATACTTCATATCTCATATGCATATGAATCTCATACAGCTGAACGTTTGAACTTCAAGGTCACCCATCTAGGTCAACGGTCAAGTTCTGTCAAGGTCAAGGTTATGCTTCAAGGTCAAAGGTCTTTTTTTAACTGCACCCACAGAATTGCTCAAACTATAAGGTCAAATACTTTAATGTCAATGTCCCGAGGCCAAGTTCTGTCAAGGTCATCCTTCAAGGTCAAAGTGTTTTTTTTAACTGCACCCACAGAATCGTTCACACTATAAGGTCAAATACTTTAATGTCAATGTCCCGAGGTCAAGTTTTGTCAAGGTCATCCTTCAAGATCAAAGTTTTTTTGTTTGTTTTTTTTTTAAATGCACCCACAGAATCGCTCAAACTATAAGGTCAAATACTGTAATGTCAATGTCCTGAGATCAAGTTCTGTCAAGGTAAAGGTCATCCTTCAAGGTCAAATGTCATTGTTGTTTTTTAAACTGCACCAGGTCATCCTTCAAAGTCAAAGGTCAAATATATGGGTCAAAATCGTTCAAAAGGGGACATTGTGCATTGTGTTTCACAAACACATACCTTGTTTATTCTGAAATTTCGGATGACGAAATTTTGCATGGTATCAGGGAGTTAAAATTGAATAAAGCATCAAATGGTAATATCATTCCGCAGCAGCTAGTGTTTTGCGCCAATGCGATATTACCATATATTCGTAAGCTTTTTAATAGACTTTTTTTAAAGGGTGTATTTCCAGATAACTGGGAAAAATCCGTCATTATTCCCTTATACAAAAAAGGTAGCATAAATAATCATTACAATTACAGGGGTATAACTCTCGTAGATTCAGTTAGCAAATTGTATATATAAATTATAACAAAAAGATTGACATTCTATTTTGAAGCATATAGTAAGCTTCCAGAATCACAAGCAGGATTCAGAGCGGGTTATGCTACAATTGACAACGCTTCTGTTCTGTATTCTATTGTTAATAAATATTTAAGTTTTAAAAGAAGACCAGTATACGTAGCTTTTGTAGATTTTAAGAAAGCGTTTGATTCGGTTGATAGGAGTATTTTATACGATGTTTTAAAACGAAACTGTATCAAGGGAAAACTTTTTATGGCCATTCAACATATTTACTCTTCAGTTAAAGCATGTGTAAGGTCTAGTGATGGTATAACAAATGTGTTTAACTGTCCGGTTGGATTGCGTCAAGGGTGTCGTTTAAGCCCTGTTTTGTTTGCCATGTTCATCAATGAGCTATATTTTATGTTATGTAATCACGATATAAGGGGTATACAATTGTTTCATGATATAATGGAAATATATTTGTTAATGTTTGCGGATGATATCGCTTTACTTGCTGATATAATTATTGGTCTTCAAAAACAGCTGAACTTATTATGTCAGTTTTGTACAAAGAGCAAACTTATTGTAAATATTGCTAAAACTAAGGTTCTTGTATTCAAGCGCGGTTGTCAATTAGCTCGAAGGGAAAAGTGGATGTATAGTGGGTCGTACTTAGAAACTGTCAGTGGTTTTACCTATGTTGGAATATATTTTACAAATAGAATGTCGATGTTTAAAATGGCGGAATCAATGTCAGTTAAAGCGAAGAAAGTGTTAATGTATTTCCTAAATTCATTATAACATATTTCATGTCTGCTTTTTTCAAGCATTTTTTAAAATATTTGATTCAAAGGTAATAGCAATTATGCTTTATGGATGCGAATTATGGGGACTACAAAATCTAAAATGTATTGATACTGTTCAATTATATGTCAGTCATGTAAAGTTTTTTAAATGTTCATATAAATGTATGAAATGATGCAATCCTTGGAGATTTGGATAGATACCCGATGAACATATATGCCGCGAAACGTAGTATTAAATACTGGATAATACTGTTAAACCTTCCAAGAGATAGATACACGAGGCTATGTTAGGAAATGTTACTATATTATGATAGAATCGGGTATCAAAATTGGATAACATATGTAAGATGTTACCTATACACAAATGGTTTTGGATATATCTGGGAAGCTCAAAATGTTGGTAACCCAAAGTTGTGTTTACTACAAAATGTACAAAAGCTAAAAGATCAGTTTATTCAAACATGGCACTCACGATGTATTGATAGTAGTAAATTACATTATTACTCAATGTTTAAGACTAATTTCACTGCCGAAAAATATATCACTGCTATAAATATAGACAAATTTAGAAATATGTATGGCTAGCTTTCGTAGCTCCTCACATAATCTTATGGTAGAGAAAGGGAGGCATTATAATATGTCTAGGGATTATCGTACATGTGTATTTTGCGAAACCGTTCTTGAAGATGAATTCCATTTTATGATTAGTTGCCCGTTGTATTCAAATATTCGTTCAAGTTATATACCATTGTATTACTTTCAATATCCAACTTTAGAGAAATTGTACAGCCTTATGGCAACTGAGGATATGAAACTGATAAGAAATATGTCCATGTACATATATTATGCCTTTAAAGAACGAAATGTATACTTGGACATGTTTGATTGAGACATACAATATATTGTCTATATTTTGATTTTTGATTTAACCCATTTGTGATCTGTATTTTAACCTTATGCACATTATGATTTATCATTGGTTGTATAAATGTATGTATATGGGCCGGAGGCCTTATAATGATAAAAAAATATTTCCATGTACATATACTATACCTTTAAAGAACGAAATGTATACTTGGACATGTTTGATTGATACATACTATATATTGTCTAGATTTTGATTTTTGACTTAACTCATTTGTAATCTGTATTGTAACCTCATGCACATTATGAGTTATCATTGGTTGTACATGTGTTTGTATATGGGCCGGAGGCCTTATAATGTAATAAATATTGAATTGAATTGAAATGGGATAGTTTACGATACGGTTCCATTACTTTACAAATACCGATTCAATGAAATACTATTTTAATGGATTTTTTCGTACAAATTAAGACCTCTATTTTATTGCAAATTGTTCATTGAATTACGGAATTACTATTTACAACAAGTTCATATACATTTTTTTTGCAAACTTTATATTCAACTGTTCTATATATGTTATGCTTACCACCCCTTTTCATTCACACTTGAACTATTATTTGTACTTTCATATTTGCAGTTTAAAAACTCATGTGATTTATTGTATATTATCAGTTCAATCATTCTACACATACATATATATAATATAGACATGTACAATAACAGCACTCTAACATGTGTGGCTGTACGTTATTAATGTCAAGCACATAATGTGCAAAAAAAACATTCCGTTTGCATTCATGTTTGACAAAAGTTTACGCTTATTTCTAGACATATTTTCGAAAAATCATTTTAACAAGGTTATATTTAATAACTCATCATTGACCATATGAACATCATTAAAACGATGCACAAACGTCATAGGTATAAATATACTTATAAATTTATAATGAACGGTTTCGCTTCGATGTCTAGTGGTATCTTTATGCTCCATGCGCACATTTCTTGCGTTGTGGTTTAACACTTCAACATGCCTTTATCTGTGCTAGTAGAATTCATTATCGTTTTGTTCTATTTTCCCCTCCAAAGCCCATGTCGATATTTACATTTTAAATTTAAATATATTGTCCGTCATAAATTACAACAAGGAGAAATAAACTATTGAAGCTTCTTATCATTTGTTTACCCATGTCGTAATAAAAAACAGACAAACAGAAATAAAGCTCTTTATCTCACACGATTAACATGCAGCTGTGATCATAAATTAATAGCCGAATAATAATGTGTGCTCTTGCATCAAAATTTCCCTCAGCAAACATTATGCTTCATTTTTTAATATGAACGTAGAAAAGCGACCTTACACACTTTGTGGCCTACGTAAACTGGGTCCAATACGCAAATGGCCATACCGCTTTACCAGAGTGTTCTGCAATTATTTGTTGCAATACGAACAAATTAAATAGCAATAAATTGCCATTGTGTATCAAACGTTTAACATGCACAATACATAAAGCTTTTTAAATGACAAGAAAGTGAATAATTTATTCACTTTAAATACTTAAATGTAAATTGCACATTCAACTCAAAAGCAATTTCCTTTATCATTTTAATGCATGCACTTAAAACTTATGATACTAGGACAATTTGCACCGTTTTGTGCAATTAGTACACTACAAATATTATTCCAGAGACATTATAGTTTCACACACCTAGTTTCAATAGCTTTTAGCAACTCTGCAGTAAACTTGTCCTTAAAGTGTTTTCGATACATACGCCACACTAAATATCTTATCAGTCACATTTGCTCCGAGTTTATATTTACGGTGTTCGAAGTAGAATCGTTTGTTATCTGGATTGTTCCAACTGCTAATACAAAAATATGGATACGTCAGTTTCGTTGTTATTGTTCTTAATTATTTCGACAACTCGCGCGCTTGGAGGTATATTGGTTTCTTAATTATTGAAGGCTACATTTTAAACATATAAAATTATATTCGCATTTATGTGACTATGGTTTTCTCTGTCAACCTATCTTGTTTCAGATTTCTGCAATAGCACGCAATATGTAGATGCTGACCAACAAAACGTGCGTTTAGTGTTTAAATACAACATGACCCGTCCAGGAAATGCACCGATTTTATGTTATAAAGACGACAACACACTTGTAGCGGACTGCCACACGTGGTTTGGAAATTGTTTCGTTGTCGATAACGCAGCATTCTACGCTTCTTCGAACATGATTGATGTACATTTAACCATATTAAAAATGGATAATCGGCTATTTGGTTCTTACAGCTGTTACAACTACTTTCGGAACTATACTGAAAGGACAACAATATGCCTTCAACCACGAGGTAAGCTTAAGAGAAAGTATATTACATAATAATAAAAATACATAATACAGTTTTGGATAATTGTTTTTACTTTATATTCCCTCTAAAAAGTAGAACAAAAACACTGAATTACTGCAGTTATTATTGCAATTATGACAATCCAGATTAAATTAACATGTTTTTATGCTGTATAAATTGAATTAGCTTTAGAGTACGCATATTATATTATACGAGCACAACGTTTTTTCAGCGTGTTACAGTTTCTTTTTTGTTTGTTTATATATTTCGCAATATTGCTAAATCGTTTCAATCCGCAATTCTGACGGAAGCTGTTTGAACTGGACTTTATCATGAATTCATAAATACTTTAATAACTCATGAGAGCTTTCGCTCAAGTAGTTTACATTCTGCAAACGTGTCGTTAAGAAAACGTCGTAAGTGGGTAAATCTTAAGTCCAATTCAATAAGGATAATGCCGGTGTGAACTTTATTAAATTTTAAATATCAGAAATCGTGTTGATTCAATATCCAAAGCATAGAGGCTAGTAACTATTCAAAAATTCCTTGTTGTTCAAATCATATATTTTCTAAACACATTCCATTATAACATTAGCTAAATGTTTAATAAGCATACACATTGAAATCATTATTAATATGTGTAATGTAGGTTTTACAAAAATGACAGCTACAGATGTAAGTAAAATCATCAGCAGTCTTTAAATGAATATAATAAATGTCAGTATATATGCTGTAAGAGTAATTTTACAAAGAAGGAAACTTTATGGTTTTGCATAAAATATTTATTTTGGTATTTTAATTGAACGCATTAGAGGTATTACAGGCAGTGTTTACATCGGTTATTGTTCTTGATACAAATATTGAATACACACCAAGGTCAATATCATAGCAGGCATTTATTCTGAAGGTGATAATACATTCATTCATGTATTTCATATTTTAACAATTTGTAAAACATGGTACATAAAGCATATATTACACATACAATAAGTTGTATCTGCTTATGGCATAAGAAAAAGCAAACATATATTTTAAAATAGCATCACAGTTGATAAATCAAGCATACAGAGATACAGGTTTATAAAATTCAACAAATTATATAACTTATTATAAACATTTAAGACAGTAAAATTATAATACTAGTATTGGTAAATAATTGTTAAATATATATTTACATGTACTACAGATTTAAACCATGTCACAAACATTAAACTACAAGGATAACACAAAAAAGGAAGTAAATCGTTATTTCCGTTGTGGTCCTTAATATATTTAATATAGTTGACCTAGAAACAAGAACTAATTAAACATTTATGAGCAAAATTGAATACTAAGTTTATCTCATAGATCATTATCATAGACAAGAATCAACTATCACAGAATAAATCATAATATGATGAATGGTACATAAGTAGCTGTAAAATATGCATTGCAGCTTCGATTTATTTTTAAGCTCCAATACATAATACCAGCCAAAAATATATCATGATTTTCCCGTCTATGTCGACCGGCCAATTTGTGTTTTTAGCTTCTACATATGACAAACTGAACTGTAATTTATTACTTACCTTTTACTTTTATTGCAGAACAAACATCTACTCCACCTATATCTACATCTACTCCACCATATCCAGAACCACGTACAGGTAATTTCAGGAGCCTTATGCATGGGAAAGATTCTTATTAAAACATGAGGATGATGCTGGATCACTTGCTACACGTGTACATCGACATATTTTTTTTCTGTCGCATAATAAATATACAATTTCGCTTTTTTTTAAATGTATATAAATCGTTTACACCGTTTTGAATTGTTGCTATATACCTTAACTTTAAAATGCAATAACGTTTAAATATCAAAATATACTACACTTGCCAATTCTTTTTTTACACTATATCCAGACAAACTGGCATGTATCCTTGGTTCGGTTGCTGGCGGATTGGTAGCGGGAGCAGGGGCATGCTTTCTCATCCAGAAAGGTATCTGTGAGTGTGAGTCTGGAAAAAAGCAATTGAATATAATAATAATAATAATAATAATAATAATAACAATAATAATAATAATAATAATAATAACAATAATAATAATAATAATAATAATAATAAGGTAAACACACCATACAGAGCCGACAGTTGATCTTCATCTCAAGCCAACTCTGTCCTCTACTTGTGGTTAAATATACAGCCAAGCTATTTAAGATATAACAATACCAAAGTGGTTACCAATGCAATACTCTAGATTAAAGAACAGATAAATGCGATATATATGTTGACTTGTTCAAGATTGAATTCGCTTCAACGTTCAAGTTCAAAGTCAATATTTATCTTACGAAATAAAGGATGTGCTGTAAATCAAGCCTGGATAAATGTGTACACGAGATTGCAGGATAATCAACTGACTTGAGTGTCAACATTGGTGTGTATCTGCACTCTTCCTTCGGGCAAGAGTGTTATTTATGTGACAATTGCTTCTGTTTATGTTTAGTTATTTTTTGCTCAACCAGACCAAACATTTTGCCCGTCGCCCATCTACAATTTGATTAAAAAAAACTCCAACACCAATATACAAAATGAAGAATTACTGAACTAAATACCGAAGGTTTAATATTTCTTCAAAACAAGTAGGTCTTCAAGAGATTCAATATTACATGTGCAATCAAGAAAATGGTCAAATAAGCAAATGATCGTCAGTAATGCGGTTAATATATTTTCTTAATTTTCTTATTGCAATTATTTAGTGAAGAACATATCATTCATACGATTATTCACGCGTAAAGTAAATGTATTAACATTAAAATATATATGAATATATGTTGCGCCGTTATGTGGACTACTCGAACAGACATTTATATTTAGACCTTAAAATGCAACAGCGCCCAAAGAGTTATTAGATGGCTTGTGAACCGTTTGGCATAACTTGTATTGTTGGTGACCTTAATGCTAGAACTGGGACTCTTTCGGATGTTATAAGCTATGATGCATACCTAAATGCGACGGGAGACTGATGACGAAAATATTGACCTTTTACTTTTACGTAATAGCCATGATAAAGTAACAGATAACCACGGACAAAAATTATTTTCACTTTGTAAATCAACCAGTCACGTTATAGTGAACGGACGTTTTAAAAACGATAAAAACGGTCAATATACCTTTGTATCACCACGCGGTCTCAGCGTCACAGATTATTTGTTAGTAAACATAAACTGTATTCAACTTTTACATAATTTTTAAATACTAGATTGGAACAATTGTTCAGATCACGCCGCCATATATTTTTCATTAAATTAAATGATCATACATTAAATAATAAACAATGCAATACAGAAAAACACACAGAAACTAAATTAATTTTCCATGAAGAATTAGCGCGTGTTTTTCGTGAATCACTAATCAATAATACAAAAAAAAATATTCAGATTTTAATAGCAGCAATACAATAGATCAGGTAGAACTGCTCACAAACTTCATGCATGAACAAGCAGCACGGGTTTTCAGTAAAACCTTCTCACACAGTAACTCGCAAAACTGTAATCTACGAGCAAAACCCCCGTGATTCAACAAAGACGGTCATGAAGCTAAACAAGAATTTAAAACTGCACGAAACGCCTTTAACCGCAATAAATCAAACGAAAACAGAATAGATTTTTCAAAACGGAGAACTCTCTATAACAAAATAAGAAAATCTGCAAAAACTAAATATAAAATAAGCCAAGGTATGAAACTTGAAAATATCGCAAAATCACAACCAAGACAATTCTGGAAATCGGTCAAAAAAAGCTATAATAATAACAATAAAAAAATAAAATAAAAAATTTGCAAATAAATGAGCTATTTGAACATTTCAATTCCCTTCTAGGAGAAACTCCAACTTCAAATGAACGCACTCAGAATGAAAATGCTGACAGCCATGCAACAAACGATCATAATTTAGATTGCGAAATAACGTTAAACGAAATACAAAAAGCAGTTTTTAAACAAAAGAATAATAAAGCATGTGGACCTGATGAAATATAAGCAGAATTCATAAAAAAGCGCTTTTGATATCATTAACAACCTATTTCATAACGCTTTATACCCTGAAAGCTGGGGATTGGGCTACATTATACCAATATTTAAAGGGGGTGATCCTAACTTGGCACAAAATCAACGAGGAATAACACTCAATAATATTATAGCTAAAATATATTCTCAAATTCTCTTCAATCGACTCATAATATGGACAGAAAATAATGAAACGACAATAAAAAATCAGTTTGGGTATCAAAAAGGTAAACGCACAACTGATTGCATTTTCTTACTACAGGCTATCATATATAAAGTCATTCACAGCGGGCAAAAATTATACAGCGCATTCATAGATTATGAAAAATGTTATGATAAAATAAATCTTCCATTCTTATGGCAAAAACTTGTCTCAAATAATATAAGCACCAAAATGATAAACGCCATTAAAGCGATGTATTCTACTGTCAAATCAGTTGTCATAAATAATAACGAAGTATCGGACATAATATACTCTCATCAAGGAGTAAAACAGGGCGACTCTGGATCTTCCTTATTGTTTATGGTATTCGTAAACGATATTTTAAATAATATTGATTCTAATATTGATGATATATTTTCTATCAACGAACTTAAATTATTTTTAATATTGTACGCGGACGATCAGGTTTTTTTCGCAACATCACTCGCCGCTTTACAATCCATGCTTAATGATGTCGAGGTATACTGTAACACATGGAAATTAAAGATAAATACAACAAAAACAAAAAATAATGATATTTGAAAAAAGTACAAGACACACAAATATTGACATATTGCTATATGGCGAAAAGCTTGAAGTAGTTTCATCCTTTAAATATTTGGGAGTTTATTTCTTCAAAAACGGAAACTGGAACAGAACTCAGAAGTGCATATCAGAACAGGCGTCAAGGGCAATGCATAAACTCTTTTCCGTTTTTAATCAATACGAATTTCAAACACAAGAAAAAATATAATTATTTGACGTATTAATAAGTCCAATTCTTAACTACTCAGCTGAAGTATGGGGTCAACATAAAGCAAAAGACATTGAACAAATCCATTCGAAATTTTTAAGAAAATTACTATGCGTAAAAACATCAACTAACCTTATGGGCCTGTATGGCGAACTTGGAAGAATACCGCTGAATGAACATCGAAAAATTATTATGTTTCGATACTGGATAAAAATTCTTAATTTACAGGAAAATAACATTATAAAAAAGGTTTATATCATGCTAAAAATAGACGCAGAAAATGGAGTCAATTACAATAAAAATAACTGGGCAGCACAAATAAAGGAAATGCTGGAACAAATGGGCCTAGCGGAGTTATGGATAAACCAAAGCATTACTAAACCATCACTAGATACCATAAAACTCAGGATACTAGATCAATTCAAACAGAACTGGCAAAGTAACATTAATCAATCTGGAAGACTTAGCACGTATTGCACATTCAAAAGTAGTTTTGAATTCGAACCATACCTACGAATCATAAAACAAAGTAAATATAAAATAGCATTAAGCAGATTCAGACTATCTTCACACAAACTAGAAATTGAACAAGGGCGTTATTATAACACAAATAGAGAAGACAGAAACTGCAAAATTTGTAATTCACATTTAATTGAAAACGAATATCATTTTATCCTAACGTGTCCCCTATATTCTCATCTAAGAAGAAAATACTTAAAACCTTACTATTGCAGATGGCCAACGATAACCAAATTCAGAATCCTTATGTCCACAAACAATAAAAGTCAATTGATAAACTATTCACTATTGTAGGCTAGAAGCTTTATTGTAAGCTTTATTGCTGAAATAAATGTTGTTGTTGTTGTAGTTGTTGTATATATTTGTTTGCAGAAATTAAATTTACATTAATCATTACAACACTTATGGGGTATTTGACTTTTGAATAAGAGAAAGCCAGAAAATCTTACTACGCGTGGAGTCATTTTGCGCCTCAATAAGGAAATATGTTTTAAGCTTATGTTTGAAAGTGGTGAGAGTGAGAGATTGTCGAATACTTACCGGTATGTGGTTCCATATTTCCATACCAGAGTAACTAAACGACTTTTTTAAAAGGTTTGAGTGAGGTGTTTTATGCGTCAAATCATTGTTTGAAATCGATCATAAATTGTACGTATTGTTTTTGACCAGTTTTATCAGGTCGTCGATATATGTGGGCGTTAAATTATGAAGAGATTTGTAAATAATTATACTTGTGAAATATTTACATTTGTTTTCAAAAGAAAGCCATTGAATTTTTTGTGATAAATCATAATCATTTATATTTAAATCATTACGTAATATTACTTGTAAAAACCTTCTTTGCAGTTTTGATATTCTATTTATGTCTCTAGTATTTGCCATGTGACACATCCATAATCAACAAGAAATGTGTTTGTCAGAAACACAGTGCCCCCTAATGCGCCGCTTTGAAAAAAAATCGAAACCTAAAGGCAAAACCTAAACGCAAAGTCTGACGGAATTTCAGACAGACAGTGCGATCACTACATCTATATGCCCACCTTCGGGGGCATAAAAATTGGTGTTACGTACGCATTATAGAACATAATTTCCATCTCAGGTGTTAGAAAATATTGCATACGCCTGAACAGTGATAATTTCGAAACAAGTTTTGAACAAGTTTTATCATCATGGGCCTTTCAATTTAAATGTTTATCAATATGGATACCAAGAAGTTTTTTGGTTGCAACATGTTTTATGTTTGAGTTATTTACACACAAATTCAGATCTTTTGAATGTTTAAGTTTTCGGCGCGATCCTATAGTCATGCAAGTAGTTTTATCTGGGTTGATTGCCATATTATTTATCATACTAGTACACCAATTGTGTGACCTTAGTAAGTCGTCTTGAAGTTATCCGCTCTATGTATAGCGAGGTCAAACTTCAAGTTAAACACGTGGGCTCACTTTCGGACCTTTTTAGTAGCAAAGTCGGCTTATTACAAGGAGAAATAACATCGCCGATAATGTTTTTATTATTTATTCATGCTATAGAATTTAATTTACAAAGGGGAATAAACGCCGGAATAACGTTAGATCAATTGTCCATTTATTTCCTTCTATTTGCGGATGATGCTGTCATTTTTTCAGAAACTATAGAAGGACTCAATGAATCATTGAATACTCTAGAATCATATTGCGACAAATGGAATCTAACTGTTTATATTGACAAAACAAAAAAATGGTATTCCGAAAACGGGGCTTAACAAAAAATTCAAATGGACCTACAAAGAAAAAATGAAATAGTTAGCAAGTTTAACTGCCTTGGTATTGTTATGGCAAGTGGGGGCTCATTTATACCTGCCACGAATACACTATATGACAAAGCTACAAGGGCGGTGAATTCCCTTTTTTGCATTACGGAAGATATGGAGGTGCCGATTAATGTTATGTTCAAGGTTGTTTGAGGCATATGTCTTGTCAATCCTTAATTATAATTGCGAAGTATGGAGATTTATTGCGGCAACTAATATTGAACGTATTCACAGAAAGTTCTGTAAAAGACTGTTCAATGTAAAACTGTCAACAAATTCCACATCACTTTATGCTGAAGTCGGTCGATTTCCTTTAAACATTGGTAGATGTTATTAAATATATTTTTTAAACTGCATCAAAAGAAACAAGGAAATTGTATTCTTACTACTGTCATTAATATGCAAAGATTAGAAATTGAAACACAAAATAACGCTGTTAATTGGTCCTCCAAAGTTCGCCAAATGTTGAACCAAACAGGATTTACAGATGTATGTTTGTTTCCTGAGTCAGTTATAATTGAAAGCTTTATTCCTTTGTTAAAGACTAGACTAAGGGACCAGTATGTATCTGAGTTGAGAGTTAATGTTGATTCATCAACTTCATTACTACTTTATAAAGAACTTAAACCTGTATTTGAGAGATCTTTGTATTTAGATGTGATAGACAATAAAAACATAGAAACATCATTGCTAAAATAGCCTATTATCGCATAATTTGTTGATTGAAACTGGCTGCCATTAAAGCAGGAACGAAAGAAAGTGCGCTTTATGCCATTTAAACGAGTAAGAAGATGAATAACACTTTATACTTAAATGTCCGTTTACTTAGAAGAAAGATCCAAATATATATATAATCATACTTCTCAGTACGGCCAAATATGCACACATCTTTTACTCTTTTGAATAGTTATAATAAAGGAACGCTTAGGAAGTTAGCTATTTACCGTTTAATATGCTTTACAACAAAAGAGATAATTTTCTTTTTCGCTGACTCAACGTCTATTATTGCATTTGTGTACATTTTGTTATGAACTGAATGCATATGTTGTGTTGCCTGTTACCACTGTTTTCGGTACACATGTTGTTTTAATGCCAAAATAAGTGCAGTGTTTATATTAATACAAAACACTCTCATGAATACTTGTTTTCCCCTATCCCAAGCACACACATACACACACGCACACACACACGCACACGCACAC
>VMBQ01000286.1:81647-102940 GCA_007657795.1 Dreissena rostriformis
CGGTCCAGCTTAATTTTCTCCGGACCGGCACATTTTCTGAAATGCCTGTCCGGATGACCGGCAGATTTTTTCCAATTTTGCGAAGCCTCATAACAAGTGCATAATATTTTCTACTTCATTATTACAAAAAGTACATAGATTATTGGCAACAATTTTCATTTTTAACATAAGAGATTTTGTTCCTAAGATTCTGTGGACTATTCTGCACTGGAACCATCTTATATATGTATCTTTAGTTAGGTTGAACACAAGTTCATGTACGTTTTTCCAGTCAATATTACAAAATTCTGAATTCCATTTTGTTTGACAAGCTGGAATGTCACTGTTTTGGATTAATATTTTATAAATATGTTTTTCTTCTTTTGGGCTGGTTACTATTTTCTTTATGTATGTTGGTAATATAGGCCCATGAGTTTTATTATCAGAAAATGGCATGTCTTCAAAATGTTCAATATATTTACTTATTATGTTAATTAATCCTTGGTACAATAGGAAATTTGTGTTTGTTCCGGCATGTTCGTCCAAAGATTCTTTGGAAATAAAGCAATTTCTCTCTATCATAATATCTCTCACAAAGCGTATGCCTCTTTCATATAGACTTTTAATATAAATATGGTTGTTGTTAATTTTAAAATTGTGATTATAAAATAGAGGCATATCCAGGATATCATTACAACTAATTATAGGCAGCTTTTCAATATACAATACATAGTTTTTAAGAACATCAAGCCAAAATTTATTCTTCAAGTGTGAACATATTTTCTCTGCATACATTTTGCCAGTATTAAACATAGTTTTAAAATATATTATCGATTTAACTAATGTATAACAATTTCCTTCGCATGACAGTAATCTTTTGAGCCATGTTAGTTTCATGTATTTTTCGAAAGAACATATATCTATCATATTAAGCCCACCTTCGTTATATTCCTTAACAATTACAGTAGCTTTTATTTTGCTTGGTCCTGCCTAAATGAAGTCGTAAAATTGTTGATTGTTTTCATGGTGTCAATTATTGCTGTTGGTAGTGATACAAATAAGTGAGTAAGTAAAGGTAGAAGCAATGATTTGACAATAGTTATCTTTCCTAGCGGTGTCATATTTCTACGATTCCAATGACTTATTGATCTTTTATTACATTCAATTTTGTTCTCAAAATTTATCATTACCATGTTTTCTAAGTTAACATCAAACACCATACCAAGAACTTGATAAGTAGAAGCGCCCGATATCAGTTTGTATTTTGTTTTTATTGATCGAGTACTATATTTCATAGAGCCTATCCAAATTAAATTAGTTTTTTCATAGTTTATATTAAGTCCAGAATATATTGAAAATTCATGAAGCATATCTAAAGCACAATTAAGGGATGAGTCTGACCCGTCGAGAAGTAGAGATGTGTCATCAGCAAATTGTGATATTTTGTATTCAATATCTTTTATTGAGATACCTTTTATTTCTTTGCTTTCCCTTATTTTAATAGCAAGAATTTCTGCGCATATAATGAAAATGTAAGAACTGATTGGGTCTCCTTGACGACAGCCCCTCTGTTATGTTTGTATCTAGCTGCCTAGGCTCATGATACAACCGTCTAATATTTAAATATGAATAGCAAGCAAAATTGTGAGTATGAAATTTTCTTAGAGTTTTAAGTTCGTTTCTTTTAGTTACGTGGCCTTCCGTATGGGGGTCTCGTCCGTTTTCGTCCTGTCAGTCTGCCATGTACAATGTTGTAACTAATGAGTAATTTATCTTTGTTTTGATTAGCATTTTGCACAAAGAGACTGAACATTTCTCTTTGTTGCATGTGTTTTGTTCTTACGCTACTAAGATTAACTTAATCCTGACTCAGTGTTAGTTGCTTTCCACTTTTTTTCAAGATAAATTATTATTTTCGTCGGAAATGTATGGGATACATTTGATTGGAATTTTTATAACCGTGCAAATACTGTGTGCTTGTACAAATTGCAAGATCTATTCAAGTAAAAAAGACAATAGATTGTCTCTATCACCTGCTATTTAGAGTAAACTATCCAACATGAAACCTCAACACTCAAAATGCGTAGGTTTACAATTTGCTAGAACTTCATAAATGACTACATTAATGTAATACCACATTATCAATATAAGTATAGGTCCGCTGCTCGTAGCCATTATACAGTTCACGTGCTGACAACGCGATCGTGAAACCACTGCGGGGCCATCGGAGCATAAAAAAACAAGTACATGTAAAGTGGTGCTTTAATGTGTTGGCGGCGAGAGCAAAACTGTACGGCTTAGTCGCTGCGAAATAAGTCTAGATTATTTAGATGAGAAACTTAAAATGCTATTGAATATACATGTTCAATTTGAATGATTTTAAACAAAAATGTGTGTGAATATATGGATGTAGAATACCATAACAATACGAATTTCCCTTGCGTTTTACCGAGTGATGTCCCCTATTCACTTCAGGTAACTTTTATGTATTGATTGCTAGGTGTATTCATATCGTCATAAATACCACATATCGACCAATAAATATTTGAGCAAACATAAAGTACAGAACAATTCCAGTGCTCTGCGCAAATATGTGCACTTCCTTACAGTTCGTCAGATTTTATTTTATTTATTTAATGGTTTGTTTTCAAATAATACGGGTTTTCATTATTTTATTTTAATTAAAAATTTAAATCGTCACTGTCGATACGTACCTGCCTTATTCCATATCATTATTTATAAAATGCTTGGATTTTTGCAATTGAAAGTAGCCCGTACGGAAACAATGATATACTCGTTTGTGACATAACTATTTAGGTAACGTTGGCATATTAATTGTCAACAGGAACAGAGCCTTATTGTTTCCTGCATGGCACAATTGCATAGGATTAGCTGTGTTGTTCTAAACGCATACTGATAAGACCCAGCATGTAAGACTATTGACCCTTAACTTCAGACAGATTGTAAACAATCTGTTGTGAAAACACTTGTCATATATATGCTGCACGATTGTGTTGTTACAAGATGTAGTCTAGCATATATCATTTTCCCGAAAGAAAACAACAACAACAACAAAACAAACAAACACCCTTATTCAAATTATAGAGATGTAAACAATACATGCCACAAATAAACAGTGGATGCAAGGAATAAAACAGAAATGAAAGATATAGTAACGCCCGGCATTGATCCAGTATAAAATAACATTTGAGTTACACATAAGACTCGTTTTTATATAAACAATAATAAACTATCTTTTTAATTCCTAACAAATAGTTATCCCCGGTGACATTTTAGCGGGCGTGGTTAAATTAGTTGTACTGGTAAAATCGTAATGAAAGAAATGTGCATTATCGGTGACGATGCTTTAGCGTAGTGTTATTGTGACTGAGGAAGGCCTTTTTGTATGCATGCTCGATTCCCACTGAAGGAAATTATTTTGGCAATGTATATATTTTTTTTATGATAGTATCAAAGTAAAAATGTTACCAGATACATATATACTTAAAAGAGACAATATGTACCGTTTAAACATACAGGCAAATATCGTCTTTATCACTCTTTCAGCAACTGAGCTAAGTCTGCAAGAATTAACATGTTTATAAATTACTATCATATTCAAAACAACATAAACTGTAAATGTATATACGGTAAAACTAAAACTGCCTACATTATGGTTTGATTTTAAAAAAATGTACATATTCCATTTAACAATAAGGATATTTACAGGTTAAAGGAATTTCTAGGCTAAGATATTCTGCAAAAAGGAATTTCGTGTCACAAGCACCAGATATCTTGACCTTTGACCTGTTGACCTCAAAATATATACCAGTGAAAGCTATCTGTAAATGTTGTGCAGGACAAGAATGATCTTCACGTCACGTTACAAGCCCCTTTGACCTTGACTTTTAACCCTTTGCATGCTGGGATATTTGTCGTCTGCTCAAATGTCGTCTGCTGAATTTCTAAAATTAGCATTTTCTTCGATTTTTTTTTCCAAAGAATACTATCAGATTAGCAAATAGTTTGGATCATGATGAGACAACACGCTCTGTGGCGTCTCATCTGGATCCAAACTGTTTGCAAAGGCCTTCAAAATTCGGTTCCAGCGCTTAAAGAGTTAACCTGTGGACTTCAAAATTGATAGGCATCTTCCTGTCATTCCCCTTAACCAGTTGTTTGATCATAGCTCAAGGCATTTTCTAGATATGGTGCAGAAACATAATAATCTAAATCTCGTGTGACAAGACCCAATCACTTTGACCTTAGACCTGTTAACCTCAAAATCAAAAGACTTTTGCCTTGCATATCAAGAAATGATCATACCAATTTGCATTAACATAGGTAAAAAAATAATGTTCTTTCGATATCCTGTGGTAACAAAAAGGTGTAAATCTCCTTTGAGCAGTCAGTGTTTTTTATCACCATTTTGTGAATGGAGCCGGGGCCCATTGGATTATGGAAAAATCACACCGTTTTGAAAAAAAAAAAATGGTGTTGTTGTTTTTTCCTTATAAATACGTTAAAATTGAGAATACAAGTGTTTTAAATATTATACTAACTAAGGTTCAACTTATTGAGCTGAATAAGGAGATGAAATTTGACCAAAACCCCCCACTGGCTGTTGACCAAAAAATTCATAAGTGTCCTCCTCTCATCCCAAGTTATCGCATGATCATTGAATCAAGCATTCTCTAAATATCATTCAGAATGGAAGGTCTACAACTGACCATCCAACTGATTGACGGACAGCTACAAAGAAATATACCCCACTGCTTTTAAGGGGGCATAATTAAGAAGGAGTGCTAGGACACCGTCTGTGTTGTCTCACAATGCAACCTCCATTGTGGAAGGACTTCAAAAATCTTTGAAATACAAACAAACAACAAACAATTGACGGACCTCCAAGAAGAAAGAAAAACTGTACAATGTACAGGAATATGAACACTACATTAGCCCTTTAAATGACCTCTGTTTGCGTACTTTTTAGCAATCAACTTCAAAATAGTTTAGAAGATGAAGAGTAGATATTTTAGGAAGGCTGTTGGCAAAAAAATTGGACCAGAAAATATCCTTTTTTATTGGAATAATATCAAATTTAGCAATACCAAATACACAGGCCAAAACTAAATTACACATTGTTATACTTCTCATTTTGTAATATGTTGGTAAATATATAATCATGAATGCATAATACTTTATGTAAAGATTAGGTATACATAAGGCTATGTGTTGATGCAAAAGTGGAAAGCTAATGGAGAGCATAAAATTGTGCAAATTGTGGACGATTGGAAGTGGAATGTAAAAGGAGGTCATGCTAAACTGCCCAACTTTAAAACTTAACGGTTTTTGAGTACCCATAAAAAAAGTGAAAAACCCGGCAATAGATTTTGGACTACAGTGGAGATAGACAATGGGTTACTTGTGGATCGTTTATTAAGTCTGTTAGACTTACATGTCCATTCTGTGGAGGTGGAGGCGGTAATTTTCCCCCACTTTGTCCCGCTCTGTGGGGGGCAGGGCGCGAGGGAAGAGGGGGAGGGGCTTTCACATTTTCAGCGGAATGCTGCAAAAATAACACTCACTGAGAACATATAATATGAGGTAAACTTCTACCTTTATGTTAATATATTTTAATGACCTACCTCAATTTATCAATATCATAAACAGTGCATTTTAATTATTCATAACTTATAAATCATTTATTGTATTCAGTCTTCAACATAATGCAATTAATGTTCATATGTTTCACATGTTTTTTGGCGACAACACATCAGCGATTGATTTCCCACCCATTTAAAGTAAAAATATTCGTCAAGAAGATGATAATTATTTTAACTAACACAAACATTTTACAATAAAGTACAGTTACCATTTCATTAAGAGTGACCTTAACTACTTGAATATCATCAAATACATAACACATCAGACATTTTGTACTGAAAGATACCAATAATGTTAAAAGAATACAAATTAAACACATTTTTAAAAATTCCATTCCACATAATACAGAGGCAATGACACATCATCAATCACACAAACTCCATGATATTGAAACTGCATATTGAAGGCCAGTCACACTTACCAGTGATTTGTTTGCCCAAAATTACAGCCTCTTACAAACTGTTTCCCAATGGCAAAAATTAACATTTTCACCAAACATTTGATCATTATTTCCCATGAGAAAAGCAAAACTTTTCTAATAAACACAATAATTTAGTTCATTATACAGCAATATAATTCCATAGCACTTTATAATATAAATTTAAAAATGCAGTTAAACATGCACTTATAAACAATTGGAATACTGTTATTTATAATCATATATTAATAATGCATCACTTTCCCCAGTTTCTTGGTTAATCGCGCTATTTTCCCAATCCAAAAGGCACAGGCTGTAAAATATAAAACAAAAAAATCACTGCTTACATTGGGAGGGAGCGGCCTACCACCCCCAGACTTGGAGGGTTGTGGTGGTAGCTTGGGGGGCATCTTGTGTCAATCTGCTGCTGAAATCTTAAAGTAACAATATCAATAAGCAAACTTTAATATAGTAAAAATAAAGAAGGAAATGGAACATGTTTGGACACACACAAATTCAATATGCGGTAAAAAACAAGAAGACAAAAAGCCATAATTCAGCCAAAACTGGTCGCAGTCACTATTCCTTTCTTAACGATCATCTACACATTGAGGTCATTCAACTGTGAAAGCTTGAGCAAGATTCAAGCAGCAGTTAAAGACAATTTAAAACCACACTAATTTAATTCTATACAATTGTGGCTGGGAAGGAGATTTTGATCCATTTGGTGCTGACGTCATTTCCGGGCTTTGTAAGATGTTGTACTTTCATAATATTAGCTAAGCGGAAAAAGACATTAATGGATCAGATGGGTCAAAATCTCCTTCATAGCCACATATCCTATAGTGGAAACACAGACAAATGGACCATAATTCTGCCAAAACTCGTCTCAGCCAAAAACATTTTCTTCAATCATCTACATGTATACATAACGATTATTCGACTATGAAAGTTTGAGCCAGATCCGCTCAGAATTTCAAAGGAGTTGAAACACCAAATATGGAGACTATATATTCTTTCTGTAGTAGAAAAACATACAATCGTTAGAGCCAGAATTCTTCCCTTTAAGAATATCTAGGTTACTCAACAGTCAAAGTTTGAGTGATATTCACCTGTAAGTAAAAGAGGAGTTGAAAACACAAGCTTCATGGGACTTTACATTATATTGTGGAAAAACACACAAAGGGCTTTCATTCTGCCAAAAATAAATGCAGCCCAAAGTCCTTACATCATGATCATCTACACATTAAGGTCATTCAACTGTGAAAGTTTGAGTGAGATTAATCCAGTAGTTATAATGAGGAGTTCAAAACACAAGCTTTGGGACGTATGGACGAATGGACAAGGGCAATGCTTAATTCCTTCCACTCGGTGGGGGCACAATCAAGCATCTGTGTAGTTAATAGATATGGACCACACTCTGTGAAAAAAGGGTTTAATGCATGTGCGTAAAGTGCCGTCCCAGATTAATCAGGGTCTACTTTTTCCGCTTTTATTTTATTTTTCGTTCAAAGGAAAACTCTTCATTTCGAAAATCCATAGTAGGCGGAAAGTGTTGTCCCTGATTAGCCTGTGCGAACTGCACAGGCTAATCTGGGACAACATTTTACGCACATGCATTAAACCCCCTTTTCACAGAGCTAGGCTCATATATGAAGCTGAAATTAGGCACATCATCATAAAGAGGATGCTTATATTTATGACGATGCTGTAATTTTAAGAATTGTTTGTCAAAGATTTTATTGATGTTCAAACTTTTAATAAACACCCAGCTCCTAGATTATTCAACTGGATGTATAATGCAAACAGTTACAAAACAACTGGGTTAAAACAAAAGCCTCATTTGAGTTTTTAATTGGTTGTTGCAGCGACTCAGAGATTGTTTTGTTAACATTTTCTGTATAACTTTATTCTCTTTTCTTTACTGTAAACATGTAGTTTTGCAAAAGTACAGTTAAGATAATTGTAACAAAATCAAACACTTAATGTCTGCTATTTAATAGGAATTTTAACAACATACCACAGACTCTGTTATATACCTCTTATCATAATTGTTTGAATTCAAATTTTTAAAACCAATGCATAATTTGTACAGAATTAGATTAAATCTTTCTTTGTTACATCAACTGTATCTTGTGTATCACACACACTTAGTGACCCCACGGTTCTTTCAATATATAGCCACTTAAAACACTTAAAAGATGCGTATTATGTAATATTGTTTGTTTCCACTCCCGCAACTGACAAAGCAAAACTCAAATAAAATTGGTGCATTGTTTGTTTACTTTTTAAATGAAGACACCGTACAATTTTGAAATTTTGAAAGCCCAAGGGTAATTTCTTTGATGAATAAGTCGTTCCTTTGTTAGTCGATCAAGAATTTCTTTCAACAAAGAATTGCCTGCGTATATAAACTGTTTTCATATGGTTAAGGAGAATGGTGACGAACAAAGGTATTCATGTCATGCGCAGATTTCATAATGGAAGAAAAAAAAACTAAAAAACACAAATATACAACGTGATTTTTATCCATAGAAAACTTTGGTAGCAAGAAACAGTAGAGGTTTGACTTCATTTTATTCCAGTTAGCAAAGTGTATAAAATAAGCTTAATTTTTTATATTAAAGATGAATTATTTAAAAACTAAAATTAACAATATCAGCGTGATAAGTTCTGTTTCATGCTTGACGTTGGGGTACACATTTTATAAGTTGAAACTGACAACCATTTTTAATTTTGGTCTTTTGCTTTTGTACAATGAAAATTTAAGTTTGAATATAATCTCCTGTGTTCTACTTGAGTGTATAACATTTGTATTGTTGCTTTTATTTGAATCAAGGCATATAGCGACATTTTGTATTGTTAGTATATTTTTGCATAGATTGAGGACAATTTAAGGTGGTATAACGAGGAAAGATCACAGATAATTTATATAGTTTTGCTTATGTTTTTAACAATTAAATGCTAATATTTGTGCTTGTCTTAAATTAAAATACATATTCAAGGATATATACATAGAATATGAGTTTAGTGTCTTTTCGTATATATATGATCTGACTTGTCTCCTAAAGGCTTACATGGCTTGGCAAGCCTTGTAGTGTAAACCTGTCTTCAACTGGTCGGATTAATTCAAGTACACAAAAACAATAACCTAATAGTTTCTCTATGTATACAGACCAAATTATATGTATTTAAAAACAATCCAATCTGGATCCATCAAATTGTGTTACATTGATTTTAGGTCTATCCCTGTGGGTTCGGCAATTATGGTATTATGATTTTATTTAGTGTAGACAGATATTGCATAATTAAATTATCTGTTGCATTGATTTTTTTTATAACAGTAAAATATGTTTATTTGATTATTAAAGACTTTCCTTATTTTCCCCCAAAATCAGGCGTTTCGCCCGATTTTTTTCCTCTAAAAAAAGGCCAGGCCCTTTTCCCAAAATCAGATAAAATCCCTGTGACGTTTATAATTTGTGAAAAACAAATACTGTTGGAAGTTATTAGATAGGGATAATCATCATTAATTTAAACTGACAAGTTTATGAAATCTAAAGCTTTTAAAATTGGCTTTACACTTCAGAAAGGTGCTGATTTTGACTTGTTATATTCCATAAGTTAATATCACAAAATAAGGTTGTTATATGCATAAAAATTCACCTCGCTAAGTTCCAATTTAAAAAAATTACACCCTCCCCGGTGTATATACAGACAGGCAGACATAGAGACATACTGACAGACAAACGGACAAGAAAACAGACAGACAAACTGACAGACAAACAGGCAGACATACAGGCATACTGACAGACAAACCGACAAACAGTCAGACAGACAGACAGACAAAGAGGCATACAGACAGGCATACATACAGGCATACTGACAGACAAACCGACAAACAGTCAGACAGACAGACAAAGAGGCATACAGACAAGCATACCGACAGGCATACAGACAGGCATACATACAGGCATACAGACAAGCAGACAGACAGGCATACAGACAGGCATACAGACACGCATACAGACAGGCATACCGACATGCATACAGACAGGCATACAGACAAGCAGACAGACAGACAGACAGGCAGACAGACAGGCATACTGACAGACAAATAGACAAACAGTCAGACAGACAGACACATCAGGACGTTGTGTACGATCCAGCCCCTGTAGAGGACGGAGTTCTGTTTGTAGAGGATAATTTATGTGAACGTATTTAACCATGTGAACAATGCTTCGGGAGGAACAGCCGTTTCGATGTGTGTTCTAGTGCCATAGTATAAACTCACTGATATTCGGACCGTTGAATGTGATTTCTTCCGTGAATGTTCCGATCCTGTATTGAGAGATGCATTGTGTTTTGATAGTGGGGCTTGGTGTATTTCGGGGGCTCTTGCTTAATGCCATTGGGGCATCATAAACCATTGTCGGCATTTTTTACGGCTCATTTGCTGATGGAAGTGGCATTTGTGGCGATATATGACCGTAAATATCAAGGTTTAGTACGTATATCATGGACAGATGCCGGCTACAGTGCGTGTAAGAGAATGATGCACAGCGGAATATCACTAATGAGGTGAATAAAACAATAACTCGCGATAACTAAGTATTTTTCACTGTGAACATTTTTTGGAAGAGTTATCATGATTAATTACAGTATTATCAAACAAAACTAACGCATTGTTAATGGTACTTAAACAAGTTTTGCTATTTACAGAATAGATCGGAAAATAAAACCTGAATTTCAAAGACACGTAATGGGGTCATTCAAAGCATTTAAGACTACCGACAATTTCTTATTCGGCAAATTGCTGCTGCAAGACAATGAAACGAGGATTATGTGAAATTTCAAATAACCTTATTCTACCAGAAACGTATTAGTATGCAAAGTCAATAATTCATACAAAAGGCGTTTGAAGTGTGAAATGACGTTTGCTTTCGAATGTAAAAATGTAGTCATTACCTAGAAATTTGCGTTTTCTGTTTTCATTGCAAATATTGTGTGGCAGATAGTCTATATTTGTTCTACTTATTAAACCGTACAATTGGTACTGTGTTGATATTGATATGCATTATTATGTAGCTAGTGTCTATGATATGAAAGAACATATGGGATACCAAAGGGGTCGAAACTTAAACTTCTGATGCAGCAGAAAAAAATGCTGCTCGAGCAGCATTTAAATGCTGCAGCAGAAAAATCCTGCTCGAGCAGCATTTATTTTTAGATTATGGCATCAGCCAATCAGAACTTACTACAGAAGTTAGTGTCAGGTTTATTTCGTTTCCGTAGAGGTAGCTTATGTCGTCCGTTTGTAAGCTCAAAATTGATTGGCTGACTGGTTCAATGGCTTAATCTAAAAATAAATACTGCTAGAGCATGATTTTTCTGCTGCAGCAGACAAAATGCTGCTCGGGCATGATTTTTATGCTGCAGCAGAAAAAAAAAATGCTGCTCGAGCAGCAGCAGCATTTTCGAGCAGCATTTTTTTCTGCTGCAGCAGAAGTTAATTTCGACCCCTTTGGTATCCCATAAGAACAGCCTTCGTATTGTTTGTGTTCGATTTGTAGTTGGTATATAAATTGAAATAAGAAACATGAGAAGATGTACAGCTAGAAGACATTCCTGCAATGTCTACCATAAAAGTTACCGAAAAATCATCCATTGCACTCTCAGATTCTATATAGCTAAGTCGGGATAAAGCAATTGTCGAGATATAAATTACATGATTCGAGTTACGAGTCTAGAAGGTAAATTATATTCTTGCAGATTAAATTATATCGACCTTATAACAGGTTTAACAGACAGTAATGAGAATATGTCAAGTCTATTCTCGTAGTTCCTTTGTTCCTTGATGCACATGCATGTCTACACAATATGAGCGATATGAAAATAGGAAACCACAGTTTCCATCGTGACAACATATGTAATTTATAACTTCCAACATCATTGTGAAAGAATAACCACAGTTTCATTCGTATAAATGATGATTGTTGCGTGTGATCTCCGCTAAGAACAACCGGAATTGGATTGTACTGGCCTGTATTGTGTTCTGTGTAATTAATGATAAAATCAGAGCACAATTATGAGTGTTTAAAATGACCGATTATATTTTCTTTATAAAGTCGTTTTTAATATAGCTAGTTCGTAAATTTAATTATATAAGACAAAATCGTTGCTTTATTGTTAATTTATTTATTAATTCCTATATTTCACATTTTTGTTATGGATTTCTTTTAAAATTTTGGATGAAATCCCTGAATTTTATCTTAGTGGCAAACGTTTCGTAAACCCTGAAGGCACGTTTGACTGAAGATTGACTATTTCCCTGTTAACCATCCCCGGTAACCAAGAGCTGATTCATTACGTATACCACGAGTGTAACGGCATAGACCGTATTTGTATTTGAAGATGAGAGTTTGTAGCAGCCTTGAACTCTCGGTCATCGGGTTTTCTGCCAAGTGTACTTAAAATAATAATCAAACGCGATATATTATGGTCGTGTTAGATTGACATGGTCTAGGAACGTTATTAGTAATTGTTTGATTAATGCGTTAAACGGGTAGATGGTCATCTAAATGAATATATGTTCCTCATTACACTTAAACCGCCTAATGTGTTGTCAAATGCATACACAATTACTTCCCCTTTTTTATAACCCGATTGTTAACACTTGTTATCATAGCTTGCTATCTTTTACAAATTAATAAATGCAAATGAGAATCACGTAATATAATTGTTTTATTTTAGATGCTTATTTATGTGATATGTGCGATATTTTAAGATGCATTTGTCATTTAGTTACATATTATATCGAACAATTAAGTTATACCTAAAACACTTGAATGTTTGTGGTAGTGGTAATACACTGACAAATATGTTTAATCGTGTTAACGCTAAAACGGACTCATCATTTCTGATCTGTGCATTCAGTCATCAAGTTCAGTGAGGTCAAATGTGGCGTGTTCTGAGAAAAATTGGGCAAAATGCTTGTGCGTTAAGTGTCATCCCAGATTAGCCTGTGCAGTTCGCACAGGCTAATCCGGGACGACACTTTCCGCCTTAACTAGATTTTCGCTAAGAAGAGACATCATGTAAACGAAAAATTCCATAAAAGCGGAAATTGTCGTCCCCGATTAGCCTGTGCGGACTGCACAGGCTAATCTGGGATGACAATTTACGCACAAGCATTTTGCCCAGTTTTCTCGGAACACGACACAAATTGCACAAACACTGGGCGTGATTCCACTTTGTTACTCGGTGCAATTGGTATACAGAAATCTAATAATCATAAATAAATGTTCAATCTTCAATTAGCACATAATTTTATATATTTAAGATTGTTCATATGATTTCAAGTATTGGATACATATGTTTTGATAAATTGATAAAATTTATATGCCATATTGGTAACATTTTATCATGAACAATATTTAGTATTTGCATAATATTCTCAAGCTGACTAACAAATGCAACGATAATTTAAAGTGACTTAATCACAGATTTTCGTATATTTGAAAAATGTTATAAAATATTTGAACTTAAAAACTGTTTTTAATAGTCTAACTTATTATAACAGCAAGAAACAAGCTTTAAAAAAATGCCTTCCCGGGTATTCGAACCCGGGAAGCAAACTCTGGAAGCAAAAGCTACTGCAGTATCACTGCGCCACGCGGGCTTTAATATTAACCGTAGTAGCGAAACATAAACTCTATATTAGTACTCAACGTATTTTCCAAATTATACAGGAAAGGCGTTATATACGCTTTGTTATTTTACCGCTTTCGAATGATAATCATCCATAAATAAACCATTATTTTAAAAAAAAATGTCATGAGTGTTATTTTGCTTGTTCAAACATAATATGTACATTTGTTCTGAATTTATGACAATCATTTTGGAACTCGTCATTTTGCCAAACTATGAACTTGTCCCTGTAATAGTGTGTGAATTTGTATTTAAATATACGCGTTTAAAAAATGAAAATCAAAAAACAATATTGAGACAAAAAGTAATGGGTTACACACCATCCTGATATATTATTACGAATCGTAATGTCTGAATATTAAGATCTCACGAAAACAATCTAAGCTTGTACAAGAGTTGTTACAAATGATTGACAGTCAATTTATTTTTAACGAAGATTACGTGGGAATCGCCTGAACGTAAAACTCTGACAGCACAGTTTCTAAATTAATAGCATTGTATGTCCAGATATATATATGGCAATATATTTAGTATGTTATTACGATTTCCCAGTTTGGTAAACTATCTGAAAGGAGTTAAACTTTCCACTTTTTAAGAGTTACTTTCCCAAAAGTAGATTAATTCGAAGCCAATATGGTAAAGTATATATATATACTCCAATTTTCCGTATTCTATTTAAGTAAAATGGTTAAACACTTTGTGATAATTATCGAACCATTTGTTGAAAACATATAAGCAACTACATTTTTTCCTATAGCTAGTAGCAATGTCATAAGTTCACAAACCAATTAAATGTTTATCGACGAAGGCATGCATCACGCGATATGACAATATGTCTCATCCTCAGACAAAAGTTCAGTGACAAGAATAACAGTATTGACAGCTTGCTGACGTTTTGACATATCTATTCATTCTGCAAGACACTTGCAATCAGTTAACCATTGTGTTTATTAAATTATCTGGAGAGATTCAAAACAATCTGATAATGACAAATGTGTAAATCCATCCATTATATCTGCATACGTTGTAAAATTGTTCATTATATACAAAGGTAACACTTTATGTCATTTAATGTCTTGCTCCAGAGAGTATCATCCAAACTTAAACGAGGTAAGAGAATGTAGGGTGAATCTTTAAATACATTATCAGGTGGGGAATTCGTTTTACCCTCCGGTCGTCTTTAACTTGAGAAGTTTCTGTCTATTCAATACTGGACAATACATACAACGCATCTATAAAACAATGATACAATTGTGGTTGCTGACTGGGAACGGTTACAGCAAACCAAGAAAAAAACAAGAACACGGATTTGTCGACCTTTACACTTCATTCACAGCTTGAGCTAAACTCTCTTAATGAAATGCAAGTTGGTAAAATTTTAACAGAAAATGGTTTCGACGACCGTTGCATTTCATACACAGTTGGAACAGTTTGTTAACAAATATTCAAAATCAGCCATCATTCCTCTGACCATTTTCCTTTCGGTTGACGCCATGTGTGCCTTTGTCACTTCGAGTATTAAATAGCATTACAGTCTATTACATATGGTTCAGACGCCTGTAATGCTGAATAGATCTGTAAGTGCTCTTATCGGTGGAAACATAATGAAACCAATTGAGACTTCCATTAGAGTACTAATCAATCACTTATGTATCACCTAACCTAGATTTTTTATGCAAACATGAACGTGGGTGTTTTTTCATGATTTAATATAATAAAGTGAAATTATTTTATATATGCTATTTTGGTTCATTCATTAATTTAGTGTTTGTTTATTCGTCAATCAATCATTCATTCGTTTAACACGTCTTCTGTTAAAATGTATTTTAAAGTTATTTTTAAATGTTATATAATGAACTAACTGAATATTTTGCTGATAGCAATAAGAGTAAAGAACAAGACGAAAACATATTTAAACTAGACATGGCGCGGCAGAGGCCGACGCGTATCCCCACGCCGAATGTTTGACCTAGGTGTGCCCCAGGGTTGGTAATGGGGCCATGCATAGTTGAAATTGACCGTATTGTCATAAGAGAAGTTCAGAATCAATTTGAAGTGAATCGGTNGTTTTGTGTTCAAATGAAAATAAAATGATCCAAAGCAATTTCAGAAAGGCATTGGCCAATACATGATTTCGTGATTGTCTGTGAAAGCACTGGCTAAATTCAACATTTGGAAAACACAGAGTGGATCATTCACGGCTTCTCATAAATCTATTGAAGCGTGGTTAATAGTTGTCAGCATTTAACAGTAATACTGGTTCATAAACTAAGTGTACTTAGTTTAAGAGTAATGGATTGACAAAGGTGTGTAGAAAAACAATGTCAGTAAACAATATTCTTAGCTGAAATCATTATATTATAAAGTTTACAGCATTTCATATAAAATGCACCAAATATGTCTACTACGAAAGAAGCGTTAATAGTATACAACTTACTATGAATGGTAACAAAAGCGTACGCAAAAGTTGTGCTGATATCGCTTTTCTATTTCCTGTTGTTCCAAATACTGGTTGATATCTGGCACACAATCGAAAACCGTCGTTAACTGACGTCATTATATCATGGTCAACATGGTTGACGTGTATCGTACGGTTAAAGTTCAACAACATCATTTTTTGGGATTAAATGGCTAATTTTCAAATTCATGAAAATTATAATAACACATATATATTATCCATGACTAGTTAATTACACACCACTTGTGTTTTTGATGATGACAAATACGCGTTTCAACATGTTTTATCTTATATATTCGTTATGCGGAATGAATGAAGTCAAATTAAGTAACGTCATTTATGGCGTACTTTTCACACATTGATAAACGTATACACACATTCAACGGGAAGACTTAAATGAATTTTGCTAAATGTTGCAGTCTTTATGATTGGTATTTAATAAATAAGTCATCGAATAAATGTATTATATATAAAGGCAAATAGTCAGGCAGGCAGTCAGAATGTTACACGATGCAATAAAAAATCAAATACCCAATAATAAATGTGCTGAAGAACACAATTTGCCTCATCGTATATATCACTAATAATATCACATTATAATGATTATATTACTTTCGATGGCTCGGCAATGCATGTAAATAGAGTTTCAACGTTGTTCCATTATTAAATTCCAATCGTATATATGTGCTACAACTTCAATAATACAAATTCTACCCAGTGTAATTATTCCAAAACAAATCGTCTCCGAGGGTTGAGGTCGAAACAAATTCATCTTATATAAATGGTATGAAGATACAACAGATATACGCTAAATCCTCGACACGTGTCTCAAAACTGTCGCAACTGCGTGTTCGCAGTGAAATGCTGCGGTCAACGGCACAAAATAATTGCTTGAATGCGGTTTCGATACATTATCAAAACCAATGTGTCAGTACATTGTAAACAAATATAGTTCCGTGAATCGCCAGAAGATAGATTTGCTGTTTCATAACTGTTTTTTCCAAATCCAGTTATATAATTCTTTGTTCCACTAATTCGAAATTACTGTATCACGTCTATTTGCTGATAAGAAGGTTCTTAGACTTCAAAATTCGCTTTATATTCCATTTCCTTGCGAAGTGTCCTTGGGCCTTTCCTGGAGAACGTTGAACCTTAGATGGAAATGCTATTACCTTAATGTGTTTCCGAATCCGTTTATATAATTCTTTATGCAACTAAACTAAACTAGGAATCGTTTGTTCTTCAAATGTATGTGACAGATCTGCTGCGCTTGAGATGTGCTGGCTTTTCTTTTACAATTATAATATATTTTAGGTATAAGTCCATCTCCTATTTACCTTAAAATGTTAATGTTATATGTACTGATAATACAATTTTGCAGAAATCGTTTGTCGTGTTAGCTTAAAATATAAACAAAAAAGGCATTGAAATCGTTTAAATAAGAACCGTTTTTTTACATAAACATCGAATATATTTTCTATGCAATAGCTGGTGAAGCCATGGATTAAATCCGTAATTCTTTTCATATTTGTTTTGGATAATAGTTTTTGCAACAGTTTGGACAATTAAGAAATTTTAATGGATCAAACGCTAGTTCCTTTTATAATAATCCATGCTAAATTATGATATACTGTATTGTATTATGTTAAATGGACTAGGGCTTAAAAAAACATTAATAAGAAATGTCATTGTCGACCCGGACATTTTCACACATGCCGCTTTGTTAGAGAACATAGAAAAGTCTGTTTAAATAACTGGTTTTATCAATCAAATTTGGAGTGGAAAATGCATGAGTGAAGCATATCGTATATGTGTCAGGGCGAGATGAGCTTGAAACAATAGTGAATTATGAATATTAACCATGTAATTATTGAAGGAATAAGTTGAAGTTCTTGAGCAATTCCCATGAATGCGATGCTCCTGCTTTTAAAGTTTCAGCTTTAACATGGACCAAAGATAAATGACTTTCTGCATTGCATCTCCCCCAAATGAGATCTATCAACTAATACATTTTTGAAAAGTTAATATCTCTTATAGTTTTAGAAATAAGACAATACATGTATAATTTTATTTTTTTTATCAGAAAACAATAGGCAATAACTAGACAAAAAATATACGAGCTGCAATCAAAGTGAACACAGATATAAACAGTTTCAATTATTATAAAATACGTGACGAATTGATTGAGTGATAGGGCAAAGATCTAAAGAACCAATTTTGCCACAATGAAACAATTTTCGGCATAATATCCGTTATCAAATGGTACACATCGTTTCTTTCTATCATTAGTTCAATTTTTATTTTTAGTCTATTGATTGATCGATCAAAATGAAAACAGGCCGACAGACATCAAAACAGACAAACAGGCATACAGACAGACATGAAAGCAGACATACAGACAGTCAGACAGACAGACAGACAGAGAGACAGACAGAAGAAAAATAGACAGACAGACATCTCAAAATGTGTGGTACCACTTGTATGATTTTTTCATTTACAGAACATCAGGACGTTTTTGTACGATCCACCCCCTGTAACGGACAGTAATACTTTTTGGAGTTGATATTTTTTGTGAACGTATTTTACAATCTGCACAATGCTTAAGGAGGACTAGTCGTTTCAAAATCGGCCCAGTGTCATAGTGAAAAATTACTGATATTCGGACCGTTGAGCTTAATCTATTGTTACAAATTATCGAAATATGGATTTATTCGATGACTGCAGTGAATATGTCAATCCTGTATTGAGAGATGATTTTTTTTTATATATGGCCTTTTATGTTTTGCGGGCGCTCTGGCTTTGCCATTGGGGCACCATAAACCATTGTCGGCATGTTCACGGCTCATTTGCTGATGGAAGTGGCTTTTGTCGCGATTTATGACCGTAAATGTCATGGTTTAGTACGTCTAACATGAACAGATGCCGGCTACAGTGCATGTAAGAGAATGATACACGCTCTTTGAATAAGTCACAGTATACAGTCACAGGAAAATAAGTTTCAAAGAAGGCCAATCGAGCGGCCACGAAAAATACAAACACATTAAACTGTAATTGTCTACAGTGGTGAAATTTTGCTTCTACAAGGGTGAGATTTTGCAAAAACATCATGCAAGGAAAATGACATTGATTTTCAATCTCTCCTAATTTTATACAGGATTCACACACTTGTGATTAAAAAGATGAAATTCAGTTAATAGTACAGTCATAAACAACTATGTTGCAACTGAAAGGGAGGGAATCTTAACAGACAGGAAGTTACACAACGGTGTTTAATCAGTTGGATCAAAGATGTATTTTTAGGGTAAACAAGAGATGCGTTTGTCAGAAACACAATGCCCCCTACTGCGCCGCTTTGAAATTAAATTATTATTTATCATTTGGCAGGTTAAGAAATTATCTCCCTTTAAAGCTTATTACTTCCCTTGGATTTTGCTTTTTGACCTTTGACCTTGAAGGATGACCTTGACCTTTCACCACTCAAAATGTGCAGCTCCATGAGATACACATGCATGCAAATTATCAAGTTGCTATCTTGAAAATATTGCAAACGTTATGACCAAACTTTAACCAAGGTTAAAGTTTTTGGTTAAAGTTTTTGGACAGACAGAATGACAGACAGGCCAAAAACAATATACCCCCTCTTCTTCGAAGAAGGGGGCATAATAAAAAAACAATCAAACTATGAAACTATCTATTACACTTTATCTATTTATTGAAAAAGCTTCATAAAGGAACATACATTGATCAACAAAGAAATGATCATTAAAATTGCATACTTGTATGACTGTACTGCTATTATTTCCTTTCATTCTTAACGTTTACTTCTTCTGCCACTGATCGTCTTACTGCCGATGAAATGGCTATAATGTTATGAAGAAACAAGTTTCGAGAGAAATGTAAACATTGGAAAAAATATACAAGAGCCAAACTATATTAGGCTCATCATTCATGAAAATACTAATTTTTTCCCAAAGCTAATTTATCACGGTTGCTTACAAATTGATTTTAACGATTTTTAAACTGTTTTTCTTGCACGCCAATGCCCCAGAATGGGATCTTGTACAATATATGAAGAAGAAGAAAAGAAAATATAGACACACAAGTGCTGCAATCATCCATCGGAAAACCAGAAAAATTACAATCTTTAGTCACAAGTCTTTTTTCACACAAATTTTTAAAAAAGGCAGTTGG
Source organism: Dreissena rostriformis (assembly GCA_007657795.1). NCBI lineage: Eukaryota > Metazoa > Mollusca > Bivalvia > Myida > Dreissenidae > Dreissena > Dreissena rostriformis. The sequence goes on from VMBQ01000286.1 coordinate 102,068, forward strand.
AACATAAATCTTTGTATAATTATTTTGTTTACGGTAACCTTAAAAATTTAAAGTTCCTGCTTCACAAACAAGGTTGCCCACATTTGCCAGAAACGGCATACGGCATTTTATACTTTTAGATGTTAGCACATAGAAGAGTTCAAATGTACAAAAATAGGTAACAATTCAGAAAAGCTTATAGTAAACTCATTATCATACTAACATAAATACAGTCATCTTATTTCATGTGTTGACATGGAAACTACACAGAGCAGTTAAAAATTGCTAAGCTAGCTTGAAATTCCAATTAAAAGGCAGTTTTTAATATATATACAAGCATTTAATGATAGTGATCATTAAATAAATAGAAAGAACTGTATGATGGTTAATATGCAACCATTCTAACATTATTCGTGCAAAAAATGCTTTAAAATGGCAGAACAGAACATGCTACTTTCAAAATTAATGCGTCGGTCCTGTGAACACATAACAGAAATTTTTCGTCCCTTGCAACATTTTTGCGTACTTAACACAGGGGTAAAACAAGGGACAAAATTGTCACAAAACCAGGTTTTCAATAAAAAAAAGTATGATAAAGGGAAACAACTGCAACTCAAAATGTGAATTGCTACTGATTGTTCATCACAATTACCCCCCTTGTTTCAAAATCAATCTATTTTTAGTTGTGGAGACCTTGACCTTTGAGATATCTACGTAATTCTTTCGCGCGACACACCGTACATTGATGGTGAACAAATGTGCAAAATGATTTTAAAATCTAAAATAAATGACATAGTTATGGCCCGGACAAGCTCATTTATGGCCATTTTTGACCTTTGAACTCAAAGTGTGACCTTGACCTTGGAGATATTGACGTAATTCTTTCGCGCGACA
>VMBQ01000286.1:104937-122672 GCA_007657795.1 Dreissena rostriformis
TACAGGAAATATCACGTGTCAGTTAAGTACACGGTACTATAAAACTCCCTTTGTGTCATTACAACATATTTATCTTGATTTCGAAACAGCCGAAATATGTATGCGTGGATTGCGTTGGATATTAATGTATTTCATGCATACGGTAATTCAAACTTAATTTTGTTTAAACATTGGACATTATTATTAGTTAGGAACGAAAATTAATATTTGACGAATAATAATTAGCACTATCGCATGAAAGTGTATTGCAATCTCGACATCCCATAGATGAAGTTCCTTGTATTAGCACTATCGCATGATAGTGTATTGCAATCTCGACATCCCATTGGTGAATTTCATGTTCTCTGATCTATTAATAGCCTTAGATTATGAATGACCTGGGCGCAAGAATATACTATGTAGCACATAGTGGACTATTTAACCATTCATAATATAAATATACTCTGCGACATGTATAGTGAACAAATGTATTTTTTTTTACTTTTACTATATACGATCCGTTCAAAACTATTTCATTTAACACGATATTCATAGTATGTGTCAATTTGTAAATGAATATAGTTCAAGAACTGAAACCGCGCCGCAAACTCCTTTTTGCGCGTATGCTTACAGGTTCGTTGGTTTATAATAGCTAAGACACTCTCAATCGGATTTCGTGGTCTAGTAACCTTAGTCGTTCGCAAGCGAACAACTAAAAACTGTGCCGATATCGCTTTTTTATTTCCTGTGGTTCCAAATACTGGTTGGTTTCTGGCACACGATCGCAAACCTTCTTTAACTGATGTCATTAGCAACGGCAGCATGGCTGCCGCGTATCGTGCGGTTAATGTTCAACAACATCATTTTTTCGGATTCAATGGCTAATTTTATAAATGTCATAACAATTATTATACCACAAATTTATGACACATGAATTGTTAATTACACACAACTTGTGTTGATGATGAGGACAATTACGCGTTTCAACTTGTTTTCTTCTTATATTTTCGTTATCCGGTATAAATGAAAGCTGCCCGTACAGATGAAGTCACATTAAATAACGTAATTTTTGTGCGTACCTTTCACACATAAATAAACGTTTCAAATTATTCAACGGTAAGACTGAAATAAAATGTGCTCAATTTTGCAGTCGTTACGCATGAAATGTAACTAGTAACTACAACTTTAATGATACCATTTTTACCCAGTATTATATTCAATTTCCTTGCGAAATTTCTTTCGGCTTTTCCTGAAGGACGTTGAACTTAAGAATCGTTTTTCTTGAAACGTATTTGACAAACCTACTTCGGTTTACATGTGTTGGCTTTTCTTTACAATTATATTATATTGTAAGTATAAGTCCATCTCCTATTTACTACAAATATGCACAGTTCATGTTATATGTACTGTTAATAAAAGTGTGCAGAAATCGTTTGTCGTGTGTCGTCTTAGCTAACAATATAAACAAAAAAGGCATTGGACAATAAAATTGTGCAAAAAAGGCATTAGAATCGTTCGAATAATAACCGGTTTGTAACATATGCATCGTATATACCGGTATTTTCTAATAGCTGGTGAAGCAGCTGGATTAAATCCGTACACACACAGCTTTTCCCATTCGTTTTTGATGACAGATATTGTAACATTTTGGACGATATGAATGTTTAATGGAATATTGGCTATTTCCTTTCATAATAATCCAAGCCACAATTATGATATACGTGTAGATCCATATGTATGATGTTTCATTGTTTTATTATATGCCCCAGACAACAACTATGAATTATCAAAGTGCAATAAGTCTGAAAATATGGACGCAAGGGTTGTAGATCTTGTTCACTACATTACCCTGTGTTGAGATATATCAACCAATGAAGTTCCAGGTTGTAGTTTTTGAGATATATTCCGTACAAATATGAACATACAAAAACAAAACAACGTTCAAAAACTAAAAAATGTGGAAGCAAAATTGAAGTTCTTACGCACTTAACATTATCTAAAAATCTGCCTTCATAATAAGTTTCAAATTGATACCTCTTAGTAATCAAGATATGCTCCGGACAAAAAGTTAAAATATAAGCAAAACGAAATCACTATAAAAATGGAAGCAAGAGTAATGTGTCTTTCTTGTACAACGCATCACCCCCTAAATGAGAAATATCTACCGATGAATTTTTAGGTTGATATCTCTTTTTTTTTTAAGAGATAAGACAACATATACTTATTAAAAAAAAAGAAAAAAAAAAANAAAAAAAAAAAGAAAAAAAGAGGCAATTACTAAAATTATATATAACCATAATTAACTTATTACAATCAAAGTGAACAAACGTCAAAGAAGTGCCAATGATTATACAATACATGACGGAATTATTGAGTGATGAGGAAAACATCCAAAAAACAAATTTCGCCAAAATGATTCACGAAGAAACAATGTTCGGAGTAAGATCCTTTATGAAGAACGTTGTTTTGTTGCTCCCGTTTGTAAGCTTGTTTAGTGGTGTCTATTTATTTATCGACCAACATGAAAACAGGCAGACACACACGAAGGCAAACAGACACTCAGGCGGGCCACAAGCAGGCAGGCAGGCAGTCCGGATTGCAGTCAGGCAGACAAGAAACCCGACAGGAAGGCAGTGAGGCAGGGTGACAGGGAAGCAGGCAGGGGTAAAGGCAGGCATACAGACAGACAAACAGACAGACACACAGACACACAGACTGACAGACGCAACCGAAATCCTTATTTTGTGGTACCCTTTCTATGATTTACAGTATAAAGGACGTGTCGTTCGATCTACCCCTGTAAAGGACAGTTGAACTGTTTTGTAGATGATAATTTATGTGAACGTATTTTACATTTTGTACAATGCATGAGTTGGAGCACTCGTTTCGATTTTCGTTCTAGTGCCATAGTATAAACTCACTGTTATTCGGACCGTTAAGCTCAATCCATTGTAACAAATTATTAAAATATGGATTTATGTGATGACTTCAGTGAATGTGCCAATCCTGTATTGAGAAATGAATTGTATTTTGATGTAGGGCCTACTCTGGACTGCGGGCGCTCTGGCTTAATGCCATTGGTGCACCATAAACCATTGTCGGCATTTGTTACGACTCGTTTGCTGATGGAAGTGGCTTTTGTCGCGATTAATGACCGTACATGTCAAGGTTTAGTACGTCTAACATGGACAGATGCCGGAAATGTATACGAACTGATACAACAGTGCATGCAAGCGAATGATGCACAGCGGAATAACACTATTGGGGAGCATAAAACAATAACTCGCAATTACTAAGTATTGATCACGGTGAACATTATTCGGAAAAGTTATTATGATTTAATAATATTATATCAGTTAAATTAGAAACTCGCCAAGATTAATGCACATGTATATATTTGCAGTGTACGAATAGACCATACACATTGTGGAAGACAAGTGGAATAAATGGCATAAAACTGTAACTCAAAAGGAACCAGAAAATACAAGACACGTTAAGCAATGTAAAACACATTTGCTTCCTTTTGTTAAAAGATGAGATTCTGCTGATATAAAATGAAGCTATAATCCATAGAATTAACACGTTCCACATATATGTAGATACTCAAATTACATTTTGCCTTTTACTTCTTAACAAAACCGCATTGTGTTTGTATTGTTGTAAATAAGGGTATCACGTTTACACGTTTAAACGGTCGCGTTTCGTTTTTTGATCAAAAACGTTTACAAAAACAGTAAACGTTTAAACGACAGTCAATATCAACAGAATCCATTAAGTTCATTACGTTACGACGTTGCAAAGCTTATTAACAGCTGCTGAAAAAGACTCGGATTTGTATCACATGCGGCAGATGGCCCTTATTTACAATACCGTAAACATAACAATACACCATTGACGTCTTCAATATTTAACGCGCGTCGGCACGAATTGCTAGAGAAAATGTTCACGTCATTTGTTGCATAAGCATGCCCCGAATCGTCTTTAACATTCGACGAACGTCGGCACGAGGAAATGTTCCCGTCGTTTCTTCATCGGCATTCATTCCCTAGACTCTTATTCAGTGGACAAACTGTTGTTCTTCCACAAATCTAGTGAGTAAACTTTTACGGGACGACGGGTACGCAAACCTAGCCAGCGAGTTCATTCCTGATGCAGCCAATTTAATGAACAGATACTCGTTTTGATGTACATCTTGTTAAGTAAAACTTTGAACATTTTAAAACCGGTTTACTCTATTTGAAGAAATGTGGGTTCGATATTAATTCGTATTTTTTAAAACATATTACGGCATGTAAGTAGACAAAGTGTTACCCAATGGTTCGACAACGACGAGAACAGTTGGTTTTAATATGACGTCATTGAGCGAATGGGATATGCACTGAATATAACTTCCGGAAATAATTACTTCTTTCAGTTATAAAATGCGATGGCATTGATGCTTTTAAAACGGAAATAGGGATACCGTTTAAACGGTATCGTTTCGTTTATTTCATTTCGTTTAAACGTTTAGACAAATCTGTAAACGTGATACCCTTAGTTGTAAACATGTACATGTTCCATTATATAAGTGGCAATTTAGAAAAGAAGACGAATTTTACGTCTCTGATAGGTTACATTTATTTGCAAATGTCCTTTGCATATGTGTTTGTTTTAAACTAAGGAAAATTATCGCAAAATATCCACTGAAACATAATCACACAATATAAGCGATCACCTTAGTATTTGGTGAGATAATTGTGCAGCCAGTACGTGAATATTATTTATCAAACGTTAACACTCTGAAAATATGCACATTTACCTTATGCAGATAACATGCTGCAAGAGTTTTGAAAGTTTCGCAGAATTAAGTAATAGGTGCCGATGATATCCACCCATCAAGATATATGAAAGTTTCTGAGAAATAGCTATGAAAAGTGTGTGTCAAACGGACATCATACAAAAACAACAAAGGGCAATGCCCTTATTCTAGAAAGTGTAGGGTTATGGTTCTTGTGTACATGGCATTTCTCCCCGGTGAAGTTTCATGTTTATATCTTATATAGTTTCTACGATATATTCCTGATAAGTCTGTGACATTCGGACAGACGGACGGAAACGCCAAAAATATATCCCTTCGCCTTTGGCAGGGGATGAAAAAGAACAATTACTTCAGTCGTTTCTTCTTCTGTTTTCAGAATAATGTATGTGTTAATCCAGGATGTTTCTTTTTGATACCGTTCATGTCATAAACAGCTATAGGTCAATCTTATATAAGGGTAATTTTAATCAAACAAATTAACATTTAGTTTTGTTTTCTCACTATTGTATTGCATAACAATATAAATATTATTTATCACCACTTAGTCGGGTCATTATATGAAAAATACCATATCAACCACCACAAATTGCTACAAAAGATATTTTCACTGATCCTTGTAGAGTAGAAGGTACTTTATAACATATCAAACGTTTACCGAAATCGGACCTCCTCCAAGATGTTTGCAAAAACATAATTATTAATGATCATAACTATGTAACTATCCACTCACATTTGATGCTTTTGGTGTCTTTACCCAGGTTCCGGGGGATGGGGCGAAACACACATTAAGATCATCAGACAAAGTGTAAGCTTATTATGTTACACAGAAATCCAACAAGGCGTCCAAAAAAGCCACCGCATACGAAGGACCACAAGTCCATAATATCAATTCAAACTTGATGATTGTCATGTCAAGCGCCATAGTTTCGACCTGCCGCGATTTCTACATTTAGACAAGAGGATCGATATTTTGTGGAAGGTGCCCTTCAGCTTCAGACAGACAACATCGAATTGGCAGGGAATGATGAATATCTTGCATCAGAAAAGCCAGCACCCTAGTCAGTTGTCAGACCAATTCTTGCCTTTGATCAATATGTACTCTGGTAACTAATCATGCATTCTGTCAACATAAGACTTTGTTTGCAACCTGCCTTGAAACACAACCTTCCCACCATTGTAACATTTGAGCACATATTGTATTGGAAGGCTGCCGAAATCATCATTGATGTGCCACAAAGTATTTGCCTGACAAACATTGTTTTGATGTAAGGGTGTTTTCATACACGTATGAAATTGCTGGGGACGATAGGACTCCTCATGGAAGGAACCGGTCTAAAAACATACTTGAGACTGTCTACGGGGAAAATGCAATCGTCCACATTATGACACGGAAAGCTGTCCAAAGGGCTTTTCTGGTCCAACTTCTTGTTGGCAATTGCTTACACGGCCAGCGTATAGGCAAATGACCCAGGAAGATCCCGATATTCAGATACTGCTGGACTGCCGATGAGTTTTACTCTTCCCTTCTAAGGGGGAGACGAAGCTAAGAGATTCACAGATTAACAGCTACATGTTCTGATATTTTGATAAAAGTCGAGCCGGCTACAGAGAAGAAGCAACATGAACTTGCCCATACCTCAAAGACAAGCCAATTCTGGCTGAATTATCAGAGTGTGTTTTGCATAGCATAAATGTTGATCGAGGCGGATCGTACTGGGAGTTGGCTGATGCATTTTCAGGCAGTGTCCGATTGTCTATCCGTCTCTGCTACGGGTTACGTTAATTATCTGCAGCACATGAGCAGCCTGGAGCACATTTTCGTTATGGATTTGTTCAAAAACATTTGATGAAATCACTCAATTTTCTCTTTTTGGCTAAAGTTTTCCAGCGTTTTCATCCCCGGTAACTAAGAGCTGATTCATAAAGTATACCGCGAGTGTAACGTCATAGATCGTGTTGATATTAACGATGAAAGTTTGTAGCCGACTTAAACTCTTAGTCATCGGATTTTCTGCCAATTGTGCTTATCAAACGCGATATATCCTGGCCGTATTAAAAACGACAACATATATGTAAATATAAAACAAAACAACAAAAGGCAATAACTCATTTTTATCGCATCAACAAGGGGTGTGATTTCTCTCTTATCTCTTTATCGGGGTGAATATAAATGGGAAGATCTCAGGTGAATACAGTACGTATTTTCCTCAAATAAGGTGGTTCCCAAATCACAACCCTGGTTATGCTTTAAAGGAACTTGTTCACAGATTTTAACATGTTTTGAAGTTTGTCATTAAATGCTTTAAATTGATCCACGTAAACTTCGGAACGAAAAAGCTCCGGTATAAAACAAGAAGAAAAAATAAAGAAATAAAAAAGTAATCCACACCGGGACTCGAACCACTGACCCTTGGAGTAAAAGTCTAGCAATCCTCGTAATGTCACAAAATATAACGATAACATCAGAACTCTCCAAATTATGTAATCGTTAACGCTTTATAATTTCAGGTTTTAAAATCGTCAAAAGATGCATATAACGGATATTATAAAGCATGGTAAATGTTCAGTATTACTGTTTCCTCGCAAATATCATAAATACAACGCAAATTTGCAGATCTGAAACCATTTTTTTTACAATTTTGTCAATTTACCAAAACGTGAACAAGTCACTTTAAATGCCTGTTAGTATTGACCCTGTGTTGTCTCAGAGGCTGCTTACCGAGTGTGGATGTAGCCGACGTGAAAAAGTGATTTCGTCGTCCGGTCTACAAAGATTATCTCGGCCTGTCCCGGTAGTAGGCCGTTGAGCTTTAATTATATTTTTCGAATTTTACGCAATATCGTGAGTTAAATGATATATTTTTATTCTCAAGCAACGTCGGAATTCGCAAACAGTTTATAGGGCGTTGAACTTTGAAGACCTATTTTCGTTGTAGAGTAAGTTGATCTTTAGATGAAATGTTTACTGGGTCATGACAAACTTTCCATATTGTGAAGTGAAACAATCACATTTTATCGTAACAAAAATCTCATGCAACGGTTTGCATACGTTATTTAACGTTTTTATTTTAATATAATATTACGATAATCTTCGAATATACTAATATTTAAGCTTTTACATATTTGACGGAAAATGGGAAAACAGAAATTAAGTATACATGCTTTTGAAATTTCTAGTTATATTAGTATTATTAGACCGAATTGTAATTAATAATAAATGTTTCTTTGGAGCTAGTATTGTATATGGGATATAATACATGTAGTAATAATATCAACAACATATCATATGTGTTGTTTCTTTTATTAAAAACGTAAACATGTCGTTGATAACATAACTTTAAATTTTAAGTCAGAGCGCAGATATAGATTAATGTCTTATGCTAATTCTTATTTAATATTAAATGGGTGTCAATTAATGATTTCTGCATGTTTGGATAAACACCTACTTTTATTTTATTATAAAATCTTAGTGTGAATTGGCAATACTGTTACGCGTCTAGTGTCTATATGCTTGTAAGTTCGAACGTGAACATGTATGCATCTAATTATTGGTAACCACGTACAAATAGTTGATATAACCATTTACCTGTTTCTGATTTGATGTTGTCTTCTCGTTTGTGTAATGTTTTTTAGATTTATTTTGTTTGACGTTTTGGTATTTTTATATGTGTGTTGTATGTTCTGAAATGTCTTTATTTGACACGTTTTACCTTAGGCGTGTTGCATTATAATAAGATGGCCAATAAACATCGTGTCGCATTCAAAACTTATTGCCGGTATTAATTGTCAGAAGTATTCAGTTATGACTAAAGAACAGTTATGCCTTTTCACATGCATGTTAGAAGAATTTGTTTATTTTAGCTTAGCAGTCAGAGAAACACAAGGCTGGCGAAATTGACATACCGGTCCAAAACTTTCAGTTGGGAAAAACGTCTTTTTAAAGTTATTTGCTTAATTAATACAATTCCTTCGCCTTTATTTGTGATGGTAAAAACATAATCGCCCGAGCACGTTAACCATACAAATAATTGATTTACAAAGCGGATTTAGCAGTTCGAACAATTTTCACTCTTGTATATTGAAGTTCAATATGATTAAGAAAAAGGCCAATCTTACAGATAACACCACCGCATATTTAATAACTGCACATAACTATGTTTATTTGCGCATAAATCGCGTTAAATGTGATTGATGAGTTTCATGTTATTTCATATTGGTGCACAACAAGTAAATGTATTCTGCAGTTAATTCATGTGCAAAAAGCGCTGATCATGCGCGCAACCTGCCTTTCATTCAGACAGAAATGATTTCAAATCGCTTAAAGTGAGTATGCACCCTCCAAAAGGGTGGTTTCTGGGCCCGCCCATATGGGCTTCCCCATATAGATCCTATATGGGGCCAATATGCTTAAACTGATATTTGGAAATGGTTCAACATTTAAACGACACCTACACCGATACTTAACACCCGTCTTAGAGACTCGCTATCAGTTTTCATTTGCTGCATGATCAACAATCGTTGCCGTTATCAATTGGTCTGTTCTAACCACAAACCAGACCAAGGGAAACAACTACCTAACACACATGTGTCGTAATTGATGAACTTATTGCACTTTCATATATATTTGTTTAAACTTTCACATTGCTCACAAATATGTGCGACTGGCCAATTATAAGAGATATTAACCATGCGCTACTATTTTCGTAGCAATTAGCATAAAGTTAAACGATGTCCACTTTTGACACTTGGTTAAATTTATTTGAGTGTAACCTTGGATTTCCGCTACTTTCGTTTTATAATCAGGAAGTAAACATGGACACGGAAGTTTAAAACTTAACAAAGTTTTTGAACTCGTTCACCGTGAAAAAGATACAAATATAAATTATAATCACCATGTAAGTATCATAGCATGTGTTTAATATGACTTTAATTGACACCTTTGTGTTATACGCATTTAGAAAGTATTATGAAGCGTATCAATTTTTCTTGATTCTGGTTTAATTGATCTCACTGTGTGTAGCCTTACTCCCTAGGACACGATGTTTGGCGACGTCTTATATTAAATGTTTGATTACAGGAGAACATATCAATGTGTGATACTTTTGTGCAGTACGTTTCATTTCTTAACATGGGGCTCATGCCTTTCCGCAGGGGAAAGGCCTGAACGTTGTTTTGTTTTTAAACAAATGCATTTTTGATAGAAACCATGATTGTCCAGCCCACAGATATTCTTCTCAAATCATTGAAACACAATTTGATGGATCCAGATTATTTTTTTTTGTAATTTCCTTTTTAATTACATGTAACAGGGTATTCGCATACACTAATCCTCTACAAACCAGTAAATTTCACCACATAACCACTTACCCAATCAAGAGTGTGAGAGAGATTCAGTGTGGGTGAATGGTGATGAATGAGTGAGCTACAATATTAATGGTGCATGCTTTTTAGGTGAGCTGAATTCAGATACTTTATGCTTTTATATATCTGAAACATTAGATTCAGTTCATGACTAAACCTTGTAAGAGGAACAAGCATTTTCAATTTGCTTAAACCCTATATCTTTAGGTTTTTTCTACGTATGGTTTCTGACCATCATTAACATATATTAAAAGCTTGGAACTTTACAACCCTTGTGTTGTTCACACAAACCCCGGTTACATACATATAATTTGGTCTGTATAAATATAGAAACTATTAGGTTATTGTTTTTGTCTACTTGAATTTATCCACGGAGTGTATATTGTCATCTAGAGTCTGTGATTTATCCGACCAGTTCAAGACAGGTTTTCACTTCAAGGCTTGCCAATTAAGCCATGTAAGCCTTTAGGAGACATGTCAGATCATATATATATATATTATAAACAAAGACACTGAAACTTATATTCTATGAATCCTTGAATATGTATTTTAATTTAAGACAAGTAAAAATATTAGCATTTAATTGTTAAAAACATATGCAAAAATAGATAAACTATCTGTGATCTTTCCCTGTTATACCACCTTAAATTGTCCTTAATTTATGCAAAAATAGAGTAACAATACACAATATCCCTATATGCCTTGATTCAAATTAAAGCAACAATCCAAATGTTACACACTCAAGTAGGACATCGGAGATTTTATTCAAACTTAAATTTTCGTTGTACCAAAGCAAAAGACCAAAATTAAAAATGGCTGTCATTTTCAACTGATAAAATGTGTACCCCATTGTCAAGCATAATACAGAATTTATCAAGCTAATATTGTTTATTTTAGTCTTTAAATAATTCTTCTTTAACATAAAAAATGAAGCTTATTTTTTACAGTTTGCTAACTCGGAATCAAATGAAGTCAAACCTCTACTGTTTCTTGCTCTACTTTTCTAACAAAGTTTTCTATGGATTAAAATCACAGTGTATATTTGTGTTTTTAGTTTTTTTTCTTCCATAATGATTTGAAATCTGCGCATGACATGAATATACCTTTTTTTGTCACCATTCTCCTTAACCATATAAAAACAGTTTAAGAACGCAGGCAATTCTTTGCTGAAAGACATTCTTGATCGACTAACAAAGGAACGTCTTATAGATTAAAGAAATTACCCTGGATTAGTAGCTACAACATATTTTGTGGAATCATGGCCCTTTTAAAATGTTTACAAGTACTGAGTATTATAATAGAAGGATGATTTGTTTTTGGAAGTATGTGTGTCCTTTTTGAAAATGTGTGCACTATAATACGTAATACGTGTAATCACATTACATCTTTATACAATTTGGGATCACTGCGTTTTTGCTTTGTCATTTGCGGGAGTGGAAACAAACAATATTACATTGTATGCACTAACAGTTGCAAACATACATGAGGAACATTATGAGATAAAGATGAGGATGTTCTTGAGATAAAGATCAGGATGTTCTTGAGATAAAGATGAGGATGTTCTTGAGATAAAGATGAGGATGTTCTTTTAAAGCAATCAACTGATGACCTTTTAAGTGTTTTAAGTGGCTATATATTGAAAGAACCGTGGGATCACTAAGTTAGTGTGATACACAAGATACAGTTAATGTTACAAAGAAAGATTAAATCTAAATTCTGTACAAATTATGCATTGGTTTTAAAGATTTGAATAAAAACAATTATGATAAGAGGTGTATAACAGAGGCTGTGGTATGTTGTTAAAAGTCCTATTAAATAGCAGACATTAAGTGTTTGATTTTGTTACAATTAACTTAACTGTACTTTTGCAAAATAACATGTTTACAGTTAAGGAAAGAGAATAAAGTTAGACAGAAAATGTTAACAAATAAAATCTCTGAGTCTCTGCAACTACCAATTAAAACTCAAATTAGACTTGGCTATTGTTTTAAACCCAGTTATTTTGTAACTGTTTGCATTATACATCCAGTTGAATAATCTAGGAGCAGGATAATATGAACAGATACTTAATGTAAACTAGTTTATTGTTTGGAAAATGTCAATTCAAACATTGTTGTGTGTTTTTTTAAAGTTTGAACATTAATGAATTCTTTGACATGCAATTCAAAAAAGTACATAATTGGCATAAATAAGCATCCTCTTTGTGGTGGTGTGCCAAATTTCAGCATCACATATCTAGAAACTACACCGATGCTTTATTATGCCCCCACCTTAGTGGTAGGAATTAAGCATTGCCCTTGTCCGTTTGTCCGTATGTCCAGAAGCTTGTGTTTTGAAATCCTCTTTAACTACTGGGTGAATCACGCTCAAACTTTCACAGTTGAATGACCTTAATGTGAAGATGATCATGATGTAAGGACTTTGGGCTGCATTTATTTTTGGCAGAATTAAAGGCCTTTGTGTGTTTTTCCACAATATAATGTATAGTCCCATGAAGCTTGTGTTTTAAAATCCTTTTTTACTTATGGGTGGATCTCACTGGCACTCTTTGACTGTTGAATAACCTAGATATTCTTAACGGGAAGAATTTTGGGTCTAACGATTGTATGTTTTTCCACTACAGAAAGAATATATACTGGTAGTCTCCATATTTCTTGTTTCAACTCCTTTGAAATACTGAGCGGATCTGGCTCAAACTTTCACTGTCGAATAACCTTAAGTCCTTAATGTATAGATGATTGAAGAGAATGTTTTTGGCTGAGACGTGTTTTGGCAGAATTATGGTCCATTTGTCTGTGTTTCCCACTATAGAATATGTGGCTATGAACGAGATCTTGACCCATCTGATCAAAAAATGTCTTTTTCTGCTTAGCTAATATTATGAAAGTACAACATCTTACAAACCTCGGAAATGACGTCAGCACTAAATGGATCTCCTTCCCAGCCACAATTGTATAGAATAAAACTAGTGTGGTTTTAAATTGTCTTTAACTACTGCTTGAATCTTGCTCAAATTTCATGTAGTTGAATGACCTTAATGTGTAGATGAGCGTTAAGAAAGGAATAGTGACTGCGACCAGTTTTGGCTGAATTATGGTTTTTTGTCTTTTTTTCTACCACATATTGAATTTGTGTGTGTCCAAACATGTTCCATTTCCTTCTTTATTTTCACTATATTAAAGTTTGCTTATTGATATTGTTACTTTAAGATTTCAGCAGCAGCGCCTGATTGACACAAGATGCCCCCCAAGCTACCACCACCACCCTCCAAGTCTGGGGGCAGTAGGCCGCTCCCTCCCAATGTAAGCAGTGATTTTTTTTGTTTTATATTTTACAGCTGTGCCTTTTGGATTGGGAAAATAGCACGATAAACCATGAAACTGGGGAAAATTAAGCATTATTAATATATAATTATAAATAACAGTATTCCAATTGTTTATAAGTGCATGTTTAACTGCATTTTTAAATTTATATTATAAAGTGCTGTGGAATTATATTGCTGTATAATGAACTAAATTATTATGTTTATTGAACAAGTTTTGCTTTTCTTTTGGGAATTTTTTATCAAATTTTTGGTGAAAAAAGTTAATTTTTGCCATTGGGAAACAGTTTGTAAGAGGCTGTAATTTTGCGGAAACAAATCACTGGTAAGTGTGACTGGTCTTCAATATGCTGTTTCAATATCTTGGAGTTTGTGGGATTAATGATGTGTCATTGCCTCTGTATTATGTGGTATGGAATTTTTAAAAATGTGTTTAAATTTTATTCTTTTAACATAATTGGTATCTTTTAGTACAAAATGTCTGATGTGTTATGTATTTGATGATATTCAAGTAATTAAAGTCACTGTTAATGAAATGGTAACTGTACTTAATTGTAAAATGTTTGTGTTAGTTAAAATAATTATCTTCTTTTTGACGAATATTTTTACTTTAAATGGGTGGGAAATCAATCGCTTATGTGTTGTCGCCAAAAACGTGTGGAACACATGAACATTAACTGCATTATGTTAAAGACTGAATAAAATGAATGATTTATAAGTTATGAATAATTAAATGCATTGTTAATGATATTGATAAATTGAGGAAGGTCATTAAAAGATATAAACATCTAGGGAGAAGTCTTCCTCATATTTGATGTTCTCAGTGAGTGTTATTTTTGCAGCCCTCCGCTGACAATGTGGAAGCCCCTCCCCCTCTACCCTCGCGCCCAGCCCCCCACAGAGCGGGACAAAGTGGGGGCAAATTACCGCCTCCACCTCCACAGAATGGACATGTAAGTATATCAGACTTAATAAACGATCCACAAGTAACCCATTGTCTATCTCCACTGTAGTCCAAAATCCATTGCTGGGTTTTTTATCACTTGTACGATCTCACTTTTTTCTGGGTACTCGTTAAAACCGTTAAGTTTTTAAGTTGGGGAGTTACTTTTACATTCCACTTCCAATCGTCCACAATTTTCACAATTTGATGCTCTTCATTAGCTTCCCGCTTTGCATTTATCAAAACATAGCCATATGTATACTTAATCATCGTATTAAGTATTATGCATACTTGACTATTTACCAACAAAATACAAAACTAGAAGTATTATAATCGGAAATTTTGTTTTGCCCTGTTTATTTTGGTATTGCAAAATTTAATATTATTCCAAAAATGGATCCTTTCCGGTATAATCTTTTTGCCAACAGCCTTTCTACACTATCTACTCTTCATCTTTTAAACTATTTTGAAGTTGAGTGCTATAATTATGTGACCAGTGGTCCTTTTAAGGGCTTCTGTGGTTTCATTTCGGAATCATATGACAGAATGCTTGGACCAATGATCATGCGATTTGGTATGGTGGTCACTTAGGATGAAAGGAGGGCGCATATCAATATTTTGATCAAAGGTCAAGGTCACAGGAGATTTTAACGTGAAATGTTTACATTTTTGTTTCTGCAGGATATCTAGAAAACGAATTCACCTCCTTTTGTGCAAATTTGTATGATGATTACTTGCAATGAAAGGCAAAAGACTCCGGTCTTAGTTCAAGGTTACTGGGTCTTGTCACATGAAATTTAGGTCATTTTGTTTCTGCATCATATCTTAATAATGCTTTAACCTACAATCAAACAAATGTTTAAGGGCGATAAAAGGAAGAAGCCTATCAATTTTGAGGTGCACTGTTTAAAAGTGCACAACATTTACAGATAGCTTTTTTTTCCTATTTTGTGATTTTTCCATGCATTAATTACTTATTTTAAAATCTACATATTCATTTACCTTCAGGTGTTTCAAATGTGTTAAAGCCTAACTCTGATGGTGTTACATGATAACTGTCTGTAGTTTATGTATAAAGGATGGTGGTTTTAGTAAACATGGATGTCAAAATGTTAATATATTGAACATTTGCCATTTCAGTGTAATAATGTCCTCTGTTATACTTAAAGGATGTACAGACTATTGGTACTTGTTCTCATAATTGGAATAATTAGACATATTTAGCTTTATATAATTAGATCTTTTAGGATTTCTTATATCAGTAAAAGCGCATTGCATAAGTGCATGTAAAAGTAACTTATCAAATTAATTTAAACCAGTTGCAAGTAATAAATACTAATATTAAAATATCATATTACCGGTACTGCAGATATTGTTGTTGTGTAAATATACCATTGATTTTCAGCTTGGAAAAAGGCATAGCTTCTTTTCATCTATTGTTAGCATTAAACAGTTTAATTTATCACCAAAATAAGAATAATCTTTTGTCCGTTTTTACATAAATTATAACATTACTATCATTTGTTTTAAGATCAATGTTTTGTGATATTTCTTTACAGCAGCCATGTTTTTATAACCCTCAACATTGAGAAAAGTAGGCACAAGGTTTATCTTACATATAATAAAGCATTTATTTTTTTACTCACATTTGAATATGACAGCACATGACAGTATATATTATGCAATGCTGAAATTAGCAGACTGTTTCAAAAATAGACAATTAATTGTTGTCATGTATTTTGCTGCAGTTTTACGAACTTAACATCATGTTCCTGCCACAACCAGCTTTGAATGATGGTCATATAAAGTATCATAGATAAGTTATCCATATTAAAAAACATAAGTATGTAAAACATTATTGTGCACATGTGTACTAATAAATAACATTAAAAAAAAAAAGGGAATTAAGTAATAAATCTAAAAAGTGTGCAGTATAGGCACAATGTATTTCATACATCCCTTTACTATCTTTCCAAAACTGGAGCATTCTTGGCCACAGGGACCTCAAACAAAAGTAAGCTATATACTGGTACACTATTAATATATACAATTTATATTAGGGACTCAACAGTCAAAAGTCCAATATATTAAAATAGTCTTAACAAAAGCGCAACTTTACATGAATACAAAATTAATAATCTCACAAAATGAACTCTGTACAAGCCCACTTATATAAGACTCTTATAAAACCTACTTCAAAAGTAACTAGTGCAGGGCTAGCGGGCTTGTGTTTTTTTTAAATAACTGTTGACCTTGTTTTAAAGCCTCGAATCTCTGCTTGTACTTCAGGACATAGACTCGCAGGACTCTGACTCAGATGGTTATGTCCAGCCAGACCCTTCAGTCCCACCTCCAGTCCCACCTAAAGATTTTGTAATGAGAGAGCCCGTTCAGGGAATGCATATAAAATACTGGTCAAATTCAATATCGGAAACAAACAAGATCATATTTGTAATACATGTAATAAAGCAATAAAAGCAATGTTGACCAATGTTAACATTTGCATTTCCTGAAAATCTTTTGTTTGGTTTGATTGTTTTTCAGTGTTGGTGATTGATACATGTCTGTTGTTTGCAGTTTTGGCTTAGTAGAATTGCACTTTGTCCAATAAAAACGATGATGTAGAAAAACTGATCATAATAATTGCTTGTAGTGCAAAACAGTTAACTTTTTTCTTTTTTCTTAATCTCCACTTCACTTGAAGTCTGGTGACAATGATAAAAAAATGTCCCATGGTCTTCTGTAGTCTCCTCATGATTGTACAGCTCCTGCAGGGATTCCAGGAGTATGTGTTCAGCTGTTTGGTAGTCTTCTCTGCATGGGCACGTTCAAGATGGCACTAGGTCGAATCTCTTGTTTATGTGGTGGTTTATACTATTGTGCCCTGTACGCAGTCAAAAGATGATCACCTGTTCTAGTCTGGACACACCATAGTAGCTGTCATGCGGCTGTTTAGCTCTGAACAGTCACTTGATGATGGTGTTCATTTAGCCTAGAATTACTTTGTTCTCTTGTTGGTCTTCTCCTGCCATTCTGTCTTCCTTATCATTTATATGTATTCCCCAGTGAGAGGAGATCCACTGGAGTACAATTTTGAAGCACTTGATTTTCATAGCGATGCTGTGAGGCGATGTAGTTTGTTGGCTGTTGCTGCATCTAGGATGAACAAAGCATCTGTTAGGGACACTATCTGCTATTTGCTGATTATGATGTTTGGAGAATGGATCAAGGATTCCACCTCAGCGCTTTAGTTTGTGCAGTGGTTGTGGCCTGTTGGTATTGCCTTGGCCTGTCACTGCCAGAAAGGTTATTGCATGTGTGCTACAGCTCAC
>VMBQ01000286.1:122688-201153 GCA_007657795.1 Dreissena rostriformis
CCCCCCCCCCCATGTTGAATGCATCTATTGCTGACACAGCTGTGTAAACGCTTATCCATGCATCCTGAGGGAATCTTTCTTCAAGCATGGCCAGCATCCAGCTTTCATGCTACCATGCTCGCATCATGGTACCTGTCTTTTTTGTTGAGATGGGGGACTGTACCGGATTGTGATGTTATTCTGTGTATTTTTTCAGGGATGGGCGAGTTATTCAGTTCTGGGGCTCTACATCTGCATCTGATCCTGATGCTTCCTTAGAATTGCTTTCCTTTCTTGAACAGAGATCCTTTCAGTCTGTCTACATTATTTTTTTGTTAAAAATTTCTTAGAACGTCCTTAGCAGTGTGCACTTTGAAGCAGGTTGTGGCTTCAATGTTTTACAAAACTTCAAACAACATTTTATTGGGACATAAATAAATGAACGTAAATAAGATCATTAAGCAATTCACATTTTTAGAACTTTGCCAAATCAGCATGAAACATGATCAGAACATAATTTTGTTCTGATGACATCCCAGCCAAGTATAAAAATGGTTGTGGGTGAACAGCAAGGTCAGAAACCTCAGTATTTAAAAACATCACAAAAGCTAATCAAAACAGTTCAGTTCCTTCTGGTTACAGGTACACAATCGTTTTGTTTTTGTATATGGACAAAACTTTGCACTAAGTCCTTTTCTTGCAAAATGATTTTTTGTATTTTCTAAATTTTGACTTCATATTATTTCACATTTGAAACTCTTAGATAGTGTGCATTTTTGAGGAACTAACAGTTGTTTTGCTGTGGATATATTAATAATTATGGTTTCACATGTTTGTCTAGCTATGGTATGTTAGTTCAGCAATATTCAATTTTTAAATGTCCTTAGATAGATAGATAGATTTATTTCGGCAAGGAATGCATACAAGGGCATTTACAACATGTACAAAATATAAAATATAACATACATGAAAATAAATATACCATTACATACATACCAACACCAAGGATAACACAAAAATGAGTAAACCCATATTTCCATTGTGGTCCTTTGAGCTGGTGGCATGACATAGAGTGGCACTTAGACAAATATTAAACAAAATTACATCAATAAAATGACCAACATAGTTTAAATAAATAGATTAAATACTATGCATGTATATCACAGACCATTTTGATACTTAAGATATCACAGATATCATTATTAATTATGAGATCCTAAAAATACACTATTAAAAATTTGTAAGAAATAATTTAGATATCACATATAGCATCATTTATTACACCATCCTAAAATACTTAGAATAAAAAATGGAGAATGCATAACATATATGAAAGATAGGATCAATTTTGATACAAATTGCAGACTAAAACTGATTCCTTAAGCCGAAAAAACAAACAATACACATAAAAAGTTACAGATTTTCTAATAAATGATTTTTTAAAGAAGACTTAAAAACAGACAATCTATCAATCTGTGTTATACTGGAGGGTAAATTGTTCCATAATGAGCATCCCGTGTAACAAAAGGACTTTGACCCTAAACCTTTGACCCTGGGGACAGCAAATGCACCTTTTTGAGTTGACCTGGTCCTGTATGAATGAATAGAGGTCTGCGGAATAAAATGTTCTCCCATATAGTCAGGGGCCAAACCATTTTGAATCTTAAAAACATGGCCAAGAATAATCTGGTCTACACGTTTATTGACTGGTAGCCAGTTGAGCAAACGAAAATGTTCTGGCCCAATGTGTGCCCTTGCATCGAGACCTAGAACGAACCGCAATAACTTATTCTGTTAAAAACATTAACATTTTAATTGGTTACAGATCACTTTCCAAATTTTGCCAAATTTTGATAATCATCATTTAACTTCCTTATAACTTGTTTATTGCATGATTAGACTTGCAAAAAATAAATTGTAATAACCTTTGTAGTTCACTACAAAGTTCTAGCTATAGATTCTGAACATAAAAAAAATACTGTACACAATAATATCAATGATAGCTCTACAATCATTTGTATAATGAACTAAATTGCATTGGCAGATCCACATGTCTTCAGAGTAATTTGGACCTTCTTTGCATGTTGAAGCTGCCTCTTCGTATTCTGTTGAATTTATTTTCAATTTAAAAGTTTCTTTAGTTATTGTGAGCAATTATGGGTTTCATAACAGCCCTCCAACATTGACCCTATACATGTGAACTCCATAAGCATGCATAACACTCTTGAATTGTGTCCATTAGGCATACTTGGTTTTGTTCCTGCACATGTTTAACGAGATAATTTAATGACAATGCAGCAGTAGTTTAATTAGTTAGTAGGATATACAACCATCTATTTAACCCTATTCTAGTACAGAAACTAATTAATGAATTCATCATAAAACTACTCAAATATATTCATATATAAAGGTCAGTTTTAATGTTGGCAACCTACATGTACATTATCTTGGGTGAAAACAAATTGATCAGTTGTTTGACAGAATTTCGTCCCAAAAATAATGAGTGAGATAGCGCAATTAAAATAAACATGATTTATTTTATATATCAATACATGTATATCAGTGGCGAGCGCAAGGCGCAGAATAATAGATTACAGATTTTAAGCCTTTTGCTTCTGTTCACGTAATTTAATATGTATCTAGAAGCAATTATATATTAATGAAATCAATAGCAAATATGTTTTGCATGCATGTATTTGTTTGACCATGCGGTCTTGGATAACCCATGAAAGTTCACGCTCTTATTTCCAATGGGGTCCTTTGTTTTTGCTGAAAGAAAGCAGAGGAAAGGGACAAGTGTAAGGATACAAGGAACCCGGTACAACAACCTAGCTCTTTTGGAAAAGACCCATTTTACATGCTTGATGTATAGCACAGATACACCTTTTCCTGGGTTTGTTTCCAGTACATCGCTAGTTGTGTGGGAAATGCTATATGAGTTTCTGAAAAATCCAGTGCCCCAACCCGGAATCAAACTGGATATTGCTGGATTGGAAAGTCCAGTGTTTAATCAGTAGACAGTGCGCCACCAAAAATATAAACAAAATGAAACTGCAGGTTCATCAGTAGGAGATAATTCACTACAAAACTTACATGTTAAAATACCTTTACAAAACAGCCAGAGACATAAGACTAAATTTGAATAGTAAGTCGGTCATCTTAATTTTAGAAAAAAAAATAAATGCATATTTAAAACATAAATGAGTTTTTGTTTCATACCTTGGCATGCTGTCAACAGTCACATGTCTACACTGTGAAAATGTTCCAGATTAATTTGTAAGAATTTTTTGACAGCAACATGTGACTTAATTGCTCATTTGGTATGTGAAACATTGCCAAATATTGCATTTGAAATAAAATAAATGTCTGTACCTGTACTTTAACAAGTATTCAAAACCTGGAATTGCAATGTTAATTATAACTTATTTTAATTTTTATTCAGTGTCTTATTTTATTGACCTATGGATTCTGGTCATTCTGGTTTGGTGTTTTTTGGTTAAATAGTGTATTTTGTGTGTTTTTACTAAAATATATATGACTGGGGGTCTAGTTGTATACCTTTAAGATGGATCATTCGGTTTTGTCAATGGTGTAGACTGAGAGATAATATTTAAAGTGTTCAGTTACATTAAGCTTGACACTTTTCACACCCCCGGGGCAAAAATATACATGAAATTGATATGATTTGCCGGAAATTGGTGAAGTTACTTCACTTGTCAATTAAATGTTAAGCTTACCTTTTATTGGTTATTTTAATTGACTTCAAGTGCACACGTGTGACATTAATTGGGGATGATAGTTGACATTATACCTAGCAAAATTCAGTTGTTATTTAATATATAATTTTGTAAACAAAACAATTGTTATTTACCTGTTATTGTGTTGGATTATATATTCTATAATTTATCTAGATTTATTTTTCTGTAGTTGTTTTCCAAATAGTGGATATAATTAATCAACATATGAATGGCCATTAAGAAGTGAATAATTACTGTTATATGTGACATTTTTTGTTAAATAAGTAATTCATTTAATTGTGAACCAGTGACTTGTGTTTTCAATCAGAAATAGATTTAACGATGTGGTTATGTTGCTATTCTAGCAATTCTGAAAGTAAACAAATAGTATAAGTTGACTTTGAAGCATGTTCTGTGGGTGTGTTGACCAAATCATGCACAAGTTTTTCCGCAAGAATGTCCCGAAGTTCAACAAGACTTTGACGATCACAAGGCTTGACGAGCCTCCAGTTGATCAGGATCAGAACTCAAGCATCTGCGATGATCTTGATGACAGCTTTGTGAGTAACTCTATATGCAAACTCTTTGAAGCTTTTATATCCCCTAAAGGTTAACCGTTACCTGACTTCCAGTATAAGAAAACTTCTTTCAGATCTGGATTGCTTTTAAGTAGTAAACTTTTTTGCATTTAATGAATATCAAAGCAGTTTTGTATATATTTAAATTAGGTACATGATTTGATGTCAATTATAAAATAGAAGATAACAAATTGAAACAATTAACTCTTTTTTTCCACATCATGGGATAGATAAACTTCATTTCAACACTATTTAAATGCTAACAGTGTGAACTTTAAACCAAAAATAAAATCACAATGACATAATTAGAAGGTCTTTTTCTTTTCACCGTAGTTACATAGTGTTTGGAGATATTTTTTACTTCCTTAAAATAATAATGTCATTCATTTCCAGCATATTCATGGTATAATTATCTTTTTAACCCTAAACGTTGTTTTCTTCCTGGTATCGTATTATTTATATTATGACTGGTACCATTATGCAAATCTCACATTTGTTGCTTGCACTTCGTAGGGAATTACCATTATGCAAAATGTCTCACATTTGTTGTTTGCACTTCGTAGGGAATTACCATAATGCAAAATGTCTCACATTTGTTGTTTGCACTTCGTAGGGAATTACCATTATGCAAAATGTCTCACATTTGTTGTTTGCAATTCGTAGGGAATTACCATAATGCAAAATGTCTCACATTTGTTGTTTGCACTTTGTCGCTCTTCCTCATTTCAACATCCCATTTCACCCCATAGATACTTCTGTGGAAAAAACATACTATTATCTTGCAAAGGGAAAAGAAAGGAAGCATAAGAGCATTTGCGAGTTCTTCTAGTGTTTCTCCTACCCTATGGCTCTTGATCACTTTTCTTAGAATTTGATTAACTTATTGAAAAAGTTCATGAGCAGAATAAGATTTTTATAATCAGACATTTGAATATTTAACGGCCCAGGAATTGAGCTGTTGGGTTTTGTCATTAACTTAAGTGTGTGTTTGTCAGATTGTACTTCAGGAGGATAGTTGGATTGAATGAAATTTAATTTAACTTCAATCTTTGGAAAATGAACTTCAATATAAGCATACATTGATGGTTGTTTTGTGAAACTATTGTAACTGTTTTACATATTGTTATGAGATACATGGTTTCAGGCTCACTCTCGAACATGTTTAAAGTATTCGTCTTAGTGTTTCCACTAGCCTGACGGCAACTGAGCATCTTAAGTATTTTAAACTCTTCAATATGGCCTGAAACCCTTGTTTCAGGTGTATGTATCAATTGATATTTTGAAGTGCTAAACTGCAACTAACTGTCAATTTTCAACAATTTTGTGTAAAAAGGAGCCTGACAAGGGAACTAAGGCACCAACCAGCTTGCATGACAAACATGGATGTCAAAAGATTAGAACTTTGTAAGAGTTTCTAACTACAAATAATATGTAATAACTTGATATTATAACTAAAATCAATTACGTCTAAGAGGTTGCAGTGGTGGGATGGTTATGATGACTGCCTTTCACCCACGAACATTCTCAAGGTCTTTCCAAAGACACAAAGATTTAAAGTATTGAGACGCGTTCTGAGAAAACTGGACAAAGTGCATGTGCGTTAAGTGTTGTCCCAGATTAGCCTGTGCAGTTCGCACAGGCTAATCAGGGACGACACTTTCCGCCTAAATTGGATTTTTGCTTAGAAGAGACTTCATTTAAATGAAAAATGTCATAAAAGCAGAAAGTGTTGTCCTTGATTGGCCTGTGCGGACTGCACTGAGGCTAATCTGGGCAACACTTTACGCACATGCATTATGCCCAGTTTTCTCAGAACACTTCACTATTGGTTCTTTCCTGGAAACACGCTTCAGAGTGTGTCAACAAGTCTGAGCATTTCCATGTTATACAGCTGAAAGGAATAGGTTGAAAGTAAAATCATCTGCTAAATGCAAGTGCAATAAAGATCAATCAATCATGACAGTTTGATAAAAAATAAAACAAACCATATAGATTTTGTAGCATGGCCACTTACACTAAAGCATTAAACAATTGCCATCTTTCAAACTTATTATTTTTAGTATAATAACCTAAAACTGTTTCAGGTGCCCAGGTGACCGAAAAATACAAAACATTTTGACAATATCGAAAATCAAATTATAAAATGTATAAACAAATCCTAAACTTATTTATATACCTGTGAACAACATACATGTTTTTCAATAAAACACGTACTTATTAGTAAACATTTTGATACTCTGGTGGCTTAGCCCTTTGCATGCTGGGAAATTTGTCGTCTGCTAAAATGTTGTCTGCTGAATTTCTAAAATTAGCATTTTCTTCTATTTTTTTTCTTAGACCACTATCAGAATAGCAAACAGTTTGGATCCTGATGAGACGCCACGTTCTGTGGCGTCTCATCTGGATCCAAACTGTTTGCAAAGGCCTTCAAAATCCGGTTCCAGCGCTCAAAGGGTTAACACTTATAAAATGTGTATGAGAACAGTGTTTGTTAGTACCATAACGTTCATAGATTTCAATATTGTGAATTTGTTACTTTGTCTTAAATAGTAATAGTTTGTATTGCCGTTTTAAGGCTTATTGTAACTTTCAAAATATGTAACCAGTCATTTGAATACCTATATAGTTTAGTTTTCTTTTAAATTATGTTTTTTAGAACCCTTACTAATGATGATGACTGAAAATTGATCATGGATAAAGCTGGTGTTTGTTGTATTGTTGTTGTTTTTTTGCAAAAAAATATACATGTAGTGCTACTAGACTTATGACATAAAATGTACTTACCAACGCAATTCTTATTCAGTCAGGACTGCTGTTTTTTGCTGTTTTTTCCCTGACAAAGCTGTTTTTTTAATTACAAGGCATAATAAACTTTAACATGTTTAAACAGTGAATGCAATAATATTATGTACTGTTTATATTATATTATATACTTGCAGTCGAATTCCGATGATGACGATCAGAACTACGAGGAGCCAGAAAAGGACTCCCCGCCCCCAGCGGTACCCCCACCAATCATGCGTGGACCCCCGCCCCCAGTCCGTAAAACAGTCTCAGTAGATCAGGAGCAGGAGACGTATGATGATCTGGATGTCATGGACGACAATGGGCCACCACCATCGCAGCCACCACCCAAACCACAGCCGGAGTTGACACAAGATGTGAGTAACCCATATAAGTAAACCTTTAAATAATCATGTTTGAAATTTACACTATTTTTTTAACATATTTTATTCACACCAACCATAGTCTTTATAGGTGTTATTTACCATAAATAATGTTGAAAAAATGTTAAACAGATATACTCTTTTTGTTAACTTTAAAAATAAAATGTTATATGCAAAATATATCATGTTGACAATGGAAATAAAAAATGGAATTACAAAAAAAAGACGTGAGTAAGGGCCTGCTATGGTGCAGGGTTCCATTGTGTTTTAAAATAGACTGCTGATTTCCAAACGTAGGAAGGAAATTTAAGTTAATCTTGTCTTAAGCTTTCAAAGAATTAAAAGGGTATTTCTGAATATTTTGGTAAAGATGTTAGGTAAGATGCTTATCCTAGGGCTATTTAAAACCCCTGCATATGGTAGGGACTCAGTGAGTCCCCTGGAAATTGTGTAATTAGGAATTTCTGTATGAACCCTTTCCCACTCAAAAGCAATGTGAAAATAGCCTTTGCAAACAGCATTCAACCAGAACAGCCTGTGAGTAACTTGCAGTCTGTTCAGATCTTATGCTGTTTGCTGCTCATCAGTATCTTCGGGTTGCAGATAAAGCCATGAAAACTTGAATCCAGTAAGAAAGGTCCTCAATTATTTGTTATTTTCTAAGGGACTACAGACCTGTCAAAATGTGTATCTAAGTGGTAAAGGGTTGTCAGTTTATGCTGAAAATCATTCAAACATACAAATATGAGTCGTGTTCTGAGAAAACTGGGCATAATACATGTGCGTAAAGTGTCGTCCGAGATTAGCCTGTGCAGTCCGCACAGGCTAATAAGGGACGACACTTTCCGCCTTAACTGGATTTTTCCTTAGAAGAGACTTCATTGAAACAAAAAATGTCATAAAAGTGGAAAGTGTCGTCCCTAATTTGCCTGTGCGGACTGCACAGGCTAATCTGTGACGACACTTTACGCACATGCGTCATACCCCCTTTTCTCAGAGCGCGACTCATATTTATTCAAAACTAATCTTGTTTTCATCAGTCCAACATCATTCCTTCTAAAATGGATATCTCTGATTACACTTCACTTTCTGTTGTTGCTGTATAGGACACGTATGACGAGTTTGACATAGAGACCGAGCCTCAGCAAGATGAACTCTACGAGTTCACGGTGAGTTGCCATAGCAACAAAGTCTGCTTAGTTTAAACCTTTTTATTTTAGCTCGATTGCATTTAAAGTACTACATACTTATTTGAAACGCTCTCGAGTCCGTTTCCTGGGACTAGAACCAGTACTTGGTGTCTATGGGGGAGATCTAAAGAATGCTCCCATATAAGTGATCCAACATGTAACCTCCTGGTCGCTACGCGGACACCATATCCATTACACCATGGCAACTTGTCTGCTTGATTGCTGGCCTGTTGGCTGTCAATCAACTATGTCATCTCATGAGATTTTAAATCTAACTCTGTTAGGTGATATTCAGTATACAAATGATTAAATTTAATCATTGAAACTTGTGTTAAGGTTATCACCATGAAGTGTAGATGTGTGAGACACTTTTCATCCCCAAAGATCTCCTCATTTCTGAGTTATTTTCCCTTGAACATATCTTAAAAAGCAGTGTGTATATAATTGTTATTAAGCTATAGTTCTCATTTGTAATATCAGTGATATTGACACTTTATTCTGTTTGCGTCATAAATATGTGTGCCTATCCAGCGATTTTCTTTGTCCAATTGGGAAAAGTACCCGTACCGGTCCAATTGGGAAAAATCGAGTTGTGAAAACCTCAAAATTGGGAAAAATCGAGTTGTGAAAACCTCAAATTGGGAAATTGGTTTATTTGAATTTTTGCTCCCAAATACTTTAAAATTGAAAACTAAGTGTTTTCAAGCTGTCAATATTAGACATATAGCTGCAAAAGGAAACTAACTAAATGTTGCATTTTCCAAATTACCTTAAATTGGGAATTTTTTGGACAGCAATTGGGAAATTTGTAGTTTTTTCGTAATTGGGAAAGTGCCGTTTACCGATACTTTATAAACGAAGGGAAAAAATCGCTGCTATCCTGTGTTGATGAGCACTATATTGTCATATAAAATCTGCACTTTTGCCTGGTTTGTTATTTAAAGTACATAAAATAAATGTCATTAACATTTTGGGGGGTTTAGAACACACAGAGAATAATTGTAAAATCAAATGCTCACTGATATTGATTAGAATATCCAGTTACTCATAGTTATGAGTAAATTTATTATTCTCTATTCTCAAAATACTATTAAATCTTTATCATCATTATCATTCATATCATCATCATCCTATCAACATCATTATCATTAATGTCATCATCATCATAATCATCGATAACATCCTTATTATCCTCGTTAACCTTAACAAATGTTTTCCAAACAAATAATAACCCAAAACCAAAATAGGAATAGGTGTTTGTATTTGACAGAACTTAATACATTAATACATTACCTTGCTTAATCACAGTAATAATGTCCGAATTAACATTGATTGTATACCGCCGAAATTCAACAGAATCTTTTAACCTACTTGTAACAAAATTTTCAGAAATAATACATTCATTTTCAAAATCAAGTGCATTAACAAAATGAGTCTCTAATCTATCACGTTAAAGGTTAAATACTCATCATCAATGTCAATTTCATCCTGCCTGGTTCGTTTGTCACTGCTGTTCTTGCTTCTGTTATCACCCTTTATCTGTTATCACGTATATCACCTTCGCTCACCTCGTCCATACCCTGTGTCTAAATATTCACCACCATCTTATATACCTCTCAAACTGTCATTTTACTGAAAAGATAAATTTTCAAGCCTGTGTAAAAGCAATACAAATATGTGTTTCAACCAAAATCGGCAAGCTATGCCTTTCAACAACGGTCAACTGACCACACAAGCCAACTGGCTAATCCACAAAAGGCACACTATGGCCAGGCACACTATGGCCTTCAACAAACGGTCAACTGACCACACAAGCCAACTGGCTAATCCACAAAAGGCACACTATGGCCTGGCACAAGCTATGGCCTTCAACAAACGGTCAACTGACCACACAAGCCAACTGNTATGTTTCAACCAAAATCGGCACACTATGCCTTTCAACAACGGTCAACTGACCACACAAGCCAACTGGCTAATCCACAATAGGCACACTATGGCCAGGCACACTATGGCCTTCAAAAAACGATCAACTGACCACACACGCCAACTGGCTTATCCACATCAGGCACACTATGACAATCAACAAAAGGTCAACTGACCACACAAATAATACAAAAGAGAATAAAACAGATATAATAAAAACAATATGTATACTTAGTAATAAAAATAACATACTCAATATACAATACCTTTATGTTCTCCAAAACTTAATATACCATTCGAACCGTCCAATTACTGCAAAAAAATAAACTTGCAAAGATTGTTAATTCCATGTTGACATGTGTTCTAAGAAAGTTCGGTCAACTGACAACACAAGCCAACTGGCTTTCACACATCAGATCAACTGGCTTTCAAAAACCGGTCAACTGAACATACAAGCCAACTGGCTTTCCAAATCATGCCAAATAGCCTTAAACAAATTGGTCCAATTACCACAAAAGACACACACACATTACAAACACATAACTTACTAAAACTAAATAGCATTTTTCGAATCATTTTTATCATTATAACTTATAGTGCCTTAACATGTGCTACCAACAACCCATCATACAATTCAAAGTACACATACATTAATAATAACTTATTAACAAATCTTATTTTAATGACAACGATAAGCTATCTCTCAAAGAATCGTTTACATACCACCTTTAGTGGAAACACTTTTCCATCTACCATGCCTTTGCCAGTCTATTGACAGTCTTATTATTAGCACTTATAGAAACTCCACCAGCAAGAAGAGAATGCAGTCCATATTTGGAAGAAACATAACCCAATAGACTTAACTTCTTCTTAAAATTAGCATTTATAGTAGAAGAACTAATATGCTTATCATTAAAGATCAATTTTAAACAGTGTTTAAAATTACAAAAATAAACTGGTCTAAACACAAAGTCAGTAGATGAACATGCAATATTTGCAACACACAAATACTTTTCTAAAATACTGCAATACTACAAATACAAATAAATATCACCCTTTCGTCCTCCTTTTCCATATCTTGTGTCTGTCAAATACACACCTCGAATGGCGACTGAATAGATTTGCAAATCATATATACCCGAAAACGCAAACTCCGTGCGTTTTCGCGCTAAATCTACACACAAAACCTGTGCATTTTTCGCGCTAAACCATTACCAAAATCTCTTTTAAATAACATGTACAAAACCAATACAATACCGTATTTATCAAACCGAGAATAATTTTATTTATTTGTTAGTGTCTATCAATTATAACCTTCCACATATTTTTTCAAAAAGTGCAATTGTAAGACCTTATTGCAGGGTATGTTCAAAATAATTGCTTGCTTGAGGAATATTACGTTCCAATGTCACAGCATGTTAAAAATATGAAGGGACATGTATATTTAATTTTGCAATAAAAACAGAATGAGAATAATATATAAAACAGGAATAAAAAAAAAGAAATAACACCAAACAATAAGCTAAGCAGTCTCATATTTTATTCCAAAAGCCTACATACCTAATAATTACTATGGTACACCAATGAACAATGTCTAGTTTATTCATTTTTCAAACAACAGAGACAACCCAACCATTTCACACCACGTTGCAATCTCTAACCATTTCACACCATGTTGCAATCTCTAACCATTTCACACCACATTAAAATTTCTAACCATGTCACACCACGTTTGCAATCTTTTACCATTTCACACCACACTTAAATTTCTAACCATTTCACACCATGTTGCAATCCCTAACCATTTCCCACCACGTTTTAATCTCTTATTATTTCACACCACATTGCAATCTCTAATCATTTCACACCATGTTGCAATCTCTAACCATTTCACACCAAATTGCAATCTCTAATCATTTCACACCACATTGCAATCTCTGACTATTTCACACATCGTTGTAATCTCTAATAATTTCACACCACGTTGCAATCTCTAACCATTTCACACCACATTGCAATCTCTTACCATTTTACATCACCATGTTGCAATCTCTAGCCATGTCACATCACCATGTTGCAATCTCTAGCTATTTCATATCACCATTTTGCAATCTCTTACCAGTTCACATCACCATGTTGCAATCTCTTACCATTTCACATCACCATGTTGCAATCTCTAATCATTTCACACCATGTTGCTATCTCTAAACATTTCGCACCACATTGCAATCTCTTATCATTTCACACCACATTGCAATCTCTGACCATTTCACACCATGTTGCAATCTCTAATCATTTCACACCACGTTGCAATCTCTAACCATTTCACACCACATTGCAATCTCTAACCATTTCACATCACCATGTTGCAATCTCTAGCTATTTCTCATCACCATGTTGCAATCTCTAGCCATTTCACATCACCATGTTGCAATCTCTAACCATTTCACACCACATTGCAATCTCTAGCCATTTCAAATCACCATGTTGCAATCTCTAGCCATTTCACATCACCATGTTGCAATCTTTGCCTTGTTAATTCACCAGGAAACAGAGGAGCAAAATGAGCGCATGCCGTCCCCGCCTCCAATCTCAGACGAAACATACGAGTTTGTGCCGGGCGAGAGCTGCGAACAAGACGCCCCCACCCCATCACCTCCACCTCTACCCCCCTCTCTGCCCTCTAGGCCGGCGATCTCCAACTACCACTCACACTCACATGTATGTGCAGATTCAAGTGAAGTTACCATTTGAGTCTCGCTCTGTGAAAAGGGGGTTAAATGCATGTGCATTAAGGGTTGTCCCAGATTAGCCTGTGCAGTCAGGGACGACAGATTCCGCCTAAACATGATTTTTGCTTAAAAGAGACTTTCTTAAAAGGAACAATTTCATAAAAGCGGAAAGTGTCGTCCCTGATTAGCCTGTGCGGACTGCACAGGCTGGTCTGGGATGACACTTTACGCATATGCATTAAACCCCCTTTTTTTTAGAGTGCGTCTCATTTATTTTACATTGAACTGTGCCAGCTAGCTCAGTTGGTAGAGCACTGGGCCAAGAATCTGGGGAGCTCGGCAGGTTTTATTTCTGGCCCTGACTTATTAGTTGTGTGGTGATTAGTCATGAAATTGTTTCCATGGTCATTCTGTCCCCTTCCTCTGATACAATGTATTTCTATGTAAGTTAGGGGCAGAAGTATGTGAACATTCTTCTTGTAAACCAGCTAACCTAGTAAAATTTGGGTAGGTTAACTGACTTCCTTGATAGGAATTAAATACTTTTGAAATCAGCAATCCAAATTTACAAACAAAATTTATTTTAAATTTAATGTATTGAAAGCCGTATTGATATAGGCTTATACTGAGACATCTAACATCAATTTACCTCTGAAACCCCAGTACTTTATATAGAGACTTTGAAATAATATTGTGTAGGGATTGAACCTGCCATATCCCTCTATCATTGCAAGCATTTAATGGTCAATAATAAAGTGTTTACTGCAGGAACTTGTTGATATTAATTGGGCCTCATAAAATAAGCTGGGATCACTGTCTTCAATTGAGAGTTTGCTATTTATATTCAGGATCTGAATATTATCCAGATATTGGAATACTTAGAAAATATTATGTCATTTACGAGATCAGATAATTGAACATATGTGTCGTGTTCTGAGAAAACTGGGCATAATGCTTGTACGTAAATTGTCATCCAAAATTAGCCTGTGCAGTCCGCACAGGCTAATCAGGGACGACACTTTCTGCTTTTATGGAATTTTTCGTTTAAATGATGTCTCTGCTTAGCGAAAATTCAGTTTAGGCGGAAAGTGTCGTCCTAGATTTGCCTGTGCGGACTGCACAGGCTTATCTGGGATGACACTTTACGCACATGCATTTTGTCCAGTTTTCTCAGAACGCGACTTATTTATGTTTACACCACATTTCCTAACGAGTGTATGCCACGTGTACAATGATCAGATACTTGGTTGTTATACTTCACATTATCTCTAAAATATTTGATTTTTTTTCCCATGAAATGTAATAATAAGTTGAAAGATTCAAACCAGTCTAGTGATATTTGGTCATTTGTTGTTGTTAACCCTTTGAGTGCTGGAACCGGATTTTGAAGGCCTTTGCAAACAGTTTGGATCCAGATGAGACGCCACAGAACGTGGCGTCTCATCAGGATCCAAACTGTTTGCTATTCTGATAGTGGTCTTAGAAAAAAAATCAAAGAAAATGCTAAATTTAGAAATTCAGCAGACGACATTTTAGCAGACGACAAATTTCCCAGCATGCAAAGGGTTAATTTATCCATTTGTATAGACCATAAACAAGTTTGCAGCCTTTTCTTGTTTTCCAATGTTGTACTTCCGGCTCCTCTTTTTCAAAGTCCTGTTTGAACATGGCTCACATGTGTGTACATCATAGAAGTCATGAAGAAATGGGGCATTTGAAATTGTACATTTATTTTTAAATGTTCAGTAAAATTATTTACATAGTCTTGTTCCCCATTTCAGGAATCTGCATCTGAGCCTGCACCAGGTAGTGTGTAACCCACTGTGGTTAAGATTCAGTAACTTTATAACACTGAAATTGTATACATATTCATCTGTTGTTATGTGATGCTGTTCAAGTATTAATTTTCTAAAGATGCACATAATGTTCACAGTCAACAAACATTAGATAATTAATCATATGTTGTAACTGCATTTTCCATTAGAAATGCCTCAGATCCTGTACATATGCTTCATGGTAACTTTATATGGTGTCTGAAAACCATCAATTAATGTTATATTTTATGAAATCAAACACATTTAATATGAAAACAATTGTATTTCTCTAAATCATCATCAGCAGTAAAAGAACATTAAAATGGTCTTGGAGGTATTCAATCATTTAAATCGGCAGTCTGGCAAAGCAAACCAAATTTTTGTATAATTTTTTTTGGTCAATTTTTAACAAATCCATACAAATATTAAACATGGAATGAGATTAATCTAGGTAGAATGATAGCAGTAAAGGCCTTTGGTTATGTTTATATTGACCAGGTAATTTGATATTGTTATGCTAGAGACTTTCCATGTGAAAGACTTTAAATTGGTTTGGTTACTCCCCGATAATTTGTTGTTTGTTCACTGTGACATTTGATACATTTTCTTAATTTATATGATAACTTTCCTAACATATATGCAATTGCATGCTACTTGCCACATTCCAGTGTGGCAATTAATAAATATAAAAACATACAAGTTTACAGATATGATTGTAGTGAATGTCTTTTAATTCTCATAATTTCGTGAAATTTGGTGTGGAGGATATTAATACAATTTTTACTTTGAAAGGTATTTGGATTTATCTTTTTTGGAACATGTCACACTTTTCCATGAGTCAATGGAGCCAATTTTTTCTGCACATGGGGTATTCTTTATTTGAGATTAAAATTAATTTTGAATAGTGGCTGAAAAGTGGAATTTTTGTGGGATTTTGTAAAAAAAACTCATACACAGAGCGTGTCTGTAATACTTTTTATCAGTGTGCATTTCTTGAATATTTTTGTTGATACAAAATTGGTCATGGAAAGTGTGCAATCATTCAAAAAATGGTTGCATTGATTTTCATAATTTGGTTGAATTGTTGTTTTTTATTTTAAAACGCATGTTACATTTTTACAATATTTGGTGTGTGATTTCTTAAAAAAAACTAAACAATTCAATTGATAATAAGGAAAAATGTTAGATTAGGGGATTTTTTTACTTGTTTTATTGGTGTAACTCAATATGTCTTTAAGTTAGCCGACTCTGCATTTAAAAGCCAATATTCTCTGATCCATCTGTAAATATTTAGAATGTTTCATATTTATTCATACATCATATTTATTTTCAAGACTTTATTATGTACCAATCTCTAAAGACAAAATGTATAAAGAGGATTGAGAGTGAAATATTGTATCTCCTATGGAAAGGTTAAGGAGATACGACTGTTTCACGCTCACCCCTATAAGGTCCAAAATTTTAATAGACTACCAGAGTGATAAAGCAAAAACATATTACTATGGTATTAAATCTGATATCTTTAATGTCATACATGCAGTCCTTGTTTTTTTTCTGCTATTAATTAATCTCAAATTGTTAATGTCTGAGGCAGTGTTATAGAAAAAGTCATTATTTGTATTATAGTTTATAGATTGCAGTTAAAAAAATGGGAAAAAAAATCACTCATTATTTAAGTTAAAAAGTAAGCCTTAGTAGCTTTTAACCATAAAATGGCAAAATGGCAAAGGGATTAGGCATTAATGATAAATATATTGTGTCTGATATACAGATACAATAGGTTTACACTTAACAGTCTCCATGGCAAATAACATTGCCAGAACTGCTTGGTACTGCATTAGTTGCAATAATTCAACTCTCAGCTTTATAACCCAAAGGGTTGCTCCCAGAGCCGCCACAGCAAAAAATATCAAAGGCTCTGGGAGTCTGTTTATATGGACTAGGTACTGCATGTACGACATTACATAAAACACATTATAATTATGGATGAATGGGTGTAACACTGAGATATTGCACTGCATGTGTGGTGTACATGTTGTTCACATTTCTTTCTCTGCAACCCCCAATTCCTTAACAGCGAAGCCAAAGCCAAAGGGCATGGAAGGGGCCCAGATAGGGATCTCTGCAAATGATCTGATGAGTGGCATTAACAGACTCAAGTCTGCCCAGAACCATCCAAAACCTCCACTTAAAAAGGTGGACTCAGTACCTGCCCCTGAACCCACCGGTAACCTCGTGAAGGACCGAATTAACATATTTAAAACAGCTGAAAAAGGTACATGCTGCTCATATTTACATATGTGTGTAATGTGTAGTTGTGAATATAGAAGATTGAAACAGTAACTGTTGTTTAAAATGTATATTGGAATTTATTGTTATTTGTGTTTGTTAAAATTTACAATAGTAGGAAATGAATGTTTGTCCACATTTAATTGATTTCTGAAATTGATACCTGGCTTGTAAAAGTAGAATCAACACAGTAAGAACAGCTGAAAAATATGGTAGTTAATTTCATAGATAATGTAGTTTACTTAATATTGATGTTGCTTAAAGATTAAAAATTTATTTTGTAAAAATAATCAAAAAATCAGTGGATTATAAATCCGAAGAAAATGGGTTTGATTACCTTCTCGCCCACATTAATTGCATGGACATAGGTCCTAGATATTCATAATACAGCCATTTTCTCCCTTCCTCTTATTCAAGTTGGGCAGTTGTCATTTACTGTCATAGCATAGGCACTTAGTACAGGTAAACCTGCAGCTTAACCCATTTATGCCGAGTGGACTCTCCCATCCTTCTAAATTGGATCAATTTTTTTTCATAATTAGAGATGTCTGGTATATTTATTTTTATTTTTAGAACATTTCTAAGGGAAATTCCTTTAAGCAAACAGCGTAGACCCTGATGAGACGCCGCATCATGCGGCGTCTCATTTGGGTCTACGTTTGCCAAGGCCTTGTTTCTCGACGCTAGGCATAAATGGGTTTACTGTCCACATTGTAACAAAAACTGAACAATAATTACTCCTTTTAAAGCTTCCATTGGGCATGTGGTTTTGAAATAATTTCACCTCTTAACTTTATTTTGTGTTTTGTTTACTGTTTGCATGTGGCATGAGTTTTAATTGTGATGGTGTAACAATGAATCATTTGTACCTGCTGTGCAGCTTGTATCACATAATCATATAATTTCCTGTTTGTCTTTCATTTCAGGTACAATTTAAATTTGTGTGATGAGTTGTTTTGTTTTGTTTTAGCTTTTAATATTCTGTATCTATATAAGTTAAATATAAGATAACATTAATGATTAATTTTTATCTATTTACAGGGTACTTAATTTACCAACTGCTGTTTAATATGAAGAAGCCTTTTGATTGTTTTTGGTCGTACCTTAAGTTGTGTGTTTGTGCTATCATCAAATTATCCCCCGCCAGAGGCGGAGGGATATTGTTTTGGCGCTGTCCTTCCGTCGGTCGGTCTGGCACTTTTGTGTCCAGCCATATCTTGGAAGTGCTTTGGCGGATTTCATTGAAACTTGGTATGAATATATATATGGAGAGGATGGTGCACGCCAAATGGCATTGTGCACCATCTATTAATAACGGAGTTATGGTCCTTTGCATCTTGAAAAAAAACTTTTTTCTGTGACAAAGCTCTAAATTGGCGGGGGATATCAATTCAACGAATTTGCTTGTTTATTATATTTTATAATTATCAAAACAATATTAATATATTATCATTGAATTCTGGTGATGGCAGTATATGTATTCTTTATTACAGATCCACAACCTGATATCAACAATGAAATTCAATCCCAAATCTCCAATGCAAGATCTGCCCTTAAGTCTAGGCCAATGCCACCGGCTCTCAGGCCCCCCTCCCCGGCTAGAAGAAAGTCCCCCAGCCGGTCCCCTAATACCCCTGCCTATCCTGCTACTAGCATATCAGGCAAACAGACAGATTTAGAACACAACAGTCAAGGCAGCACACTCCCACCCAAAATATCTCCTACACCACCCAGGAAGCTCCCTCCTGCACCTGCTGCTGTCCAAAAGTCTGAACCTGTTCAGAGTGCTGTCAAGCTCCCTCCACCCCCTGGTGCTTTCCTCAAGTCTGAACCCTCACAGAGTACTGCAACAGCACAAATAGACCCAGCAAAACTATCCTTTAAACAAAAGATCGCTCTGATGAGTGGTCAAACTCCTATGCCGCAACCATCAGCAGAGGGATCCAGTCCTAGTAGCACAGTAATATCCGATGAAAAGGCTCCTGGCCAGTCAAAGCCAGTAATGCCCAAAAAGGTACCCCCAGCGCTTCCCAAGAAGCCCACCAAGACACCTCAAGACAACCAAGGGAACTTAAATCAAGACACAGAAGAGACCCCCAAACCAAGGACAAATATTGGCTATGACATAGTGCCCAGTATAAAGAAGGGCCATTTAAAAGGGACACCGTCTCCCATGGTTACTGTAAGAATCTCTCAGCTCCTCTCATTTTTACTCTGCAGCATGTCTCCTTGTGTCGACAATATTTCACACTGTGGCCGAGGCATTCTCAGATAAGCTTGCATGGATGTCATTATCTTAGAGAAGCTGCAAATAAAACTGACCTTGCACCTTACCGACACAGTCCTTTCCCTTTGCTGAATCTCAAACATCCATCAGTCATCAAAAGACCTTCAAAATGTTGCTTTGCCAGTCTTATGCAAACATTATTGCAGAAATTCCTTAATTTTAGCCTTTTCCCAAACATGTTTTCAGGATTGTTCAATTCAGTTTTGGTTGTTCATTTGACATGCCAGCATTTGCTGTAGATTTTTGTGTTATTTGCTGACACAAACCTTGACCAGAATTCAATGAAACTTTATGGGAAGCTTCACTACCAAGAGGAGATGTGCATATTATCAGTCGGTTCTGGTCGGATGATTTTTCACAGAGTTATGGCCCTTTGAAATTTTCCATTGTACATATAGTGCAATTCTTGTCCGAGCTATTTCTCAGCAACTTATTACGGGAATTCAATGACACTATATGGGAAACTTCACTACCAACAGGAGATGTGCATATTATCAGTCGGTTATGGTCGGATGATTTTTAGCTCAGCTGTTTTCGAAGAAACCCTGAGTTATTGTCATAGCCCTCTCGTCCTATCGCGGCGTTGTCGTCCGAAAACTTTAACATTGGCCATAACATTTCCAATATTGAAGATAGCATTTTGATATTTGGCATGCATGTGTATCTCATGGACCTGCACATTTTGAGTGGTGTAAGGTCAAGGTCAATGTGATCCTTCAAGGTCAAAAAAATTATTTATTTATTTTTTTGGTTTTTCATGTGTATCTCATCGACCTGCACATTTGGAGTGGTGAAAAGGTCAAGGTCAATAATGACCTTCAAGGTCAAAGGTCACAAAAACAAAATCCAAACACCCACAGCTGAGCGTTGGCACCCGCTATGCGGTGCTCTTGTTCACCGAGTTATGGCCCTTTGAAAATTTCTATGAACTGTACATATAGTGCAATTCTTGTCCGGGCTATTTCTCTCCAACTACTGACTAGAATTAAATGAAGCTTTATGGGAAGCTTAACTACCTTGAGGAGATGCGCATGTTATTAGTGGGTTCTGGTTAGATGATTTATTTAGAGAGTTATGGCCCTTTGAAATTTTTAAGTTGCTAAACCATCCATCGTATTATTTTGTCCAAAGTTATGCCCCTCAAGACGTTTCCTCNCATCTCGTAGGCGCGAAAGAGGCGTTTTGCAACGGATTCGAATTCAGTGCCCCACTTCCCTCCTGCGTTGGTAATCTAATTGCAGATTTGAAGTTTAGATTTCTTTTCTACGACGGTAACTTTACCCAAATTAATCGCCATTTGAATATTGGTATTAATTTGTTGATTAATTTTGGCATTTCTTTTATTTAGTGGTACAGTATAATAAAATCAGTTACACATGAAACGCAATCAATCCAATTTTTCTCCTTAAAATATTCGTGGTTGCATGTGTGGGAGAAGATTCTTTGCCAGGTACAAGTACCCTTGCAAGTGGTAAAAGCACTCAGCATTTGGAGCGTGGTTGTATAGAATATATAACAATAGCAATACCTTTTCTCCGCGGTCAGTTGTTTGGTTACCTAAATGTTACATGTGTGTCCTTTCAGCACCGGAAGATCTAATGGACTGTGACTTTGAAAACGGTCTGTGTGGCTGGACCCAAGATAAAAAAGACAAACATGACTGGACGACCCAAGTGGGCCCCACTGATACTGCCGGCACCGGGCCTATGTTCGACCATACATTCATGGCGCACCAAAATGGTATACGATTGCCGTTGGCGTTCTCGAAATAATCACTACTAACGTTAAATGAAATCTTATAAGATTAAAAAAAAAACGTTTGCTTAAAACAAAAATGCTTTCAATTTGTACATGCAAGCTATTGGATATATTTTACTATTACTTACATATTAACAAAAAACTTAATTCGTGGAACGACTTACAATAAGCTTAGTTTAGCTTCCAGGTCAATCCACTTATTACTGTGTATTTACTATATGTTTATGCATTTTGAAATAAAATATGTTTAAACCAAAAAACTAAATTGAAGCGTTTTACAAGAATAACCGACTGAATAACGGTACATTTATACGATGTAGTATCAAGAAATCGAGTTCCACAACTATTTCAGACATAAGGGAAGGGTTTAATGTTTCATGTTTTATTTTTTTCCTTGTTGTATGTAGGTCACTATCTGTATTTTGAATCGTCGGCGCCTGCGATCGTCAACGATACGGCGCGCCTGCTTTCCCCCATATACACACCGAAGTTTTCGCCAATGTGCTTTGCTTTCTGGTATCATATGCATGGGTCACCGGAGACAGGACGTAAGTGTCCTGTTTTAAGTTTTTGTTTATGTTTTTGGTTTGTTCTGTACATTTTAGCCACACACCTTATTTGGCATAGTAAATTTAAGTATAAATAAGAAACATATTTTATCTATGCCAAATAGATTATATCTGGTGGTTACAAAGTAGCAATCCGTCTTTTTGGCGCTTTAAAACTTAAAAATAATCGCGTTTGTCGAAATTGACGTATACATATAGAAATCCTACTTTCGGTTTAAAAAGCGGTACCGTTTGAAAAATAATAATTTACTTGCTAACTATGCTATAGATTTAATTTTATCTGTGCCAATTAGATTATATCTGGTGGTTGCAAGGTAGAAATCCGTCTTTTTTTTTGCGCTTTAAAACTTAAAGAAATCGCTTTTTTTGTCGAAATGGACGTATATGTATAGAAATCCTACTTTCGGTTTTAAAAGCGGTACCGTTTGAAAAATAATTAATTACTTGCTAACTAGGTTATAGATTAAATGACAATTCTGCACACTTTCAAATTGCATCTATATGTATTGATTAACATGTATTTCATTTCCAGGTGTGTGGCTTTAAAATCCACAAACGTTTATCTAAACAAATTATATTGATTTCGAGTAGCGAAGTTGTATGACCGTTTTATTCAAGACCGATGTGTTACAAACGTTTTGGAGGTTTATGTCAACAGAAGCTTGTCTTCAACGATTAATCCTTATTCTGATGTTGTTATAGCATATGCAGTATATTTGTCACATGCAAAGTTTCCACATATATAATTGTGAAACAAGCATATTTTTTCTTTTTTTTTTTTTGGGGGGGGGGGGAATTTAAAATCAAATTACATCATATTTAATTAATAGTTTTTTTTTATTAAACTGAAAAAAAAAATTGCTATGACTGCATTGCTTTCGCCAGTTATAACATTATATATAATATTTCAGAAAAAAAATATGTTTTCGCCAAAAGTTATTTATCATTAACATTTATAATAAAAAAAAGCTATTGCAAAACGACACTTACATACAAGACGCTGCAATGTTCATGTGATCGATGTATATACATTCTAAGTAANCGGTTCTGGTCGGATGATTTTTTACAGAGTTATGGCCCTTTGAAATTTTCCATTGTACATATAGTGCAATTCTTGTCCGAGCTATTTCTCAGCAACTTATTACGGGAATTCAATGACACTATATGGGAAACTTCACTACCAACAGGAGATGTGCATATTATCAGTCGGTTATGGTCGGATGATTTTTAGCTCAGCTGTTTTCGAAGAAACCCTGAGTTATTGTCATAGCCCTCTCGTCCTATCGCGGCGTTGTCGTCCGAAAACTTTAACATTGGCCATAACATTTCCAATATTGAAGATAGCATTTTGATATTTGGCATGCATGTGTATCTCATGGACCTGCACATTTTGAGTGGTGTAAGGTCAAGGTCAATGTGATCCTTCAAGGTCAAAAAAATTATTTATTTATTTTTTTGGTTTTTCATGTGTATCTCATCGACCTGCACATTTGGAGTGGTGAAAAGGTCAAGGTCAATAATGACCTTCAAGGTCAAAGGTCACAAAAACAAAATCCAAACACCCACAGCTGAGCGTTGGCACCCGCTATGCGGTGCTCTTGTTCACCGAGTTATGGCCCTTTGAAAATTTCTATGAACTGTACATATAGTGCAATTCTTGTCCGGGCTATTTCTCTCCAACTACTGACTAGAATTAAATGAAGCTTTATGGGAAGCTTAACTACCTTGAGGAGATGCGCATGTTATTAGTGGGTTCTGGTTAGATGATTTATTTAGAGAGTTATGGCCCTTTGAAATTTTTAAGTTGCTAAACCATCCATCGTATTATTTTGTCCAAAGTTATGCCTCTCAAGAAGTTTCCTTATATCTGGATATATAGTGCAATATTGTGACAAAAAAAACCTTTGGGGAGCATCACCCGTCTCCGACGGTTACAGATATTCCTGAAGTATTGCCTTTATATGCATGTTCATTTCACGTAGCATAACTTTGTCTTTATTGGACATCATGGAAAATGATGCATGTTGCACAGTTGTTACAAATTTAGAACATAACTCTTTCAATTTTCCTCATTCTAAAAATTACATTCCGTCATGACACGTACTCGTCTTCATTTGGATAAAGGCCAAAGAACAAAATTGGCCTTGTAAAAAACTGTTTATCGATCATTAACAAGGCAAAAACAAGTGACTAGCCTCAGCACTGTGTAGTCAAATATATATTATAGTTATAATTTCTAATGCACAATCATTTATCAAATACTTTTTGCATGTTGTAGTTTGTCAGTCATTAAACAACTCTTGTTTTTTTATGCGTGGCTATTTATCATCTTGAGCTAAAAATCCCTGAATCGTTGTTTATTAATCTATTTATTGAAAAAGATTTATTGACAATTATTTCTTGATTAAACAGCGCTTTCATTTGGTGCAGAAGTTTGGGGCCATCAGTTTCCCATCTTAGATAATTGTTACATATAATAGAAACGTCAATATCCTTTAGCATGCATTGTATGTTTTATGCTAATATAACTCTTATAATACTACATGTTTGTATGTATATTTATATACATTATTTATTTATATCAATTTCCAGGAAAACAATATTTAAGTGGAGAACTAGGACCTCCAGTACTGGAGAAGAAAACAAAAGATGCCAGCTCCTTATTCATATGATCATTTAATACACTTTGGATTCCAGGCAAGAAACCACCAGTTGCTGCTAAACCTACAAATAGTGTCATTATCAACCATCGAGCTGTTGGCAAAGAAAAAGCAGTGATGTTCATTTTCCTTATTATTTGTTTTTCTATACTTCTGCGTCTTTCACAATTTTCACATAACAGCTTTAAAAACCCTACCTAGGTTTCTTGCAGATCCTATGAAATTTTCAGCCTTGCAATCTTATTCATGAAATGCGGTCAAAAGCCACTAAAGAACATAAGCCTATTTGTTATTTTGATGACACAGACATAATTTCCTTTCGTTGAAATTACTCCTCTGAGAAAAATGTAATTTTGAAATTCTGTAATTTGTAATACAGTTATGTGCCACCATGTATTGTTGGAGCAAGTGTCTGTTAGTGTAGAACAAATAATTTTTATTGGTTAAATGCATCTAAAATCAAATTGAGCGGGCTGGCTCAGTTGTTAGATTGCTGGACTACCGATCAAAGGATCGTGGATTTGATCCACAGACAGCCACATATTTTTTTAAGCTGATTGGTTATGAAGTTATTTCTAAGGCCATTCTTCCCTTACTTTATATTTAACCCTTTGCATGCTGGGAAATTTGTCGTCTGCTAAAATGTCGTCTGCTGAATTTCTAAAATTAGCATTTTCTTCGATTTTTTTTCAAAGAATACTATCAGAATAGCAAACAGTTTGGATCCTGATGAGACGCCACATTTTGTGGCGTCTCATCTGGATCCAAACTGTTTGCAAAGGCCTTCAAAATCCGGTTCCAGCGCTCAAAGGGTTAAGTAGGGCAGTTGTCAGTTACTGGCGAAAGTATGTGCACCAAGTACTGGTTAACCAGCTAACCCAGGAAAAGTATGCGTTGGTTAACAGACATTTATGATTTTACTGAAATACAGAAATGTTTATGTTCAAAATGTTAAAAAAGCAAGCATAAACAAACAAAAAGAATCAGATATATAACAAAAGACAAAAGTCTTGTATGTCTTACTTAA
Organism: Dreissena rostriformis; assembly: GCA_007657795.1. NCBI lineage: Eukaryota > Metazoa > Mollusca > Bivalvia > Myida > Dreissenidae > Dreissena > Dreissena rostriformis. Next base: position 148,399 of record VMBQ01000286.1, read on the forward strand.
TCCATATTAAACTAGTAGCCTTTCAATGTATGTTTGAATGTCTATTGTGAAAATGAATGAGCTAACCTTTGTCCTGTAGGGCTTTTGTCAGTATTTTGATTTTGTCAGCTTGCAATGTGCCATGTAGATAGAGTACCCGTGACATATATTGAGGCTTCAATGATCTCATTACACTGTAACCAGTTGGCATAAATTTTCACTTTATATCCAGTTTGTGTTTTTGTACAAACTAAAGGGTTAAAAAAATAAGCTTTGATCTCAATTAGTCATTTTACATTTATGCACAATAGACACAGTAAACAATTAAATTAGATGTGCTTATTTGCTTGATGAATATACTATATAGTGCATGCTCTTTTACATGTTACAGTCAAAGCTTTATAAATGGTACTGTTGAAATCTGAAGAGTTCTTTTACTCAGTAGGCATATCAGTCTGTCAGGAAGGGTTCATGTTCATACTTCAATGTTAAAGCTTTACCACAGGGAACTGCCAATGCAAATTTAATATTTTATTACATTTTATTAAAAATATTATATATTGTATAATATTTAACCTCAGGTTCTTTGATATATGTGTAAGTGAGTTAAGCTCATCTCAGCCGTTGGCCCTACCAATCAACATCAGTCTGTATGATCATGATTTAAATGGTGATCTGAATCACTTCCAGAATCTTATCATTTGATAATTGGTGGATGTATTATATTAATATATGAGCCTCTTCTGGGGACTGCACAGGCTAATCTGATATGACACTTTACACAGATTTATTAAGGCTGGTTTTCCCAGAGCATGGCCCTAATATAATTATATTCTGCAAATCCGTCCACAACAATTGCTTTTAGTGTTTCAGCAACCTTCAGAGTCAGTATGTATATCAACAAACTTTATGTTTATTTCAGGCAATGTACTTATCTTTTGTATACTCTGATGTTTAGCATGGCTGTCACTATAAATGTAATAACATTCATTGCTCTTGTTTCAGGTTTAGAAATCTGTGCATTGTTGTTAAAACATTGTTATTTCATGCGTGATTAATCCTGGTTATCTGTTTCTTTTCCACATGACTTATCTCACTTTGCTCCACAAGAGTTATTTCCCTTTGCTCATCTCTTAATATTGATGTTTGACTTATTTCCCTTTGCTCAATGTTTGATGTTTTCAGCTGGTAGACCTGTCATTGCAGTCAAACCTCAAAATGTTTGCAGCGTAAGACTTTTGCCACTGTTTGTTTCCATAGCAACTAATTTAAGGGATTTATTCACAGATTTTGGCATTTATTTAACTTTGTCATAAAATGCTATCAATTTATAAACATCGGTACTAAAGAGTTCCAGTACATAACAAGAAAAGTATTTAAGAAAAAACAAAAAATATGTTTACCCATCTGGACATAAACCACTAACCTTTGGATTAAAAAGCTATCCCTGTTACCACTCAGCCAACAAGGCTGTTTCTTTTCTTCGGGAATTTTATACTTCATGATTGCAATCAATTTAGTGTCACAAAATATATATTTTATCAATTTCTAATGATGATAACTAAAATAATAAAAATGTAATTTAAGTTTGATTCTATGTCATTTGTGTTATTTGCCTTCATGATGTGTTCTTTATTTATTTTTTATTTTTTGACAAACAGTTGGAAAATTGTCATTTGGCAATCTGTGAACAAGTCCCTTTAACACGCTAAGAGAACCAGTGTTTGTCTACATGCATTGTTTCATGCCTATCAACTTGAAAGTTATAACTTTTTTTATGACACATATGTGGTAATGTTAGTATTATAAAAGTACATTTTAAGATTCAAATTCACTTGGTTAGACATTGAAAGCGAATGGCTTTCATAAAATCACCATTTTGATTGGCTCTTTAACCCTTTGAGCGCTGGAACCGGATTTTAAAGGTCTTTGCAAACAGTTTGGATCCAGATGAGACGCCACAAAACGTGGCGTCTCATCAGGATCCAAACTGTTTGCTATTCTGATAGTATTGCTTGAAAAAAAAATCGAAGAAAATGCTTATTTAGAAATTCAGCAGACAACATTTTAGCAGACGACAAATTTCCCAGCATGCAAAGGGTTAAATTGACTAATCCTTTTGGACATGTTAAAATGAGGCGCACACTTGATGCTTCAAAGCTCAATCCTTACCAAAAGAATTATAATCCTATTTGCCTTAAAAAAAAATGAAAGTAAGTTTTGTTTATTTTGATAAAATATGATTGATAATGATACGTAACAAATGGATGTTGACAATCATTGTTTGTATTGCAGTCATAGCTTCACAGATAGCTGTTCCAGTCACTAACCTTTCACTGTCTGCTTCAGCAATGCAACACACACAGTTGTATAAAAACTTTAAACAAGGCTTATATTGCAGAAAATAATCAGTAATTCAATAGAATGTTGGTNCCGCCCCCCCTCCTCCCTTCATTCCAAAGATACATAAACAGAAATTATAAATGTTTGTGTTGCATCACTTTATTCCTAAAGATTAGGACTTTAATTTATATAGTCAGGGCTTGTATTTATAAAGTCACTTTGGAAACTTAACAATTTAAGATGAACTTTTACTCCTTAATAAAGCTGTGGAACGAATATGAACTATTATAATAAAAAAAGCTGAAAATATAAGAAATTTGATTTGTTACAGATTTTAAAGATTTTTCTGAAGGTCTATATGAAGACAAGCCCAACTTTTGATGCCATTAACAGACTCTGTGTTTTGTTTGCACTGTAAAAGTGTTGCTACATTTGCAACCTGTGTGAAGTTCATTCTGGTAATGTAAACGTGTGGCACATTACATAAAAATGATATTTTGTTGTTTTTTTTCTTTTTTGCCTAAGTGGGTCTGAGGAACTTTACAATAAAAGTAAGGTGTTTTTATAGAACTTACATTTTACATATTGCACATGCAGTGAGTGTAATAAACAATTGCAGAGTGATACAGTTTGGCTTGCTGAGAGTTTTAGTTTGGCTATCAGAGATTTATAGTTTGGCTTATATATGAATAGCACCAAGCTTTGTGTAGGATGTGCATTTTATCATAGACCATTTCTGTAGTCATTTATTTTACTGGTAGTTTAATTTAAGCTTTTAACTTCTTGAAATTACCATTTTAAATACAATATTTAATAAGTCTAATTCTTAAAATATATGAGTTATAAATAAACAGTAAAAACTAACATAAGTTTGAATAAAATTGTATACCAAATGATACATCTGCCTTAAAAAAGAAAGGTGTTTCATAAAAATTTCATCCACCATGTTATGTTGTTTTGTGTTTGCTTACTGAACAAGTAAAAGTTAAGCATTGTATAAGCATACCAATGACTATCAGATTTGAAAATGCGTGAACACCTAGCTGACTATATATATTCATACAAGTTATCATTCTTTACTTCTACTTGCAGACCATTAATAACATGCATTAACCAGAAAATAGTTCAGTATCTTGAAGCCTGCTAACCAAAGACTCCATAAAAAATAAACCATTGTTGTGTGCTCTTTTTATTTCTGGATGCGCATGGATAAAGAACCATGTGTAACCTCTCATAAAATCATATGTAACCTCTCATAGAACCATATGTAACCTCTTATAGAACCATATGTAACCTCTCATAGAACCATATGTAACCTCTGATCTTCTTTCTTGCTTTCTAGGTTGCTACTCAAGACCAGTGAGCCGTACTGACCTGAGTGTGCTGATGCATAACATTCTCCTTTTCTCAAAACGTTTTTTTTCAGTTGCAGGATTTTACCGTTTTTCTGCTATTTGAAACTTTATAATTAGCATAATTTGTATGTTGCAAGCCACAAGGGACCTATAAGACTTCTTTGTACATACAATTTTTGCAGCCAATGGTCAATTATGACAAAATGTACAAAATATGGCTATTGTACCTTACCAATGAGCAATCCTGTCAACACTAAACAAATATACTGTTAAATAAATGCATTCAGGTTTCTGTGTGTTTCCAGGCCCCAAACCGCTCCCGCCAGTGAAGCCACCCTCCCTGTATAGCGCCCCCTGCCTAAAAAAGAACCGCATCCTGGGACCGCCCCCACCACCTCCCCCTCCCTCTAGCCCCGCCCCTCCACCACCTTTACCCAATCAACCCCCTCCCATACCACAGGTAGTTATGACAATTATGATGCTCAAAAATATATAATTCATTATTGTTTTCATTATATTTGATGCTTAGTTTATTTGAATTCAAAACATAAAATATTTGTAATTGTTATATTGAAAAAGTACTTGATTTTTTATAATTGTTTACTTTCTTTTAAAGTTTGTCATGCAACAGGTAGTCTTGGCATTGATGCTTACATTTTTGTCCAAAATATTTAATTTGAAAATTTCAGATTTGTAAAGGAAAACAATGTATGTTGACAGGTTGTTTAGAATCATACAGGTAGCTATGTCATAAAATACTAAAATTGTATGATTTCTAAAAAGCAACCGTGAATGCAGATTAAGACTTATTAAAAACATATGTTTGAAATATTTTGTTTACTTACTCCCATCACAGGCTCATTATTAATAATTATTTGTCACTCTTCCCTTAGAATTCAATCACCTTTCTTTAAATTAACTTTCCAGATACATTAATTTTTGTTTTAATACTCATATTTCAATGTTACGTTTGTGTATTTGTTTTTTTATATGGTTTGACTGACCCTTAGAAATTAAGTTGAGTACTTTACTTGTACAAATGTCACTGTACATACTTAGTTTAGTCTAACCGTAAGATTTTAATTATTGGTCCCTACTTTCGATTAGTGTTTGATTAATATATTTACAAAAGAAACAAGTATCAGTACCAGTCCTACCCAGGAAAGGGGATTACAAATTGACCTATAGGAGTGTCAGGCATTTGAAACAATAAAAGTTTAAATACACTGATTTCATCTTAACATATAATTATACTTATTTCCTAGTAATTTATGATCTGGAGTTAAATGTGTGGTAAGCTTTTTTATGCCCCCGGTAGGGTGGCATATAGCAGTTGAACTGTCAGTCCATCTGCCAGTCTGTGTGTCCGTCCGAAAACTTTAACATTGGCCATCAATTTTGCAATATTGAAGATAGCAATTTGATATTTAGCATGCATGTGTATCTCATGGAGCTGCACATTTTGAGTGGTGAAAGGTCAAGGTCATCCTTCAAGGTCAAATGTCAAAAAACAAAATCCAAGGGAAGTGACAAGCTTTAAAGGGAGATAATTTCTATACCTGCCAAATGATAAATAGAAATTTTATTACAAAGCAGCGCAGTAGGGGGCATTGTGTTTCTGACAAACACATCTCTTTTTATACGCCGATTTTTCAAAACGAGACGTATTATAGTTTCACCCTTGGCAGGCGGGCAGCGGCGGTGTCCACAGCAGTGTCCGCTCTCTTATTGAATAGTTTTCATCCGATCTTCACCAAACTTGGTCAGAATTTGTATCTAGACAATATCTAGGTCAAGTTCGAATATGGGTCATGTCAAAAAATTGGTCACGGGGTCAACAGGCGTATTTTGTGACAAATGGCACTCTTGTTTCATTATGTGTCAACAATCAGTGTCATTCTCTGCACTTTCTATGACTAAACTATTGGCTGTAATGCATCATATCCTGCTTAAAGTGTGTATCCCTGATGGAGTGCATTTTGTTGCTATGCAGCTACTGTAACCAGAACTTTAATATGTAATCAGCATTTTTGTAGCCATCAAAATCGTCAATGTACTGTTTCTTTGTAATGTACATGTATTAGTCTTTCTGATGTTTGACTCATCCAATTCATTTATTTGTTCGTAAATAACCTTATTAAATAAGCAACTAATTGCTTTTTTTATGTTTTTTAGGTTAGTTTTTGTTTGTTCAGTTGTTGAATCAGTTTTACTACTAATAATCTTCTTCAACACAGTTTAATTTTAACTGAACTAATTTAACACTATGAAAAAAGAAATGATCAATTCATGGTACCATTTATATTATTTGCTAAATGACCATTTATACAGATAAATATTTAAAATATAGTATATAATATCTGGATTTTACAATGTCAAATGTAAACATTTTGTTTATTGTTACTTATAATATTTCTATGTGGTCTCTACACTAAGAATTCAGAAGGAAAATTTAATTTTATGAAAACTGGAAATTTTAAACAAATATATAGAAATGTACCCGTTCATTTGTACCCATTCCCCTTTATACCCAGAGACCACCAGTTGAGCCCAAGAAAGCATCCCCGCCCTCTGTAAGGAAGGCTTCCCCGCCCCCTGTAAAAAAGGCATCCCCGCCCCCTGTAAAGAAGGCGCCCCCACCCACTGTGAAGAAGGAGATCCCGCCCCCTGTGATAGACCCTTCATGGCCCGAACACGATGACGGTCAAATCTATGATGACGCTTCAAGCACTGTGGTATGTTCAATCAGCGACTTTATTTGGAAAGTCAATCATCTTTGTAATGTACCAAGTGTGTTTTATTAGATTTAAAAAGTCTTAAGTAGCTGTTTTCTATATAATAGTATAAATCTAAAATGCCAAAGAAAATATCCAGTTAGAGAAACAAATGGCATTATCTTGTATAAATATTTTAGTCTTAACATAATCTCCTCACTTAATTGATAGCCTTACTAGTTACTAGTTTGGACAGCTCAGAATATAAATTGAACATGTAATCTTTTAATTACAATGTTCAACTAAATAAAAAGCATAGGCATTTTCACACTTACAATTCCATATTGGCTGACTGTCTACTTGTTTGTTACAGCCTCCTCCAACTCCAAAGGACCCCCTGCATGACAAGGAATGGTTTCATGGGGAGGTCTCAAGACAAGATGCAGACACAAAGCTGAAAGCCATAGGACAGGTTTGGCCATTAAATTATTTTAGAAATGTAGGCAAATGTTTTTGAACAGGAAATTCAGTTGCCTTTGAATTAAAGAAATTAAATTAATTTTATTTAATTAACCTTTTTTTAATGATGGTGAAAGATTGTAACATGATATATTTTTACCAGTTGTTTGAAGAATGCCAAGCATATTTAGGGTAAACAATTCTAATAGTCTTAAAAAGGTGTGTAATAGCATTGAAGTTTATTAGTTGATTACTTGATAATTACATAAATAGTAAAAAATGACCTACTTGCAAAATCAAAAGTCTTAAATTTAATTAATTTTCATAATTATCTTCATTCCAAATTTAAATGGAAGTTATCAATTAACAAGGGTTACGGCATCTTGTATGAAATACTGGGTAGTTGTGTTGAGTAAGAAACGTTTCTGCATTTGAAAGACAATTCTAGATACATTTTCTTCTCTTGAGCCTTATCATATTCTTGCCACTTTCTAGGATGGTACATTCCTTGTGCGCAAGAGCACTCAATCTGGTGGGGATCAGCCGTATACGCTGGTTGTGTTATTTCAAAACCATGTGTATAATCTGAAAGTGAGGCTGCGCAAAGACCAACAGGTGGCGCTAGGAGAATATAAAGATGACGAACTTGTAAGTCTTAATTGATTTATTTAAAAGGAAAATAAACCTTGTTGAAGTGAAAACTGTTATGGTAAAAAGTAAATGGTTAAATATTTTTATGCCCCCCATTCGAAGAAGAGGGGGAATATTGTTTTGCTGGATGAAGGTCCGTCTGTTGGTCGGTCTTTGTGTCTGTCGGAAGACCAGTTCGTTTGCGATCAATAACTTGTGAACAGATTGACGGATTGGCTTTATACTTCACATGTGCATTAGCCTTGGTCAGTAGATGACCTCTATTGAAATTGGAGTCACTAGGTCAAAGGTCACAGTCACAATAAGTGTGAAAATTGTTTCCGATCAATAACTCGTCAACGAATTGACCGATTGGCTTGATACTTCACATGTGCATTGGCCTTGGACAGTAGATGACCCCTATTGAAATTGGGGTCACTAGGTCAAAGGTCAAGGTCACTGTCACAATAAGTGGGAAAATCAAGGCCCTGTTTTGGGGGCATATGTCTCTGACCGCGGAACTCTTGTTTATAACTGCATCAACGTCATAATTGCAATATAAATTTTGGATAATATTGCTTTATATATGCATGTAATTTCCCGAGTTGTTCATATTACTTTTCTTCTCCAAATAATTTTCTTCTCACACTGTGATCTCACAAAAGATTCCTGAGACATAAGATATCAAATATTTAACTAGTTTACAAACATTTTGAAAAATAACCCATGGACAGTGTTATAAAGGACAACAAATGCATAAAAAATGCGTATCTGGGTGGTTAATTATAATTATTTAAAATAATGTGTAATGTGAGATCTGTACTCATGATAATAAGACAGACCTCTTCATATTCAGACCTTCAAAGATGTTCCTTTACTGATCGATCATCACAAACGGAACGAAGTCATCCTCGTGAACGTAAAGGAAAAGAAGCAGCATCAGACGCTGCTGAAGAAATTCCCCGTTGCAATAGAAGGCGTTGACAAGTAGACAAGAGTCTAGTTCTAGTGAGGTGGCGTATTTCGTGTGAAAAGAAGCAGTGCAAACTGGAAATATTGTTACACATATGAAGTGGGTGGCATTAGAACTGTTTGTTTTTATTCTTAAGAATAAATTTCTTGTTTTATATACTCACTGTGATGTGATCAGAGTAACATATAATGTTTGTGCTAGAATTTCGCTTTTCCAATTATGTTTTGACTAATATGAGTACTTAGTAAGGTTATTAAGTACTTGAAATACCCAATGAGGGTGAAACTTTAATGATTAAATTGCTTGAACACGTAGTGTGTTTTAATTTTAAGTTAAACAATTTGAAAATGTTATATGAATATTGATTGTTCACTCATTAAATTTGAAGTTAATACTGAATGCATAAGTTTACTTTTTAATGTGTTGCCCTGACCTTGATGTCAAATTCTCATGAATTATCTACAACCCTGTACATATGCTAATTTTACAACATGGTAAGCTTATTTATTTTGTCTATTAATTAACATGTTGGCTTGTTAACAATATTTCATTTTTTCTAGCAAACTCTTTCAGATTTAAAAGTATTAAGTATTTTTCAGAACAATTGTCTTTCAGCTCATGTTTTGCGATTTTGTATTTGAGATTATTCCTTGCTTTCTGCAACATTGAGAGTCCCATTTGCAAGAATTTAAATCAATTAACTTTATTTAAGTTAATTGCATGGTAAATAAAGTGTATTTGCATCTTGACATGTTTATCCTTTCAATGTGGCTAGAATCTATATTTTTGTTCTTATGCTATAAGAATTTTATGCTGTGTTATATGAGGATATGTGTTTGTTACTTGGTATGAACAAGTATGACTCTCAAAATATTGGTTAACGATTATTATAAATGTATTGATGTACATGTACAGTTATGATATTTATTGTCAACATGTTCAACCATTCCTTTCTTCTATTGATAAAAAAAATAATATATGCTCAGCTGAGCATTAAGTGCTCAAGGTTTGCTCTCAAGCATTTGTGAGCTATTCTGGTTAGTCATTAGCTGTCTTTGCTATTATCCCTTAACCCTTTGCATGCTGGAAAATTTGTCGTCTGCTAAAATGTTGTCTGCTGAATTTCTAAAATTAGCATTTTCTTCGATTTTTTTTTCAAAGAATACTATAAGAATAGCAAACAGTTTGGATCCTGATGAGACGCCACGTTTCGCGGCGTCTCATCTGGATCCAAACTGTTTGCAAAGGCCTTCAAAATTTGGTTCCAGCACTGAAAGAGTTAAAGAGACTTGTTCACAGATTTTTGTATTTTTGAAAAATGTAATTTAATGCAATGATTAGCTAGACACTAATGATTGGAATAGTCTAAAATAATAATCAAAGTAAGAAAAAAGTACAACAAAAAAGTTTACCTTTAGGGATTCGAACCCATGACCTTTAGGAGCAAAGGCTAACTCACTACCACTAGACCACTCAGGCTTTTGATACTACAACGTATTTGAAACGACATGTAAATATTACAATTTTTCCAAAAAGTTTGACAAATGCGTGTCAAGCCCATTATAATTTTACAACTTTCAATTGATGGTTTTCACTGAACAGTATATTTAACATGTTAACAACTCAAGAGTGGTATATTGCTTGTTTTCCTACATTCGTTTTTTTAATAATATTTTTTTTTGCTAAACTGTGAACAAGTCCCTTTAAACTGAAGTCAGCGACTCAATGCCATCTTTGCCTTCTTCTTGTATGAGGCTGAACTCTTTATTTTTGTTTGAATTACTCAAGTATTGTATTGCAATGTTGTGTTGACATTATGCAAATTTTGAAAGTTTTTTCTGTTAATATGACCTGTAACAATGTGAAGTAATAACATTCCCAATTTATGTTTATATTCTACAATATTTTTGCAATGTATTTTTGCATTGCATACAAGTTGCAAGTATTTGTATAACATTCCACTGTAATGTGATATAATGATGAGACTCAACATTTCGACAAAATTGTAGTTTGTTAAAAATACTTGCAAGTTTCTCCCATTATTATATAATGGGTCAATATAGCTTGTGTAGAGTTCACCAAATCTAAAGGATGATGTTGGACGCATGATTACATTGACTGTATGTTGTTGAATAACAAAATATGATAGTCATCATTATTTGAACAAAAAATTGTCATGTGCTTTCAGTTTTTTTTGCCGTGTTTCTGCGTGCAAGCTTGGAAAGATTTTTTGCTTTGTTTTTGTGCTTGTTTTGTTTCAAGCATTCTTAAGAATTCCTGTTTATAATGTCTCTTTAAGTTGGCATGTAATTCTACATGATCCACCAATATAAATTTTTGTCATCAATTGTTTGTTGTTCAATTGCATGATTTTAAGGTACTGATTAAGTTTATTTGCCTGAGTTGTAGGTAATGCTTTTTTTTCAGAAGAAATCTGTTTATTTGGTAGTTAATATTAATTGCACTTTCATGATGCTATACTGAGCTGAGATTCTATAAGTAACGTCCATTGTTCTGTGTTTTATATATGTTAAAACAAAGCGAGCAGGTCTTTTTTCAAATATCAAGAAGGTTTGCCTCATATTAATGTAAAGTTTGTTTTCCAATAAGTCTGTATTCAATATAATACTATGTAAAGTGTTTATTGATCAATTCAAAAATTATTATAACATTCTCTTCTTCAATATTTGCTACAGAAAGTAAACAAAATATAAATGTAATCTAAATGGTATTTTCATATTTTTATTATTTAAAGATGTATACAATTAAATCAAAATAAATGTCTGTCTTCACTTTTTTTAGACTTTTAAAAAGAAAGTCAAAATATTTATGTTATAAATTTTGTTATGTTGCATAATACTGCTTGGGTTCTTAATCGTATCTCTTAATTTTTTGAAATATTGAAAAACTTCTTTGAATTATGTTCACTATGTACTGGCAATATGAAGTAATGAAATAAATGATATTCTTGAAAATAGAACAAACATATTGTATTCCATCTACTCTTTTTATTTCAACCAAAATCTTTTAACAAGAATAATGGTTCCCAATTCTGGCATAGCATTAACATGTTAGTAAAATCGTGCAAAATGTTTGATAGTGCAAGTCGAATTATTCTATTGAATCTTATGAGCTATATTTACAAAATTGATAAAAGTAACATTATGTCTACCGCAACTATGTTATAATAATTTAATACAAAAAGACCTTTACAAAAAAGGTCAGTCTATTAAAGTGATTCCTTATAAACTATTAGAAAGCACTATGGATCGAGTTTTACTGACAGTACTGGTAGGTGTTACTTATTTTTTCTTTGAATGTTTCAATGAAAAATAAACATGTATACATACATTTAAGGTCGAGTTCAGGGGGAAAAATGTCACTCCTTACGAAATATCAGAATATTGGATTCATACAGATCCATTAATGTGCATTTAAATGATGATTTTGTAACAATTACGTTGAAGACATATTCGTGTGTGTTTTGTAACATATATATTACACACATGCTAATGTGCATTTTGTAACATAAATGTTACACACATATTCATGTCCATTTTGTACAATTATGTTACACGCATATTCATGTTCATTTTGTTACATATACCTGCCATTTTTTTACTTATGGTTATAGTGATAAACTTATATGATTACTACGTACTTGAAGTTTGCTGTTTTTAACTCCATCATTAAAAAAAGTAAATCACAATATAATACGTGTTAAGCATGGACTGTACTGAGTACTGTATGTAAAAAACAGGGAGTTGTCCAAACAATGATAAGTTACAACTGTTTGTAGTTTAAATAAAGAACATGAATTGTCAGAATGTACCAAGAAAGTTACTTAAATTTACAAATTGAAGATGATAATATTGACCGTTATCTTTATAAGCCCATTGATGTTGAATAATAAAGGTCTTTATCGATCATTTCATGTTGCTATATATATATAGAATAACACCAAACTGGCTGTGTTGGGTTGCTTGTTGAATGTAATATTGCCAAATGTTTAAGTATGCATGTTATTGCCATTGAAAATAGAGGAAAGAAACATCGATGAAGTACCGGTACATGTAAAATCCATGTTTATGAAGATTCTTTTGGTCGTCCATTATGGTGGTAGAAACATTTACATTTAGTCATGTTTGATCAATACTATATAACACCCTGTCTGTTGAAACTAACAATATATATATACATGTTTACGCTTCTAATGGAACATTGCACATTTAATATATTAAAGTATACCTATATGTTATTGTATGTTTATTTTGTAAAGATACCTTTGAAATAATCTACATGAATAATAAATCGTGGACTATATTGCCAAGTTTGTTGCTCTGTGACATTTCATCTTTTTTTCACGAAATATAAGAAATGTTGAGGTCGGTCTGTTTGGATACATAAAATGTTTTGTGTTGCAAACTACTTTCACGTTTCTAAAGCAAGTGTATTGAAACTTCAGATATGTCTTCACCGTAAAAAAAAAACGTAAAAAGATGGATCACCAGGCATGAAAACTGTCATGCACATCTTTACTTTACGGTGAAGACATCTCTTGAAGAAATTCATGTATCAATCTCCTTTGACTTTTAACTTTTAACCTGTTGACCTGAAAATCAAGAGGCATCTTGCTCTCCTTCCGTAGCCAAAATACCAATTTGCATGAATATGATCATTCTCGAAATGCCGTGGATTAAAACGAATGTCATGTTTCAATTCCCTACGATTTGTTGATCGCAGTTCAAAGCATTCTCGATATGTATTACGGAAACGATTAATAAGCCCCTTTTACTTTGCACTTTTCAACACAACATATTTCTTTCTTCCTAAGTAACCTGCATTAAGGATGCTAGTTCCTTGGTTAGCTTTCGTGCGGAAAATGAACGGTTCAAGGACCGATTGATGGAACAATGCAGACGTCTAAATATTAGAATATTTATGGCTATACAAATCTCGGTAAAAAATAAATTATTCCATATATATATATTATTTAGATCAGTCTACAATAGTATCGTATCTTGCCTTTGTACATTATACATCGCCTCAGTCAATATGCTGACATTAGGTTAACGGTGGATAATGGTTGTACCGTTGGCTCTATGTCACCGATGGCGGAGCATACGGTGGGCAAACATTGTTTATCATTAAGAAAACATGTGTATGAGCAAAGCTTATTTAATAATGAGCTTGTTTTGTTACTGCACGATTTTTTCGACATTGTTTATTTATAAAATTTGCACAAATATTTTACTGAAGTACAAAAAAGCAAAAGAATTTATATTGAACAGTTTGTTGATAATGTGTTGTTTTTTTCAGGGAGGATTGCAGATAATTTTAATTATTTGTTTAAAAACAAGATACTGTGGAAATACATAGTATATAGGAAATTCGGAAACAATTACTAGTATGCTCGTCATAACATTTTGACTTCAAGACATATACAATAAGATTAAGTCCGTTTCATTTAGACAAGAAATATATATTTAGGATGATATCATGGAATGGTGATTTGTTTTTGATGATCTCTTTGTTTTTGCTCCATGTACTTAACAATAAGTCGATGGCTTCTCTTTACATTTATGTGCAGGATAAAATTATGCACTTCTGTCTCTTGAAAAAGAGGTTGTTCAGTTCCATATTTTTATTAAGTTAAAAACATAAACTTGACAAATATATTGTAAAATGAATGGACACAGTACTTGTTTCAATTTCGAGTATTTTACTAAAGAATGATACTTAATGTGCAATGTTGTGTAAGTTCTTCAGTGTAAAATCAACTTAAAGCACATATTTTTCAGACCTAGCCAAGGCCGATTGTTATTAGTATGTTTCTTCTTTTCAAAATCATGTGTTTCTATGTTCATATTTTGTTTTGAAATTTCATTTATCTACACATTGCATTTATATAAACATATATAATATAATATCGAATCTACACATTGCATTTATATAAACATATACAATATGATATCATTGATTTGGTAACAATTATTATATTTGACGCGTGACAGTGCTTTATTTATTATTGTACGCATTAAAGACGATGTACGTATGTGTGAGTCTGAATAAACTGTCTGTTCTGTTCTGTTCTGCTGGTTAATGGATTCGCCCATGGTTCGACACATTGGCTATGTTTAAAAAAAAAAGCATACGATATTATTGTGACTAACGGCGTGTCGCAGGTTTTCATTACACCTGACAATTAAAACATTGATTTAAACTTTGTACTGACACATTTTCGAAGCCTCGGATTACAACGGTTTTAAGTTGCAATGTATTTTCATAAAACTGGTAATTAATACATCTCGACAGAGAGCCGGTAGTATATCAACGAAACCGATGAAAGGAAGTAAAACTCTACCCGATACCGTTTGTAAGCAATTGGTCACATACATCTTATGTCTAATAAGCAAGCATGTGACAATGAAACGTGAGAGAATAACCTATTTTACTGCGTCATATGATGAAACAGATTTGAACTACTCCTATCACATGCATAAAGCTTTATTCGCTTGAATACCAGGCGTCGTATTGCAGTAACCTTTTAAATTTATCTTTACATGTTTTAACTGAGTTAGAATGTAGCACAGTCAAAATGGTTTATAGTTGAAGTTTGCATAAAAGTTGCATGTTTATTCGTAGTAAAACATGTTATTGTTAAGAAATTAGGTAAACACTCAATAAAAACGTATACATATAGTGTATGTGCCTTGCAAATGACATAAAAGGCTTGATGAAATAGCCGGATGCATCAAAGAATTGGGATAACTTACTGCTATAAAACCTTTGTGCACAATTATATCGGATAGAACAAAACGACGTATTCAATATGGCTTGCCACACTTTTTGTTGTATCGCTCATTTAATGATGTTTTGTTGTCCACAAAATCCTCGCAGTTCAACCTTCCGGTACGCTGCATTCGCATGTAACATCCTTCTAAATATAGAACGAGTTTAAGATTGTAACTTATTCATTTTATGCAAATCTGTCTAATATTCTACATAATTTAACTATTATAAATGGTTAATTACATATAAACAATGGATGGGAATTTCATCAGTCTCTTCATCAGGTGGAGTCCTCCTTCATTATAGATGTTTCGGCGCTTTCCACAACATCTTCCGGAGGTGCACCGGCCGAGGGTGCTCAAACCTCGACCAAAGACTGATTAGCAATATACAGCTGTTCTCTCATCTGCCAAAACCATTTTGAGGCTGATTCTGCTTGCCTGCAGACATCTGCTATCGCCCGACTCCTTGCCTTTCCAGTGATGCCAAGTACTCCGTAGGCCTTCCAGAGTGACTGCCTGGTGAAGCCCCGACTTCCAACCTCGACAGGGAGGTTCCAGGTCTTCCACTCATCAAGTAGCGTCTGATATTTGACCTTCTTTCTCTTGTGTGCTTCCTCCATTCGTTCTCCCCATGACACTGTTGGTTCCAGAAGCACAAGCTTCTTCGTTGTTTTTGACAGCAAAAGCACGTCAGGACGTAGAGTGGTGGTGACTACGTCTGGTGGGAATCTCAGCTGCTTCGTTAGATCTACCATAAGTTCCCAGTCTCTCGCTGAAGCTTGGATGCCTGAATCTGAAAAACCCAATTCTTTGATCGTCCATTCTCCACATGTCACTCAATGACACACTCATTGGTTGGCCCCCTTCCTATTTCAACCAACCGCCCTGTTTTTTTTTTCATTGCAACGGCTGCCGCTTGTCTTTTCTCCTCCTCTGTTGACCGAACTTCACCTTGGACCATCCTCCTTTTCTCTGTTGGTGATGCAGCCTTTCAACACATCCTTAACCAACCTGCCAGATGTAGTTGTCCCCACGATGACGCTGTGTCTGAGGCTAGATTCTGCATCGTTGACTGCATTGTCTGCTCTCCACTTCCGACCTGTTTTGACTTCCACCCGTGCGCCAATGACTTTCTCAGCTGCACTGTCTCGCAGCATCATGACTTTCCTGACTTTGTTAACCTTGAACTCCTCTGTAAGAGAGGAAAGCGGAAGCTGTTGCTTGCTACCAGAGCTGTACAGGCCGACACTTGAGAAGCTTCTTGGAAATCCGAGCCATCTTCTGATGGAGTCGATATTGGGACGTCGACACCAAAAGAGGCCACAGATGTCTTGGTAGATTCCATGTTAGTAGATCCAAGCCTTGTACTTTCCTGGTAAACCGCTGTTGTCCACGGCTTGCATCCAGTTATCTACCTGCTGCCGCATCTCTATCACACTTTCCTTGTCGGAGAAAGAGCTTCTGAACCACTTTCCAAGGCTCTTTGGCTGCTCAGTCACTGTCGGGATGAGTTCTTTAGTTAAAACTAAAGTAAAAAAATGAAGACTAAAAAATCATATAAAATAGAAATACTATGTAAATCGACTATCCCCAGGTGGTCTGTAATGGCGACAGGAATATGATAGATCTATGCTTGGGGCCAGTCGGCGTACCTTGACTTTGTTCAGCTTCCGTGACGTTTAACTTAGACACAACAGGATCAGCAAAACTATTCAAATATTGAATACAGAAGGTATTTTAAAAGCTCGATAGAAAAAGTAAATTCCTTTAGATTATTAAAGAAATGTGTGCTTGTATTGTTCTGTTATAATAACTTTACTTTAACTGCTTTGAGGCAGAAAATATTGCTTTATTATGTGGGGAAAATCAACATTGATCTAACATAAACAGTTTGGTTTTAAGTTTTCCCCTTCAGTTATTATCACCCAGTTGATGTGTGTGCATACCAGCCCATCATGTTGATAACAGTTCTGTTCTGATAATGATCACGTTCGATGACAACTGAACAATTTATCGACATCGACATAATGAACTTGTGTTATGTGGTTGCATACGCGACGTTGGTGATAACTTATCGTTAAGTGAGTGTATTCATGTAAACAGTGAACATAAGAGCCTTAAATGTATAAACTGTACACCTTCACATTGTGGTGCAGGTCTCATCTTTAAGATAAAATTCTCCTACCTCGCATATATTATGTCAGTATAGTAGTCATAGCTGATAGTTATGCTCGATTGGTCATTGTCGGCTCGGGTACTACTTACATGTACCCCGTGTACTCTTAAGTTTACTTACATGTACCCCGGGTACGGTAAATATACTTTATCGTACCCGGTCGATTTTAGACTGTACCCGAGTTATATTCCCGCCAAAAATCCGATGTAGTAAAACGCGCTAGCGATTATCTTAAACGAACTTCTCTTTAAAAAAATGTATCAACATGCTTACGAGTATGAGTTTCGATAATATAGAGGCCATTGTACAGAAAAATTGACATAAATGTGAATATAATAAATTTAAAAAAAAATAGCCGACAACGACCAATTTGGCGGTAAATTTCCCGATTACGTTTTAGTATATTTACCGTACCCGAGGTACATGTAAATATACTTAAAGAGTACCCGGGGTAAATGTAAGTAGTACCCGAGCCGACAATGACCAATCGAGCGATGAACACATGTATATGGTAGTACAACTACATTATTTAACAGACCACTTGTATCATTTGGTTGTTTAATGATGAAATGATGTAAACTAAGTATTGCCTAAAACATAAATTGATACATCAGTTTAAAAAAAATGCCTATGTTTTGACGAGCAAGAGACACACTACGTAACAGGAATATCTCGAAATGGAAAGTTTATCTCGGCTTTTCCGACGTTGCGATTGATAAAAAATGGAGAAGATGACGATAAGAATATATCCATGCGTGTTTAAACTAAATCAAATTACCATAGAGTCCAATTATGTAAAGGCCAACTTTCAAGACATTTTTTATCGCTTCATTCACATAAGATTTTGCAAACCTAGTATCAATTTAAAGACGAATATGTCCTCTGCATAAATGCACTAACCATGCATGCATTAATTGCTTTATTCTTCATCAGAACAAATAACTCAAACCTATTACAGTGAATGGTTATGGCGCGTATATTATGTAAAATAGAAACGCTAGGCGTGTGTTGACATCATGTAGCGAAACACATTATATAACTTAAGTATTATAATCGCTATCGTTAAATTATCAAATAATCGCTTAAGTTAAGGCAAACTGGTTCAATATACGCATGCAGTATTTAAATTACATCTCAACAATCCGATGCGCAGGTTACATATGTAGGCTCCGCTGTGTAGTGTTTGATAATCGGATGTATTCAGTGAAATCTATCTGACGGCTATAAATGGGTAAAACTTCAAGTTTAACTAGAGCACAGCGCGGGTAGAATAGAATTGCCATATTGTTATGTGACATTGGTAGACCTAGGTAAATCAGGAAGTTGAAAACAGACGACTGTATTCATTTTATATTTGTTTACTAAAAGGGTGTTGGATAATTGTTGAGGTAGGTAAAATACAAAATATAAGATGTTTTGTTCTTAGTTTCAAGTCTTAAATGGCCCATTGTTACTAACGTTCCGTTAGTAATGGTTAATTCAAAATCATGTAAAAGAATGATATGATAACATAGCTGTGATCGAGACTATAACGAGTCTTTAGTTTCGACTTTCGGACGAAGACAGTACAAAATTATTGATATTTGTGTCGGTTGATAAATGTTTACCTTAAGTTAAGTCGTCACGCAAATTGAAGCTAATTTTATAGTGTGTTTCACTTACAATTAAACGATGGCTTGAAATCTTGTAGCTAAAGAAACTTCAGCGTACAGTTTATATAGTCTTGACAGACCTGTACGCTGAAGCCAACTCCGTATCGAAAGTCAACCAGAGTCGTAACATATTTATGTCACGCTATAAATCAAAGAAAGCTCATTTTCTTGGATACATTTCTACATATATTGGTGAATGAATATAAATTACTGCATCGGGGAATATTTTAAGGTTCAAATGTTTCAAATGCATCTTACAGTAGATGAAAATAACTACCATCAGTCTGAAATTCACAATTTTGACGCCATTGTCGCTTTGTCACGTGACGTGTTTTCATTGGATCGACCTTGACATTTTTTGCTGAAATTGTAAACATTACTTTCGTTTTCTGAAATCTATTATTTTTGATTAACAACTTACGTCTGGTGGATTATAAGACTGATTTCAGTGTGAATCAGGTAGTTTTAAGTAATATGCACTTTGAGTTTGTATTTACACTACCATTTGTTTACAAAACAAGCCAGAATAATCTATAATACCGGGAAATGTCATTCTGAATTGGAAAACACCTGAGCACATGGTATGTTACTAAAAATAGAAATAACGTCATATGACCGTGAAATCTCGGGAGATTCGCATTTCAAGAAAGTCTGTCACATCGCTGTTTTTCTCGATATGTAAGAGCAGAATAGATACATTTTAAATGTTTAAGATAGTATTTTGTGAAAGAATATATCAGTTAAATGTGAAAAATGTCAATCTTTCCAATCAAGTGGTTGATTTGAGCCAATAACTGAAAAAAAAGNAGTTTACGTCGCTCAAAACACAACGATGTTGAAAAAGAGTGGTCTGTGTTCAATGTAGACTGGACCTGTTTTGAACATTTCTACTTCAGCCTAAAAATTGGTGAAGTAAAGGCCGCTAGCGCGGGAAATGTGTCCTTCTCCATCTCATGCGTACCAAATGTAGATTTCAGCTCAACCACTTCTGACCGCAGATCCGTCAATAAAAACATGAGTCCTTTTGGTTTTGTGGCTAGCAGTTTCGGGTGTGTTCCATTTAGTTGCCCCTCTTTTAGCATCGCTCTGAGAGTCTTTCTTGCAAATGCCTGGAATGCTGCTGTGTATCTGGGGTCTTTCAGCATCGCTCAAGTCTGGGTTTTCAAGGTACTGGTGATATCTTAAGGGACATAATCCAGGATATCTTGGCATTTCCTTTCCAAAACCCTCCTCTGGTGGATGAAGGTACCTCTTTCGGTCTTCCATTTGTTGGTTTGCTCAGTCCCTTTTTGATGGGATGATAAAGACGTTGCGTCCTGGTTGAGGAGTTTTGGGTCCCTTCTGTCTTCCATGTGCTCAAGGCCCGTGATAGTTCACAGCTCTTGAAAAGGGGTTGACTGCATGGCGCCAGTTATGATTCTGGCTGCCGGGTTCTGCACCTTGCTTAATCTGTAAAAGTTTGACTTTGCAGCTCTGCCCCATGCCGTCGCTCCATACAACAGGACTGGACTGTTGCTCCCAACATACATCTTCTTGATGATTGCTGCATCTGCCCCCATGTTGTGCCGGATTATTGTTTCATGAGTGCTAACCGTAGCTTGACGTAAGCTTCGACTTTCTCTGTCTGCTGTTTTCAAGTGAGTCGCCTGTCGAAGATCACGTCAAGGTACGTAGAGGTGTTGTCGGCTTGCATCGTCTGTCCACAGCTATTGAGGTTAGCCTTCATTTCTTTCCAATAGACACTCAAGAGTGTGTAGTTGGTATTCCTGGATTTGATGGTGATTACCCACTTCTTTGTCCAGTCCGCAAGAATTGTCAGCGCTTCTTGCAACCGATATTGTGCGGTTGTGATGTTCTCTTCTGAGCACCAGAGTGCAAGATCGTCCGCAAATATGGCCCATGGACATTCGTATTGAGTCCTTGGCGATGTCGTTGATGAAGACTATGAAAAAGGCCGGGCTGAGAACTCCGCCTTTCGGTTCTCCGTCTCTCAATGTCTTCTTCCTTATGTACTGTCCACTTACTTGGACTCTTGCTTTCCTGTCGTAAAGCACTTGCAGATCCATTGGAACATACAATCGGCCACATCATTTGTCTAAAGCCTCAACTTTAGCCCTTCCATTCAGACCGTATCGAATAGCTTCTCTATGTAAATCCCGACACGTTAATTGTTAAGAAATTAGGTAGGCAATCCATAATAGCACATTAACATATTTATGTGCCTTGCCAATGAAATAAAAGCCTAGATGAAATGACCGGATGTATCTAAGAATATGGATAACTTACTGCTATAAAATCTTTGTGCAAATTGACTCGGATGAAAAACGACGTTTACAATATGGCTATGTACATTTTTTGTTGTATCGCTTCTTTAATGAGTACGTGACGTCTGTAAACTCCTCGCACTGTAACCTAATGTTAGACACTGCCTTAACAAGTAAAATCATTCTAGATCTGAAACGATTTTTAATTTGTAACTCTCGTTTATTTTTTGAAAATCTGTTCAATTTTCACAAAATATAACTGTTATAAACAGATAAAACTAAAGTAAAAAACACAGACTTAAAATCATAAAAAATAGCAATAATATTTAAATCTACCATCATTACGTGGTCTGTTATGGCGGCAGGAATATGATAGAGCTCTGATTGGAACCAGACGGGTTGTGTGGTCCGCGATAATCATGCTCTATTGACCTGGACTTTGTCCAGCTTTCGTGTAGTCCACCCTTAGACATAACATGAACAGCTTATCTGTGCGAATATGAAATACAAAAGGTATATACAAACAAAGCTGATAGAAAATAGTGAATTACTTTAGATCATAAAAACAGTGTTTTTTTTAATATTTATGATTTAATAACTTTACTTTTACTGTTTTTAAGCAGAAAATATTGCTTTATTCTGTGGGGAATAGCAATAATTCATCTAACATAAATAGTTTGGTTTGAAGTGTTCCCCTTCAGTTATGATCACCCTGTTGATTTGTGTGAATAAAAGCCCATCATGTTGATAACAGTATACCTGAACACAACCGAAAAATTCTATCGACATCGACAGATTGGACTTGTGTTATTTGGTTGCGCGCGGAGTTATATATTTATCGTTCGTGTTATCATGTTAACATAAGTTAAAATAAAGCCATACATGTTTAAACTGTACACATATACATTGTAACAAGAATGTGGTACATGTTTTATCTTTAAAATAAAACTCCTACCTCTCGTATATTATGTAAGTATACTAGACCTAGCTGATAGTTAAACGACTATATGGTAGTAAAACTACATTATTCAACAGACCACTAGTATCATAGGTTGTTTAATGATGACATGTGGTTAAAATACGCATTACTTTACACGTAAGTTGATTCAACAGTTTATGAAATCGATTTATGTTTATATTTTGACTAGCAACTAATGGACACAACTTCGTTACAGGAATATATCCAAGGGGAAATTGATCTCGGCTTTTCCGGGATAGGCCGAGAAGTTGCGATTGAAAACAATCGGATAAGATACGATTATAATATATCCATGTGTGTTTACACTAAATCCAATTCCCATGTAGGGTCCAATTATGTTAAGGCCAACTTTCAATGCATTATTTATCGTGTCATTTACATCAGATTGTGCAAGCCTAGTATCAACTTCAAGACGAATATGTCCTCTGCATTAAGGCATTAACCACGCATTAATCTCGCTAGCGCATTGCTTTCATCAGAGCAAATCACTCAAGCATATTAATTGAAGTGAATGGTTATTGCATGTATATTATGCAAAATAGATATGCTATGCGTGTGTTTACATGATGTATCGAACACATATAACGTAATTATTATAATCGCTATATTGAAATTATCATAAACGTATTTTATTCGCTTAAACAGTCGCAGGCAAACTGCTTCAAAATACGCATGCAGTATTTAAATTACAGGTACACACATCTCAACAATCCGATGCGCAGGTTACATATGTAGGACCCGCTGTGCAGTGTTTGATAATCGGATGTATTCAGTGAAATCTATCTGACGGTTATAAATGGGTAGACTTCAAGCTTAACTAGAGCACAACGCGGGTAGAATAGAATTGCCATATTGTTATGTGACATTGGTAGACATAGGTAAATCAGGAAGTTGAAAACAGACGACTGTATTCATTTTATATTTGTTTACTAAAATAGTGTTGGATAATTGTTGAGGTAGGTTAAATACACAATATAATATGTTTTGTTCTTAGTTACAAGTCTTAAATGACCCATTGTTACTAACGTTCCGTTAGTAATGGTTAATTCAAAATCATGTAAAAGAATGATATGATCACATAGCTGTGATCGAGACTATAACGAAAGTCTTTAGTATCGACTTTCGGACTAAGACAGTACAAAATTATTGATATTTGTGTCGGTTGATAAATATATACCTTAAGTTAAGTCGTCATGCAAATTGAAGCTAATTTTATAGTGTGTTTCACTCACAATTAAACGATGGTTTGAAATCTTGTAATAGATGGTAAGAACCTTGCGGACGAGCGTCTCCTGAATTCAGTCCATACTTTGGGAATATTCGAATATTCTTACAACATATTATTCAATTT
The DNA here is from genome assembly GCA_007657795.1 of Dreissena rostriformis. Classification (NCBI taxonomy): domain Eukaryota; kingdom Metazoa; phylum Mollusca; class Bivalvia; order Myida; family Dreissenidae; genus Dreissena; species Dreissena rostriformis. The sequence goes on from VMBQ01000286.1 coordinate 172,068, forward strand.
AAAGGAAATACTAAATCACCTGATATCGTGTGTTAAGTTCTATTTTGACCTGTCTCATTGTTTGAGATATGTATATCAGTGTAATAAGAAGTTGATATCATGGTTCTCGAATGCAATTTCATTACAAAGTATAACACTGATTTAACACGTGTAATGGTTTATATTTATATTATATACTATTTGCCACAATGAGCCCATATTAAACCTTACTGTTTGGTCCGCAATGATCTGAAAACATGTACATGGGGTCCACAGAGCATATATTGTTCTGTGTACCCCATGAAAGTCAATATTGGGTTAACACTGGCTTGCTCGCTAGTCTACGACATGCTTTGCCTTAATAAAAAGGGTAAATCATAACTCAAGAACACCGTTACAGAAATAATAATTATGTAGCTTTCGATAAACACGCCTACAGAATGATAATAAAAATCACCCGTTGCCCGGCAGTGTCCCTATATATCAATAAATCAATGACAGTTCACCCTGTATCGATAGAACGAACTGATAAAACCTAAATGGTAGTAAAGTGTGTGACATAAAGTACGATATGCAAGTGCAGTATTCGGTGAAAATCGTAGCACGGGATAAAGGGGTTTTACATGTATCGATCGCATTCGTTTTCAAGGGCAGTAATTCAGGTCTAGTTGTCTGATTAAGAGTTTTCCATTTTTGGTATGAAATGTTCAAATAAGAAGAACACTTTTTGTGAACTCTGGTTTACCAGAACGTTAAGCACATGTTTACGTCAATAACTGAGAGTTGTATAAGAAGTTTGGGAGGATAGCCGTAGAGATAATTTCACAACTAATCTAGAAAATAACTATGGGACCGAGGTGGTGATCGAACCCACGATCCTCGGATTTGTACTTTAGGAGAGCGTTTCAATACACTCTAGTAAGTAATAAACGATATTAAACCAGCTGCAATTCTCTGAACATTTTACGTTTCAAAATCCATACATCAATACAACTGGTTAACCCTTTGCATGCTGGGAAATTTGTCATCTGCTAAAATGTCGTCTGCTGAATTTCTAAAATTAGCATTTTCTTCGATTTTTTTCCAAGAATACTATCNGGTTTAAAGTAAGCGGAACCAAGATACAGTTGAATTTGTGAAAAACGAACAATACATAATTTGATCGATCTGCCCAGCTGTAAGTTATTTTACACGTAGACAATCCTTTAAACGTGAAATGTGGTAAAGGCACGAAAAGCTGCATCATTAAACTCACATTTAAAGGGACGTTTACGTTTTGGTAAATTGACAAAATTGAAAAAAAATGTTGCAGATTTGCAATTTTTCGATGTAGTTATGTTTGTTTTTTTTTTGGAAGAAAACAGTAATACTGTACGTTTACCTTGCTCTAAAATATCCATTATATGCATCTTTTGACGAGTTAAAAATCTGAAAATTATAAAGCGTAACAAACGCGCAACGATTGAATAATTTGGAGAGTTCTGTTGCAATCTTTATATTTTGCGGCATTACGAGGATTGCTTATATAAAGTATTAAGTACAACAAAACAGCACGGATAGCCGAGTGGTTTAAGAGCTAGACTGTAAGTGGTTCGAGACAAACTTCAAACCATGTCAAAATCTGTAAACAAGTCCCTTTAAAGGCGCGAAACGCTGCGTTATTACGCTCACATTTGAAGTCTTTGAAAAAACAAAAAAAGTATAACCTTGCATAATCCATCAACTGAACAGTGTTTATATAATAGGTTGAACTTTTTTAAACCACTTGTTTAATTTAAAATGTTACTTTATATGACCCGCATCTGTATATACAAGTCATTATCGTTCGGTATTTATTTTTTATTAGAAATACGACTTTGCATAGTTTGAACTATACAAATAATTCCATTAAAATGTTACCTAAGACAAAACAAAAAAAAAAACATGTAACTATGATCCTTTAGACACCCCATTTATTTGTTTTATATTCCTTACATGAATAAAGTGAGATGTCTGACATGATCTACATAGAAGATTAGACAATTTAGGATTTAATTGCAAGATCTACATCTTATTGAGGACGCTCATTCACATACGCTTTCTCATTGGTTGAAGTGTGACGCTCATTTACATACGCTTTCTAATTGGTTGAAGTGTGAAGTTTATTTCCGGAATCACTCATGGAATTTAAGCGATAGTGCAGTGTTATATACTGACGGTAAACCTATGTATTTTATCTTGATTGCATCGAGCGCCAAAGGCTTTTTGAAACGCTTGCGATGCCGTTTCCTGGATAGAACCAGTACTGTGTGTCTTTCTAAAGAAAACTCCCAAACTGGGGATCAAACCCGTGACCTCCCGGTTGCTAGATGGACACCATATCCAGTACGCCACTCACCTGTGTAAGCCATGACCACGATTAGATAATATGTTGATTCTCGCGTTGACCTTTGGCAACAGTAATCAAGGTTATACTGCATATAAAACGGAAATTACCATCACTGTTGTTTGAAGCTGTAATTCGAAACAAAAAAGGAAGATAACACAACACTTTGCATGCGTTACGATTCTTGTGTGTAGTGTAGTTGCATCCATCGTGTACCGCTTTTCATATTTCAGTCACCTGGGGCATAGAGATCAGGCATGCACAAGAAGAAGCCACCACCGGCCCAGCCAGGGGGCGGGCGGTCATCATCCGTGTCAGAGGTAGGTATCCATCATCGATTGCACCGGGGCAGGTATGAACAAAGCTCTTACGGGTAATCTTAACTTACGTAGCAGTTACGGAAACGCATTCCGATGGAATGTCTATGTGAACTCCAATTGAATATGCTTATATAACGATATAATTATAATGTTTACACTTAAAGCCATATTTACTTATTTTAAGTTTTTATTATACAAATACCTTTACATGACACAGAGAGAGACTTGATGATTTGTTACAAACATATGGATTTTTCTTAAGTTTTCCGTTATGAACTTTGTGAATATTTGCCCTCGTATTCATAAATAAGCTCTGAAGGGAACTCTTTACTCAAGTTGGAGTGTTATTTTTTGAAACCAATGCTGTCTACTTTCTAAATCAATACACATGTAATCATCTTATCGCTAGTAACTATTTGAAAGAAAAGTTAAGTGAAACCCACAGTGTTTTAAGAACTTATATGAATTCCAAATGAGCTTTCTGAACCAACGGCCAAAAAGCTGACTATATAGTTTAAAGTATTAACTTGTTTTTTTCCCTTTAACAAACTGTCCGTAAGTGAAGTGTACAGCACCAGTTTTCATGGAAACTTTGTACATTTCAACGTAAGATAAACATATGTGAAATACTACTTAATGTATATGAACCGCGCTCTGTGGAAAAGGTGTTGAATGCATGTGCATTTATGATATTTTTCGTTTAAAGAAAGTCTCTTCTAAGCAAATCTATTTTAGGCGGAAAGTTATGTCCCTGATTATACTGTACGGACTGCACAGGCTAATCTGAGACGACACTTTACGCACATGCATTTTACCCCCTTTTCACAGAGCGAGGCGCATATGTTTGTCGTCTGAGCAGAACAATTCCCCAGATTATAGTATACAAGATAGTGCCAAAGATCATGGTTGACAGCTGTCAGTGAATTCCATCTCGTTTCAGCCAGATGCACCGGAAAGACCACCAAAGCCGGGAGCAAAACCTAAAGTTGCTGTAAGTAGAGTTGCTTATTAACATTGCAGCAAGCTTTGATCTTCATTTGCGGCTTCCGCATGATATGTTAACGGTTATAATAGGATATAACTATTTTCATTTCGCGCTTCTTCTTCTTTACCAATTAAAATATAACATAACAAGAACATAACTTATGTATTTTGATGATGATCATTTCGGAGAAACCCAAGATATGTCTATAAGTCCTATTAAAAATTATACATGCCTTAAAGCAGAAGGTTCCTAGAACACTCGCTTCCGATGTGTCAATTTCCATAGAATTGTACACACCCGTCACTAGTAGCCAAGGCCAATCAATAATATAAAACATATCCGTAGTATCCGAGGTCCATACACAATCCTTAGTAGCTGATGTCCATCAAAGATTACGAACCCATCCGTAATAGCTGAGGTCCATCAAATATTACGCACCCATCCTTAGTAGCCTTGGTCCATGAAAGATTACAGTCCCATCGCGAGAAGCCGATGTCCATCAAAGGTTTAAAATAACACCAACCCGTAGTAGCAAAGATATAAAAACACACACCCTAGAAGCCTGTATCCATTAAAGATTTATAAAAACATCCATAGTTGACGATGTAAATCATATTTTAATAAACCCATGCGTAGAAGCCTAGGTCCATCAAAGATTGTAAACACCCATTCTAAAGATGGCCATGGAATGACGGTGTGCGTCCTATTTTAGACGCCGCCCCCACACGACGATGATGAGATGGACGACGGCACGACGCTGTATAACGAGCTGACGGACCTCGCCATCACCGAGGAGAGCAAGGAGGTGCGTATATGTGGAATTAATATAGATATGAGCCTCGCTCTGTGAAAAAGGGGTTTAATGCATGTGCGTAAAGTGTCGTCCCAGATTAGCCTGTGCAGTTCGCACAGGCTAACCAGGGACGACTCTTCCCGCTTTTATTGTATTTTTCGTTTACAGGAAGACCATTCTTGGCGAATATCCAGTTACGGCGGAAAGAGTCGTCCCTGATAAGCCTGTGCGGACTTACGCATATGCATTAAATCCTCTTTTCACAGTTTGAGGATCAAACATATTGTTATTTTCGAATACAATATGTACATAACCATATATATGTAATAAATATGGCAAATCAATAGCATTGCATGGAAATGTGATGTGATTCTGTGGAGGTTACGTACGGAAATTTTTCGAAACATATTCAGTTTAATGTTTGGATTACTAAAATATAAAAAGACATGAATTGTACTAAAATAAACATTAAATTAATTAAACATATAATACAAAAACATGAACATACAATCTATGTTTACACTATTTTAGACATTCAATAGCAGAAATATTATTTTCTAATTAATTTTCAATATTACATTTCTCCTTTGACTTTATGTGCAACATTTTAAAACTTATTTTGATGAAACATGGTCAGAATGTTTATCTTGCCAATATATAGATCGAGTTCGAATATGGATTTCGTGCGTCAAACAACTAGGTCATACAGTTAGTTCTTTGTAACACCTCTAGAGGCCACTTTTATTACTCAGTATTGGTGAACTTTGATCAGAATGGTTATCTTGTGTCGTGTTCTGAGAAAACTGGGCAAAATGCTTGTGCGTTAAATGTCATCCCAGATTAGCCTGTGCAGTCCGCACAGGCTAATCCGGGACGACACTTTCCGCCTAAACTGGATTTTCGCTAAGAAGAGACATCATTTAAACAAAAAATTCCAAAAAAGCGGAAATTGTCATCCCTGATTAGCCTGTGCGGACTGCACAGGCTAACCTGGGATGACAATTTACGCACAAGATTTTGCCCAGTTTTCTCAGAACACGCCACATCTTTTCAATGTCGAGGCTGAGTTTGAATCTTGGTCACATGCATCCAAAGTCAAGGTCACCGTGTCCAATCATAGAAAAAAACGTTTGACCTCTCCATAGAGGCCACATTTGAGACTCAATCTCGATTTAGCATGGTCAGACTAGTAATCTCGACAACATCAAGTACATGTGCGATCGTTCGTTTGTTGTGTGTGTGTTTTTTCTCCAATATATAAGGTGTAAACAAAATGTAACAATTAATAACCAAAGCGTAATACGTGTATACACCTATTCAATGCTTACTAATGTCACCATTGTATATTATACCCGTGTGATATTAGCCAGCTGTATATGAGGAAACAGCCCATGAGACCCGAGGGTCGACCGTACCGGAGCCTCAGGAGGAGTACACGTTCGTGGAGGAAGAATCAGAGGTGAGTTACGTATATGAGCCTCGCTCTGTGGAAAGGGGTTTAATGAATGTGCGTAAAGCGTCGTCCCAGATTAGCCTGTGCAGTCCGCACAGGCTTATCACGGACGACACTTTCCGCCTTCACTATATTTTTGCTAAGAAGAGACTTTCTTTTAACGAAAAATACCATAAAGGACTTCACATGCTAATCAGGGACGACACTTTACGCACATGCATTAAACCCCCTTTTCACAGAGCGAGGCTCATAGTTATTGTTTTTGCTTTCTTCAATAAATTTGTTGTAAACACTACCCACGTTCTTCTCTATTCTTCAGTCATGTTATACAATGTCAAATTCCCACCAATTTATCGAAGTTCGTTGTATGTTTTCAGTATCAGTATTAAGTCGAAATCCAGCCGATTATTCTGTTATGCGTTAAATATTTGTTGTAGGTATATACATTAAGCCCATAATTTAGCTGTGCTAAACGTCATTCACCGAATCCGTTGGTATATAGTTTTCCAGATGAATGAAAATTGAAAAACATGCACCCGCAGTAACATGGAATGCAAAATGAGTACGATTTTTCTTAGAATGTCATGGGTCGAGTTTTAGCTGAAAAATGGTGAACACGAGGTATACAGTACTGCACACTGTGTTCCAGACTCAGGGGATGCTCAAAAGAATTATGAAATACGATATTTCACCTGCATTTTTCAGTCAAGATCAAAACGTAAAAGTGTCCCATACAATTTTATGCGAAGCAAAACACATGACGTAAGTACAGTGAATATTTGCCAAACTTCTGCTGCTCAGTATATTTAATTTTAATAATTGACTTACATGGTAAGTAAACCTTACAAATTGCATGCTTATGTTTATTTACCACTTTAAGTATACAATATGATATTTTATTCATTCTGGCAAGTATATACTTTAATTACTGATGTATACTCTCCTTTGTGTAACTTGCATTTCTGCGATCCTTCTGCCGTATATACAATATACAGACATATTGCGTTTATTAACCGTGATTAAACTAGTACATGTACAATAAATACAAGCGACGCAACTATAAATACACGAAGGAGCATTTGAAACAAACCGAATTATTCATGTCACTGTAACAGTTCTCACTCTTAATGCATTGCGACTGATTCATATTAAATTGAATTGAACTGCTTTTTGATGACATCATATTGAAAGTGCGAACAAGTATAGCCATGTCTGCTGTGCCCATGTGTATCTCTGTGTATTACCAATAATATATCTGACTGTATCAATTGTATTGCTATCTTAAATTATGGGTTTTAGTGCTTCTGTTGTCTTTTTATTGTTATTCAATGATTTATAACTGGAATACTCTAATTGTACATCCAATACAAGATTAAAATATCCACAAATGGAAACATTCATTTTTGCCTCGCAAGTCGACATATTACACGCATTCATAGTCGCATAGTATTTTTTTTTCTTTCGATGATTTAAAGTTGAGTTTTGTTCGTTATTTTTACTGATTAACCGCAGAATTTACTGAGAATTTGAAAGTTTTTAACCAATTTGAAACGGCTATTGCTTTCTATAACTTTATTGAAATGATACGGTTTGTGGAGATTTATTTCATTAAAAAAAATCACGTACTTGACACGTACATTTATACAGTTAGTGGGTTCGGTCTGGTGGCTCATACAACGGATACATACAATCTGTTTATTTCAGTCAACCTATGAAGATACATCTGAGATGGAGAAGGTGATGGAAAATAAAAGGGTAATGACATTTCTTATAGTTTTGTTTGTTCTTTGTGTTGTCGTTTTCAAGAGAATGGCTTTTTGCGAATGATTTATTGACAACCCCCCCCCCTCCCATTCAAAGATTTTGGAGGGATGGGAATGGCAATGGGTTTTTGGATTTGTTGTGCGGCCGGCGCTCTTATAACTGAAATATCCATTTTAATGTGTGTTTTAAACAATGAATCCTTTATTAGTTTAGTTATAAAAGATATGTTTAAGTGCGATTTCATCGAAAGTCTTACGCTTATTGAGAAACTCAAGTCCGCTCAATGGGATGAGTCAGTTCTGCATTTCTTAATGGAGGATCTTGAGAACGTTCCATGAGTGCAGATCGAACCCGAGACCTCCGTTAGGCAGACTCTCTACCCTGGCATAGCGGTGGATCTTTTTTCACTGAAAATGACTTGATGTACTAGGCATCTATGTTTCTTGTTCGATAATTACATGTTTTGACGTTATAAGTAAGGGCAAATATGTTCAAAACTGTATAAACTATATTTGCAGGCCACGCTGCCCCATCTACCGACCAGCCCTCCGCCAAAGAAAGATCAAAATGCAAAGGGGAAAACTAAGGTTATCTTATAATATTAACAAGATTGTTATTGCTATTCTCCAATTTATATGAAAATTGTAAAAAATAATCGTGGAAAAACGATCTTGCAGCATTGGGTATCTTACATGAAGGTCACTAGTGCTGCAAAATTACCACAAAGATTGATCACATATTAAAAAAAGTACATGGTACATAAATTGTTTCCATAAATAAATCTGTGCATGTGTCTTTGTTTAAAAAAGTAGCGATCTTTATAATATAAATATTTCTTTTTCAGAGTGATCCTGAATTACCCCCAGGTAAGGCCGATATGTTCTATTATTATTAAAAAGTTAATTTGCGCCTAGGTTTTGACCCCGAACAAGAACACACAAAAACATTTAACTCGCGAAAGAACGAGATACTCGGATCTTAGATATTAACGTTTAGAGAACATAAACAACGTTTTATGCGTATGTTTCTTAATCCTTTCATATCTTTAACATGCAATTTTCATAAAATAAAAATATATGCAATAAACATATTCGTGCACAATTAAAAAACAACAACAAACAATATGTGGATCGGCTTCAAATATTTGTTCGATTATTATTTTCCCGACATATTTTTACGTGGTTTTCGTTGGGTATCAATAGCTATGTGCCCAGCGAATCGAATAAACTAACCATCACAAGACCTAATACGCCCCACTGGCATTGCAGAAGTTCCGGCCCATACAAATGAAGGTCACGAGGAGAGACGGCGACCATCTGCCGGCGGCGTAGGATATGGCGTATCTATGGAAACCATCGGGCGCGCCATGAACAAACTACGTAAGGTGCCGTCGATTGCCGATGAGCCGAAATCTCCAGAGCCAGAGATCAAGCCCAGTCCGTTCACAGGCTTGCAGCTGAGACCTGTCAGTAAGGGTATAGAATTATTACCACAGTGGCCAGTAGACATATATGCAGGATACCATCGTTTTAAGGCTTTTTGATTAGCCTCAATAAGTGTGTGCATTCGTTTTATACACCCGATTTCATTTCCTCTCCAGACATATGCGAGTTAGGTTGATCTTACCGGACAGGCGGGGCGGGGCGTCCGCCGGAAACTCAGAACCCCCCCCCCTTTCCAACAACCACACACAAACAGACCGCTCAAGCTCATGACAAGTTTATAATATAATATTTTGTCTTTCAGTAAAAACAAAACAATAGCTGAGACATAATCTGGATCATCATAGTATAGTGCCATAGCCACGCAATGCACTTTTATTCATTTAAAGCGCATATACAGAGAAGTCAATTCATAAGAATCAATAGCAGTTAATACGAGATATCTGGTTCAGACATTAAATCGTGCATGAGAAATATGCTTCTATATGACAAGCGGTTCGACGCAAAATCCCAAGAAACTAGGATTTTCATGAGAACCTAGGTTCTCGCTTGAAGATTGCACATGGCTTCCAGAACCCAAGTTTGTATTTGCTATCCTAGGTTTTCACCAGAACCCAAGTTATCATAAAATGTGCATCAAACGGCGATAGCCTAGGTTCTTATTTGAAAACAAATGTTCTGGTAAGAACCTAGGTTCTCAGAATGAAAACCTAGGTTATCATGAGAAACTAGGTTTTTCATGAGAACCTAGGTTCTCATTTGAAAACCTTCGTTTACGCTCGAGAACCCATGTTCTCGGCGAGACGACGCACATAGACACATAGAACTTAGGTTCTCATGAGAACCTAAGTTATCATTTCAGAACCCCGGTTTTCAGCGCGGTTCGACGCATAATCCCAAGAAACTAGGTTTTTCATGAGAACCTAGGTTCTCATTCAGAAAACCAAAGTTCTTGTTTGATATCCAAGGTTTTTACAAAAACCTAGGTTCTCGACAGCTTTTTTCGTCGTTCTCTCGGATATCCTAAGTTTTCATGAAAACACCAGATTTCATTTGGGATCATAAGTTCTGTATGTATTTACTAGGACATTATCGGATTATTAATCTGAAACCATGAACACATGAGCCGCGTTATGCGAAAATGGGTTTTATGTGATATGCGACCAGCGAAGCTTTAGATCAGCCTGCGCAGTCCGATATAAAATCACGCAAAGTGTTGTGGTCTCATTAGAGGACATGGTAGCTCCTGACCAGACTGCGCGGATGCGTAGTCTGGGCTGAAGTTGCGCGGGCCGAATATGGCATAAGATACATTTTCGCGTGACGCGGCTCTTATCAGAGTGGGTGGGATAGCACGGATTAACGCCTTGAACTCCGTTTCTTTAAAAAGGCTCCTATAATGTTTATAAGTGTATGTTGGTATCTATGATTTATTTCAATAGCCAAAACATGATAATGAGTCTATGAAAACAATAATAAGGATGTTTCTTTTACGTTGCAGATAAACCGCAAATATCGCCAAAACCTTCGGTGGGACAAACTAACGTAAGCTATGTGAATAACTGTACATGTATATTTTCACTTACAATACCGGAAATGAACGCTACCTTATACATATCTTCATAATTAATTATGTAATTCATGCACGGTAGAAAAAAAATCAAAGCAACACACTAATGCATGCATATATTAAGGCTGCATTTATTTACTTATGGAATTATTTGTTCAATGTCATCGGGTGAATATTAAATGTTAAATACAACGAATCAAACACATACAGTTTCTCATATAGTATAACACCAGTATTCTTTTCTGACATAACAGAATGACCACACAAAGGACTGGACCAAAGGTCTACGCAAATCAACATCACAGTCTCCCCCGGTGTCTCCACGCAGTCCGACTTCCGGTCAGAGTTTTTCGACCGCCGACGAGTCCGCCGCGCCGCCGCCGCCGCTCCCGAGCCGCCCTACCGGTAAGGCAACGAAGGCAACGAGTCCAGTGCATGTGGCGCAAAACGGTTCTTCCGGTACCATCACGCGTCCATCGCACGTGACGCAAAACGGCTCCGCTGGGAATCCCAGTGTGGCGAATGAAACTCAGGCCGAGGAGGAAGAGGAAATGTATGCGGATGGGTTCAGTCTGGTCAGTTGTTTGGTTGTTGTTATCTATAGTCTTAAAAGATATATATGTGTCGTGTTATGAGAAAACTGGGCATAATGCTTGTGCGTAAATTGTCATCCCAGATTAGCCTGTGCAGTCCGCACAGGCTAATCAGGGACGACACTTTCCGCTTTTATTGAATTTTTCGTTTAAATGATGTCTCTGCTTAGTGAAAATCCAGTTTAGGCGGAAAATGTCGTCCCTGATAAGCCTGTGCGGACTGCACAGACTAATTTTGGATGACAATTTACGCACAAGCATTATGCCCAGTTATCTCAGAACACGACACATATACCATCAGTTTTGATGACCGATTTGCAGCAACAAGAAAAATAGGTCTCTATTGCTATTTTGGACTCTACTTCAATGCATCTTTGTCATTTCTAAATTCAGTGGATGAATCCAAGTCTCAAGAGGCTTGACGCTATATCATTCATCATCGAATATTTGTCATCATCTTTTCCTCAATGTCATTATCAACTCGTGAAAGTTTTTATTATAAACTTAATGCATGTGATCGCGGGGACAAAACTATTGTTTTTGTTCCACTAATTCCTCCACGGGATGTTTCAGATCGAGCCTCTTAGTTCCAGTTCGTGGTTCCATGGCGTCTTGTCGCGAGATGATGCGGAGGCAAAACTGCGTGTCGTAGACCAGGTAATACACATGAGTCGCACTTTGGGGAAAAGGGGCGTAATGAATGTGCTTTAAGTGTCGTCTCAGATTAGCCTGTGCAGTTCGCACAGGCTAATCAGGGACGACACGTTCCACCTTTAAAATATTTTTCGTTTAAATAAAGTACAAGTGTCTTCTTAGCAAAAATGCAATTAATGCGGAAAGTGTCGTTCCTGATTAGCCTATGTGTACTGCACAGGCTAATCAGGGACGACACTTTACGCACATGCTTTAAACCCCCTTTTCACTACGTGAGGCTCATATACATATACGTTGTTGGTAGTTCAGTGCCCATGCTGACACCTGCGACTCTAACATATATTCACTGACGCATCGAATTAATTCTATTTGTTTTGTTAAGCCTATCAGAGTTTTGAGACAAGCGCATGGGTTATATTGTTTAATGAAGTACAAGTTTGGACCTTCTGAATGAGTTTAAATCCAACAAAATAGGTCGATTTCAAGACCAAAATGAGGTCAGGTGAAGTGGTTCTGTTGATAGTGTTCATAGATAACAAGATACAAGTAAACAAGCTTTGTATGATTCATTAGTAATTTTAGACGAAACGCGCCATTTTTGTTTAACCAAGAATCTTAACCTTCTAAAATATATAGGTTTATGTCAACGTCAAAATGAGGTACAAAATGAAGTCCAAAGCAGATAATTTTCAAGTCGAAATGAGGTCAGGTGATGTGGGTATGTTGATAGTATACATATATGTCACCCATTCAAGTATCAAAGCTCTGTATGGAGATTATTGGTATTACACGAAACGTGTAATTTCGGGTTAAAAAACGATCAAACGAACGGACAGGCCAATCGGTATATGCATCACAGCATCTGTAGATGTCGGGGCCATTAAAATCATTGTTGTTTTTATCGGGCAATAAACAAGGTTTGGTTTAATGGCTATGCAACCAATCGAACTAACGCCAGCTTGCGTGCATTCCTTCATCTCTACAGAACGAACACCAAACCGTTGTTTAATCGCGCACAAACAAGTCAACAGTCGCTTCTTAAAAATATGATAATCATTGTCTATGCTCCTACAATGAAATTGCGAACGCAAGATTCAGTTGTGTTTATCCCTTGCACAGGACGGGGCGTACCTGGTACGAAAGACGGACAAGGACATGCCGTACAAGGAGAAAGACTACATCCTGTCCGTGATGACGGAGGGAACTATGTACAACCTGATGCTGAGGCAGAAGGCAGACGGGAAATACGCGCTCGGCAAAGAGAAGGAAAACGAACTGGTAAATAATAGTTTTTTTAATGTTGTTTTTTTTACTATCCAAGTCAAGTTCACTGGGGCTTGTAAAAGGAAAATATTTTCTGCAATTTATTTGAAAAACGCTTTGATCTGCAATTATATAAATTCGTGTTGTGGTTTATTTGGGAAGAAATGGATATACCTATAGATTGTAATGTCACCAGGTCAAAGGTCATGGCCCAAGGGGCTTGTATCATGAAATAGGTTATCGATTGATATCTAGAGAATGCTTTTACCTATGATAATCTAAACTGCTATGAGGGTTACTGTGGAAGAGAAAGCCATCTATTGATTGAGACCAACAGGTCAAATGTAAAGGTCACAGGGTCTTGTAACACGACATTCCACTTGGTTCACACGATCAACCGAATAGGTATGCTGTTTAATCATGGAAGACGCCATTCAAACCTGGAATTCATCAGGTCAAAATGCAAGGTCACAGAGCGTGTAACAGAAAAAAATCGCTTGCTGCTTGCAAATACAGTGTATTGGCGACTTTGTTGTATATGTTGTACAAAATCTCTTGTTTAAGTTGGAACTACGACCCAATAGCCTAATAATGAGACTGATTCGCTTAAAGACGTCGATTGCAGCTTATTTGGTTTATCTCTGCTTCTTTAGGCTTTTGAACGTGTTGAAGACCTGTTGAAATTCCATAAAACTGACAAATTAGTGCTCCTTCGCAACGGACGGGAGGTGTTAACAGTCCTCACCAGTTATTCGTCAGCGGAACGATGAATTGCTATCACAGTGTCAGAACAAAAGAAATAAGTTGTAATCTTGAGTCTCCAATCAGCCACTGGCATGCCTCGACACAACGCATTCCAATACTCGACACGAATCAGCCAATCGCAAGCCTCCAAAAGAGACGCCCCATCAAAGCAACCAATCACTATCGTTGGAACATATTTAGAATTCCGAACAGCCAATCGAATCGGAAACGACAAACCTCAAAATGGCAAATCGCACACAGATAAACAGTTCAAATGATGCATGATCATAACCAGTCAATCCAGAATCACATTACATGCTAGACTCAATACTCACAATCTCATTTTACCTGCACGTGTTAACCATTAATTCATGTCATATCTGATATGTGTGTCTGTCCGTGCGTTTCGATGATGAATCAGTGATGACTGTATATAGACTGTATATAGACATACATGCATTCCATTTAATTATGCACACATAGTTATTCTGGGTAGCCGGACTCTATCTTACTCTTTATACGATTCGTATGTGTATGTATGTAAACATCTATTACATTTTTTATATGTTATAATTGCTATAATTTGTTGGTAACCAATACTTTGTTAGTTTGTTCATTAATCATATCCTCATTCAATGTCCCGCCACTGTTTCTTTAGCCCGTAGATACTACATGTGTATATATATTATATACAGTATCCACATTTTGTTTGACTGCAAATGTATTTTGTTTCGAATGATTAGATCTAACAACATTTTGTGTATTATAAAGCAGTTTTTGCATTCAAATATTCAATATTACGAGAACGTAAGTTGGCGTTCAGATCAATTGTAACATTCACAAGATTGTACTCCCGTGTAACTTAGATTTAGATCAATACTATGATTTGTTCTTATTATAATAAAATGATACAAAATATACGATCTTGTTTTAACTATTTACGTCACAAATTGTGGAGTATTTCATAGTCATCGTTTTGACTGTAGTAAACGAGCGAAGTGAGGTTATTAACGTCTGCAGTATATACACGTTTGAATACGAAGTAGATAATAGTCACAAGACTGACGTTACTAGATACAGAATTGCAATCTCCAAGCAGAGTTGTCGTTTCATGCTCTCACATACAATCTACCGAAAAGAGAAACCTTTGACATCAATGAGTTTTTGTCTCATCTACGTTACCTAAATTGTGCATTATTTGTAATAAATGAAAAAGAATTAAACATGTGTTCATGAAACATTGACTGAAGAGCGATCTAGTATGGACAGTGCCTGCACATTTTTAACATGATTAAAAGTTCATTCTTTTGTTTGCATGAAACATTGGATTTCGAATACTAGGCAATATGATCAAAAGTTTTCACTTTAGTTACCCCAAGTTGCTATGTGAGTAATGGCCCATATTTTATAATGAAAATCTATGTTATTGGCACAATACTTAAACGGCCATCAGCTTACGATGTCTAATTGTTTGTTAGAACGAATTACAATCTCCGTCAATTTCAACCGACGTCTCTAACTAGTCTATTATGACATTGACTAGTCAAGTATTGAAACAATAACACAAACTGTTGCGTAGAGTTTTATTATTTTAATCAAACAAGGGTAAATTTATATAAAAAGTGGAAAAGAAAACATATCACAACCAAAAGTTGAACATTCATGACTATATTGAATGTCTCCTAGTATAAAATGTGCAAGATGTAAACACGACTTTATTGAATGTCTCCTAGTATAAAATGTGCAAGATGTAAACATGACTACCATTTATTGAATGTCTCCCAGTATAAAATGTGCAAGATGGAAACACGACTAAATTGAATGTTTTATTGTATAAAGTATACAAGATATGAACAGAAACATGAGGAGAGTTGAGACAGAAACCATCAAGCAAATTGTATTGTAAAACAAAAATACAAATTTACATGTAGTAAGAAAAAACAAAAATGTTCTACATAAAATAACTGGATGTTCACAGGAAATATCATGCCTGTTTTGTTAAATATATAACATTATTAATAAAAGTAAAACTGTTCTATCTACAATGACGAACAATCACACGGCTTGTGAACACGAATATAATGTTTGCTAGTACAAACTATACAGTATTACGTTAATCACATATTTGCATTAAGATTTTGAAAGGAGACACCATTTAGAAAATCTTGCATCCAAAAATTATGCACGAGCTTACAAAATGTCATATATTATATCAAAAGGGAACACACAGTGTAAAATGCCTAAGTAATAAAAAACACATACACTTCAAAAAGACTGGGAAGTTGGAATGGTTGTTATTTATTGCATATTATATGTAAACAATGTATAATACGATAATTATTAAATATTTCATATTTAGTTTACAAAAGGCTTAGCCTTAGACTAAGGTCTAAGAATGGCACGATATTATAAAAACAGTATATTCAATAAAAAATCTTGTAAACATAGCAAATGAAATTGAAAACTTTCAAGGGAAAACACTATAATTAATGTCATTGTAATTCGTTTCAATGATGTTACCACAGCAATAAATTAGACAACATGTATCATTAATATTACATATACATATAACCTCGCTCTGAGGATAGGGGGTTTAATGCATGTGTGTAAAGTGTCATCCCAGATTAGCCTGTGCAGTCTGCACAGGCTAATCAGGGACGACACTTTCCGCCTAAACTGCATTTTTGCTAAGAGGAGACTTCATTAGAACAAAAAATACCATGAAATCGGAAAGTGTTGTCCCTGATTAGCCTGTGCGGACTGCACAGGATAATCTGGGACGACACTTTAAGCACATGCATTAAAGCCCCTTTTCTCAGAGCGCGTCTCATATAAAAACCAAAATGATCACTATATTACTGCTTTTGCATACATGTATATATCAGTTTCAAAGTGTACCATGTATCTCGAAAGCTTGAGTTTTATGTGAGGGAATCCTTTTTTAAACTTAAATTAAACATAATAATACAAATTGTAGAATAGTAACTACACCTCAAACTTAGCTACCATTGCACAATTTTGTTTAACATTAAGGATTTATTTGTCAAATAGAGCACAATATACAACTTCAAATATACTTTTAAAAAAGCTTATTGCATATAATATTTTCATTGTAATTAAAAACAAGGGATGTGTTTGTCAGATACACAATGCCCCCTTATGCGCCGCTTTGATTTTTTATTTATTTTTACCTTTGACCTTGAAGGATGACCTTGACCTTTCACCACTCAAAATGTGCAGCTCCATGAGATACACATGTATGCCAAATATGAAGTTGCTATCTTCAATATTGCAAAAGTTATGACAAAACTTTAATATTTATTTAAGTTTTGGACAGACAGACAGACAGACAGAATGACAGACAGACAGGCCAAAAACAATATACCCCCTTTTTTTTTAAAGGAGACATAAAAAAAATCAAAAGTGTAAAAAAATTACCTCTGCATTAATATCTAGAAATAAGGCAATATTAATGTTGAATTAATTTTTTTTAAATTAAATAATTTGATCACTTAAACCGTTTGATGCTGAACGATATGTCAAACCACACTGCGCTGGGACAAAGGGTAAAATACTATAACATTAATTTAAATGTTGTCACTTTTTGTTACTTCTTAAGCAGTTTACTTTGAGTTATCATTTCACAATAAAATGATAAGTAACACTCGTAAATGGTGGCATGTAAAAACAAAGTCAAAATTTCATAGTTTAGCAGTTTTTTGTACATAGTATTTACTCCAGCGTCTTTACTTTACAGGTGATATTGACATGGTATTTTCTCCAGAGTCTTTACTTTACAGGTGGTATTGACATGGTATTTTCTCCAGAGTCTTTACTTTACTGGTGGTATTGACATGGTATTTTCTCCAGAGTCTTTACTTTACAGGTGATATTGACCTGGTATTTTCTCCAGAGTCCTAACATCACAGGTGATATTTATCTGGTAATTACTCAAGTGTCCTCACTTCACAGTAGAGCAGCTTGTCACACACCGTCCCGACCAGCATCTTGTTGTCGTACAGAGAGGCAACAGAAGATGCAGCAATCTGCAGGCCTTCGTTGGAGTAGAGTTCCGTTATTCCTTCAGCAAAGCTGCTGTTCTTCATGTGGATATACAATGCCTGAACAAAGTAGAGAAAGACTGGTTAACAGTCAAAGAAGGTTTATACTACGCCAGGTTCATGTGTAGCGTCTCCTGATCCCATAGCATATATAAGGCAAATAAAAATGTTTACACTTATTGGCTAATTACCATAAGACATTTAAATGACCGAACATTGCGCAGCCACACATTTTGTGGCAATATCAAAAATTATCAAAAACCTGGAATACCAAATGTTTGGTGTTATCATAAAAAATTACAATTGGTCTGGTTATAGTGCAAACAAACAATTGTTTAGGCCTTTCTCTGCTTTCCCTCCATAATACACAAAGTGAAACTTAAGTTGCACCAGCAGCAGAGAAACCTTTGAATAATTATACAGTCCTTTATATACCACAAGGAACCAATTACAAACAAGATGTGTTTGTGAAACACTTTGTCCCCTTTTGAGTGATTTTGACCCATATATTTGACCTTTGACCTTGAAGGATGACCTTGACCTTTCACCGCTCAGAATGTGCAGCTCCATGAGATACACGAGATACACATGCATGCCAAATCTCAAGTTGCTATCTTCAATACTGCAAAAGTTATGGCCAATGTGAAAGTTTGAGCAAACAAACAAACCAACAAACAAACAAACAAACAGACATGGAAAAAACAATATGTCCCCCAGTATAGACTGGGAGACATAAAAATGACCCACAAAACAAATGTACAAGACACACACGCACACAACAAACACACAAATATCAAACTATAGCAAAATGACTGAAAATTAAACTTGTCCACCTAAGATATTTTGACCTAGCAATACAAATTCATCAAGCTTTGAACGAACCTATAAAAACTTTTCCTCTCAACAAATCCTAGGGTGCTTTGGCTAGTTTTTCAAATTATTGGACTGTTTGCATGCGCAAACATTTTTTCAATTTACAAAATCCAACTAACCTGAGATGGGGACACTGCTTTGTCAGGAACATCCAGGTACATTAATGCCTGATAGGCGACTGGATGGGATCCTATCAGTAGGTTGCCTGTCTTCATATCCACAAGAATATTGTCCGGCATGGTGTACAGAGGTAACGTCTTAAAAAATACCCGCAAAAACACATTGTTAAAATAATAAGTTTGAAATTTAACTTTGTCACCTTTACTTCAAGGACTTAATTGTTTAATTGTTAGGTTTAGAAAGTATCACATTTTTAAATATACCTTTATATATCATAAATATAGTATTTATGTTATTTTAGTTGAAAGTATAATTACGCTCCCTTTTTGTACATTAATTTGGTTTAAAAACCTTTATAAATTAAGGTTTAATTTTAGTTTATGTCCGATAAGGGAAACTAATGGTAAAATGGAATATATAGACCTTTTTAGTTTTTCTGTGTCGGTGCATATGTGAAATGGCCAATCCTTTTTTTAAATATTTCATTATATGACATTTGAACAAATATAATCTATAATAATGTCGCAATTCTTATTTTTCAACTATTTACTATGAAGTTTGAACAAAAAACAAAAATACCCATTTATAAAATAGAGTAAGCAAAATTGTTTGTTTATTTGAACTATATTTATATAGTATTTAAATAACGTCAAAAAGTGCAAAAAAAAATCTAAAATCCAAAATGAACAACCTGAGAAATTGTTAGTTCATCATCGTCATCTCGTTGGTAAACATTTAACGTCTGAAAAAAGCAATGGGCCAAATAGACGG
Organism: Dreissena rostriformis; assembly: GCA_007657795.1. Classification (NCBI taxonomy): domain Eukaryota; kingdom Metazoa; phylum Mollusca; class Bivalvia; order Myida; family Dreissenidae; genus Dreissena; species Dreissena rostriformis. The sequence continues at coordinate 191,818 of VMBQ01000286.1, forward strand.
ACCTGAAATAAAACGTTACCGAATGAGTACAATTCTTCATCAGGGATATGTAACCTACAATATAGTGGCAGACATAAAATCAAGCCCATAGTTTATCTCTTTGAGCGCTGGAACCGGATTTTAAAGGTCTTTGCAAACAGTTTGGATCCTGATGAGACGTCACAGAACGTGGCGTCTAATCAGGATCCAAACTGTTTGCTATTCTGATAGTATTTTTTGAAAAAAAATCAAAGAAATGCTAATTTTAGAAATTTAGCAGACAACATTTTAGCAGACGACAAATTTCCCAGCATGCAAAGGGTTAAAAACAAATCTCATACCACTTTATCAAAATTAGAAAAAAAGTAAAATGAAAAATCGTAAAATACTTTACAGGTTTAGTTTACATTATATTTTTCAAAAAAGGGAATATGAATACATTAGGAAATGCTCTTTAAATTCTTGAAAGTTGTATAAGGTTACACATCACTTAAACATAAAGAGAACATAAGCTCAAAGCTGTTGTTGTAACACAACAACAAGTGTGTGTGTCTATCTATTCACACACAAACTGGCTTTTGTGTCTTATGAACCATAACTGATTAGCTCAGTGTAACTGTCCTAAGGGATATGAAATAATAATTACTCTGACTATCCTCCTTTTATTTACGTTTCGGCATTATCAAAAAGATGGAAAATAATCTGTTTACTACATAACTTCATTACTGATTAATTTCTAGTTGCAATATATTGAGGATTTGAAGGGAAAAAAAACAAGAGCTGTCAGATGACAGCGCGCTCTACTATTCAAGTGCTTGACAGTATAAAGGAAAACCATCATGGGGAAATTGTTCATATTCAATAAGGTCAAGGTAATATAGTCATATTCTAACAGGAAGAGGACCATAATTGAAACATATTGATCACTTATGTTTTAAAGAAGTGGTACATTATAGACGATGCTGACGGTTTGACGGTCTTTATTTTATTTTTTATTTTTTAACCATGTTTAAAAAAAAAAACATTTTTGGGGAGGAGAGGGGGAATAATGTGTGGGTGTGGTCATTTATTAGATGATCTTTCAAAAAAAAAAGAAAAAACAAGGAAAACAAAATTATATTTTTTTTTGGNAACTAGATTCTGACACGGGCAACTCAATTTCAAATGTTGGTAGTCCGGCCGGGCAACTAGCTTTTTTTAAAGCTTAAAAACATTAAGTGCAATTAAATATTTTAAAACCATGGATCAATGATAAGTTAAATAATATTCATGTATTTAGGCCTAGGAGATGACTCAATCAGACTCATAATAAGACAGAATGCATTAAACGCGTGTCAATGTGGGAGCAGTGGTCTAATGGTAGGACGCTGGCTTAGGGATTGAGAGGTCTCGGGTTCGAATCCCGCCCTGACCACTGAAATTTCCTTGAGCAAGAAATTTATCCCACATCCGCTCCTCTCCACCCAGGTGTATAAATGTGTACCTGTGAGGGAAATAAGCCATGCCGTGGCTGCATACTGCGCCAAAATAACGGACGACTTATGACCCAGTGATCAGGGCAAAAATGTAAAGCGCCTTTGAACGCACATCTCGAGTGTGAAAAGGGCGCTATATAAATGTGGTATATAAAAAATTAAAAAATGTCAGCAATGTTGTTGTTTAATTATCTATTATTTTATTGTAAGAAAGTATAAGATACACCTGACACAACATGTACATGATTCTGGGCCCATTACACTTAAGCTGGGCAACCAAAATACTTAAGATGGTTGCCCGTGCGGGCAACCAATTGTAAAAAGTTAGTTTCCATCCCTGTATATATATATATATATCGAGCTAAAAAACCAAGAGCTGTGTTTGTGAAACACAATGCCACCTACTGCGCTTTGAAGCTGCATGGCAGCTATTTTAGAAACAAGGTTATATTTTGAATGTAAAGGTCACAGTGACCTTGACCTTTGACTTAGTGACCTCAAACCATGTTTGATTTTAGATGTAAATGAGATGCATGCACATGTGAAGTTTTATGAGCAAGATTAAAGTTTTGGGACACAATGACAGACAGACAGGTAAATAACATAAAAATATTAACCTGATACCTTTTGTCAAGTGATAATTTGATGCCGTTTGCCATCACCAATCCGTCCACAACCACCCTATAGCTTGAGCCGTCATAGTACAACACGTTACCCCATGGTAGGAGTAGAGAATGTTCAAAGGTTGCCCCAAACTGTGTACGGGAGTAGGCAAAGTTGATCACATAGAAACTGGTCTCGCTTGTAGCTGCCACGTCGTTGATTCTGTAACAGAAATTAATTTAATACTCAGTGAAGGCAGCAACTGTTAGCGATGTTGGACACTGTATCATGATTATTTATGTTGATGATTTTCAAAGTTTAAACTAATGTTCTGTAATAGATATGCGCCTTGCTCTGTCAAAAGGGGGTTTAATGCAAGTGCAGTGAACTAGTTTTGACTGCACATGACCCAGACTTACATCTTGCCTACATATTGATAAACATTCTGACCAAGTTTTCCTAGGTTTGTGTCATAATTGTGGCTTCTTGAGTTGTAACAAGCTTACAGAGGATAAGGCACTATGCTGGAAGTAGACTTTTCAGAATAGCTCACCTGGAATACTTCCCGCTCAGGTAAGCTAACAAAAAACACAGTGAGCCTTACCACAACAAAACCTGTATTAAAAGAAAATCTAACTTCAATGTCTTTTTTATGTTGACATGGCAACACAAAGAAGCGCAACAGTATTTATTCAACATATTCACAAAACAATACATTGAATGTTTTTTGTGAGGAACAGCTCAAATAAAATTATAATTATTAGGAAACTCAAATAAATGATATCATACAATAATGTACATGACAGTGCTTTATTCAAGTACAGTGTATCTTGATTTTAAATTACCAAATGGATTCTGTGTTAAGTTGTAGAGATCAACACAGCTTTATTGAACATGATTAAATCGATTTTATCAATACATGTATTTCAAACCTTTTTTTGTTCCTCCTTCATTTTCCCAAAATTTACATCATATTCAAAACTTATTTCTTTTTTAAAATAAAATAACAACATTTTTCACACTTATAATTGTTTGTACACAATTCTACCATGGCCCACAACTTGTTTTCAAAGAAAGAAAATAAGTGTGTGTTTTTCAGCAACAAACCAGAGCGCAGCCTAATGTTATGAAAGTAGTTACAGTAATTCCAATAAATTTTCAGTAAAATGCACGATCTATCAAACTTCTGACACTGCATTTTGCAGCGCAGTAAAACCACATTATTAGTGCAATTGTTATAATACAGTCAACAAAACATTTTTATGTAACCTTTGTATAATTTTGCATTTGTTTTGAATTTTTTAACATAATAGCTAAAATGTGTTTATTAATACCTATGACATTATTTTGATTATTCACTCAATGTTTATGAATCGAGTAGGGTAATTTTGAATTGTTTTTGTGCTCTGACGTCTCGGAAAAATATGTTTTTTGGCAGAAAAAGGGCAAAGTATAAATTTAAAAAGTTCAATAAATAGCCAAAATAATGCATGGCTCAGTGTTTGTCGTTCTGATGCGTGCTAGCAAACCACTTGGGCTATCGCACTTGTGCTTTTATTCCTCAGCATCGGAACTTTATATATAAATTAACACAATAGCCATCACTTTGCCCTTAATTATTTCTTAACAATACACATTTCCGGCCTCCCTCTCCACACTACTTACGTTCTCATATTATCATCAGCATACGTCTTAAGATGTTTAAGGAAGAGCGTTTCTGGTTCAAACTCAAATTTCTCTACGGTGTCCCTTCCATTGGGATGATTGACGATAAATATCGTGATCTTTCCTTAAACAATAATAACATAAAATTAGTCTCGATATTATATATAATGAGCCTCTCTCTGTGAAAAGGGGGTTTATAAATGCATGTGCGTAAATTGCCATCCAAGATTAGCCTGTGCAGTTCCCACAGGCTCATCTGGGACGACACTTTCCGCTTTTATGATATTTTTCGTTTAAAAAAAGTCAGACTCTTCTTAGCAGAAATCCAGTTTAGGCAGAAGTGTAGACCCTGATTAGCCTGTGTGAACTGACCAGGCTAATCTGGGACTACACCATACGCACCTGCATTTAAAGCCCTGTTTCACAGAGGGAGGCTCATATTTATTGTGTTTGTAATAAACTAGCCGAATTCATTATGCGTATCACAAGACAATTCCACTAGACAAATAGCATTTAAGGTTCGGGAACTTAATTGCCATGATGAGATATTCATACAGCATTGTTATCATTCATACAGTGATTTTTTTACCTGAGAGTCCCGCGTCCTGGACTCACAAAAACCTCTGGGGATGCAAAGTTTCGAAATATGTGAGTCCCAATAATGCATTGAAATTTCTTAACAAATAATACAGTTTAATATTTGGACTCGTTCTTTCAATTCGGGACTCATTTGCAAGTTATCGAGTCCCAGGACTCAGATGAGAAAAATTGTAAAAATATCACTGTTCATATCAATATTATTTAAGAGACCAACCAAAGTTTGAAGAGAATTTACCATATGTAACTTAAGTTACATAGAATCTGCTACCCTAACAGTTCCAGAACCTTAAAAAACCCTAACAGGTCTGGCTTGTTTGTTGAATGAGGACCATTTTTAAGGTTAAAGGGAGCATAATAATTATTGTCTGCTTAATTGACATGAAAATTGTCCATGGAGCCCAAAGCTATCCTTTTAATTGGAACTGCCAAGAATGTTTGTATTTTATTTAACAAATTTAATAAGTCATTTGAAAATGCCTACATGTATATGCCAGGTCATAAATTGTTGCTGGACCTTAAATATTTATTTGTGACAAAATACCTTTATGACATTTTTCGTTTGAATGAAGTCTCTTCTTAGCAAAAATCCAATTTAGGCGGAAAGTGTCGTCCCTGATTAGCCTGTGCAGACTGCACAGGCTAATCTGGGATGACACTTTACGCACATGCATAATGCCCAGTTTTCTCAGAACACGACACAATTGTGTCCAACATTTTTATTGTGATGACATATTTCACGTTTAAATTCAAAGCTTAAGAAATGTAGAAATAGTAAGCGCCACAAACTTAAAACATTTTACAAATAAAAATGGCCACGTTAAAGGGCACGTAACTCAAGAAGGTATGGATTAATGCGCTTGAAAATTGTGTCTTTCCCATCTACACTTCATGGCTATTACATATTTCAAGTTTCATTTCAAGCGCTTGAGAATTGCGGAAGAAGTTTGTTCAACAAACTTCAAACATTCCATGCGGACAGACGAAGCAACCAACAAATCGACAGTATGACTCCAGTAAGCCCCTGTCAATCTTCGTTTGCGAGGTTATAATTATGAGAAAAAATTTGTGGAGAACACAAAACACAAGTTCGTCCACTGATTGTTACTCAGTCTGAATTTATATGATAACAATTCACCTGAATCCAATATACTACTACGCAGATTATTAATTTATTGTCTATACATGTATCTCATATTATTCAGACAGTGCTATATTTTTCTATACATTTTGATGCACTTTACCTACCAGAGTCCTCATTTTGTATGACGCTTATTCCATGTGGCTGGAAATCAGAAGAGTCAAAATCAGGATCCAACTCAAGTTCTGTAACACCTTTCTCAGCAATTTTGAAGTCAAACAAGAATACCTTCCCTTTTCTACCTTGATCCACATACATTCTTTTCATATGAGAGGACGATAGCCCCCACAGAAAGCCCTGTGAAAATAATCAAAGCAATAATTATCTTATTATTATAACCATAATGAATTACACTATGTGTTTAACAATAAAGAAAAATCTTTAAAATATGATGTTTTCTGTATAATTAAGTTTTGAAAGACACTACAGCGAGGGAAAACATAAGAGACTTTTTTCAATTTAATTTAAACCGTTTCTCAAAGTTTATTAAATAAGAATATAAATAAGTAACCTACACTTGTAATGAATGTTCTTCCATCTGGTAAAGTCTCCATATCCTCTGACCCATGCTCTGTCAAAATGCAGTGAAAACTATTAATTGTCTTTTACACTGGGCCAGAATTATGCTATTAAAGTGTCATCAAACTTTACGAATAAACAGGTAAACTCTTTTGATTAGTTTAAAAGTTGCAAAATAAATGTTTCATTTCTTATTAATCACAATTTTTTTGTAAACTGTCATTTAACAGTACCATGTGTATCAGATTATTAGTAAGCAATTGAATATTTGGGAAATGGTTTCTGTAAGGTTGAAAAATAGTCATCACCAATGAACACAAGAACTAATGCACTTGTATTATGAAATGAATTATTTTACATTAAATGGATCAATAATGGTTGCTCTCCATTTCCACAGGCTCTCCATTACTACTTTTGCTTTAGTTAAGCATTGTGCTAGTCCTTCCACCACTGATAGCATTTATATCATTTATTTTCTAATGGTTTTTGAACCCTACTGGGGCTACACATTTCAAAATCTGGGATTTCCTTAAAAGGTTGGGCACCAACCTAAAGTACTTTTTGAATGGATATAACATCTACAAGTGATACATTATTTTCCTAAAAATTGTATTAGAAAACTTAAAGGCATTAGTCTGTACCTGAATAATGCAAGCACTGTCAATAATGCATTAATGAATCAGAATTATAGAGGAATGGAAAGGTTATGACAAACATCAGACAGACTGCTGTTTCTGTAGCATAAAGTGGAATTTAAATAAGAGTGAAGTTATTTGCTAAAATTTCAAATGGAGAATGTTTTATGTTGTGATAGTGATAATGAAAACCCTCTGAATCTGAATTGATACGTTGTAGGGCCTTGTAGGGCCCCCCCCCCCCCCCCCCCCCNCCTAGGTCGCAACAGGACAGAGATTAATGCAACTGTGGATAAAGCAGCGCAGTCCTAAAACTGTTGACGGAAGCCTCGCATACAACACTGTCACTAAGTTTGTTCCAGTCTAATACAGTTCTGGGAAAAAAAGTTTTTAAATTGATCAGTTTTACACGAAAATGTTTTGAAACACTTCGTATAATTTGTCACTTGCTTTTCTCCATGTTTAAAGCTAATTAGCTTGATAGTCATTAAATGATTTAGGTTTAAGTTTAACGTTTCATTTATTTCTTGCTGGTGTTAATATGTCATGACAAGGCTCAGATTTTTTTTGTACCTATGTTCCTGTCACATATAATATATACAACAGCATAACACTCTATATATTGGATCTCCATAGGGAGGAAATTATTAAAACTTGAAACAGTTACTCTTTTGGGAAACTGTGGTGATTATGTCAATCATATCATCAGTGGAAGTGACTAGTGGGTTGGAGCGCGCGTTCAATGCTTCCCTTCAAGCTTCTAATCCTTCTCTTTTGGGTATGGATGGATACAGTTTCCTGACGTCAAAGCAAAATAGTAGACAATTGTCTTCCGGCAGTGGTTCTTTGACTTCTTTTAGTTTTTGTATTAAGTCCGTAGTGACTCTCCTATGTAACTGGGTGAGGACTCCACATATTCATTTAATTCATGTTCGGCCAATTCGGCTAGTTTCTCTGTAGCTGTTTCTATCCTGCTCACAGGTGTTGGGCGCGTGGCCAAGTCACTTAAACACTATCAATATGTCATAAAACAACATTTGTTATCAAAACAATAAAAAATCTGATATAATATATAGAGGATATTTGTTGGATTCGGTGGATTATCGATTTTAATTCACGAGTGATCATAGAAAATAATATTTTCACGAGTGGCGCAGCCACGAGCAAAAATATTTATTTTCTATGATCACGAGTGAGTTAAAATCGATATTCCACCGAATTCAACAAATTTCTTTTTATTTTATGCTCTTTTTCACAGTTTATATACATTGTTTAAGAGTTTGACTAAAGAATTTCGCTGGGATAATGACGTCATTTCGTCAAAAAATGACGTCATTTCACAGTAAACAGTGAAAATTATCGATAATTTTCACTGATAATTTTCAGTGTTTGAAACCGTGAAATTATCAGTTTTAATTCACTGATATTTCTCTATAAACCACTGGAAAGCATAAAATAAATATATATTACGGTATATCAGATTTTTTTTTTTTTTTTTTATAAAAATGTTGTTTTATGACATATTGATAGTGTTAAAGTGACCTAGCCACGCGCCCTACACCTGTGATCCCGCTCACGATTGTGCGTAAAGGTGCATTGTGATATGTTAATAACAGTATATTCACTTACCAACCCCTGGTACAAGTTTGCAAGGGCCTGGGGCATGGTTGTGAACTGTCACATGAAAGCCGAGAAGATATCTGTAATGAGAGAGAATAATATGAAACACAGAAAAATTGGTGTACCCATTAGAGGGTGATGGTCGTTTCGTGCCACTACCAGTTCGTGCCACTGATATTTGTGTAGGAAAGGGCCAGGAGAGATTGGTCAATACGTCCCACTGATAATATATAATGCCAGAATGGTGTGAATAATACCGTATATGTATGAATCAATATGGGGTGTATATTGATGTAGCAAATTACAGTAGTGTTAACAACTATGATCATATTTTCTTGTTTATTTTACCTTTTTTGTGTTTCAGTTATTAATATTCATCTCACTGTGTAGGGTGCTGGAGGTTTCGGTAAATATCAAGTTCTGTAAATTGATTTTATATAGTAAATGGTGCGGAGGTTTAGGTAAATTGGATCTTTATAGAGGTATCCCTACAATGAGGTGTTAATGGCACCTATTATTGGCTTACATATTATTGGCTTACATCAGGGGCATATATTTGCAAACTGGTGATTAATTTGTAATTGATTAACTAATGCAATCGCCCCACCCAAAAGACAGCTCCCCCCACATTTTGTTTCTTATATATTTTATCTTGAATATTTTGTTTGTGAAATATTTGTTAAGTTGTATAATAATACATTTAACCCGAATAAATAATCTTTAAATTTAGTCCAACTTATTGACGCTCTCAAATATTAAGTTACTTTTTATATGGGTAATATTTGGAGCGTACAACGGGCGAACGATTCAAAATGTGGTGGAAAGTTTTCCTTCTTTGTCTATATTGATGCGCAAGGAATTTGGTGCGCAACATTCAAGCCCCGATATCAGACAGTTAATATCAACGGATTGCAATAATATTTACATACCTGTGTAGATAATTCATTTCTCGATAATGTTCCGTAAGAATTATGTAATGACTCTTTCAATTTTGCACGCCTGACCAATTTAAATCAACACACTACTCACATTTTCCATTCGACTCGCTGTGTGTCCGCTGTATACCGCAGGTAGATTTTAATCGATATAGATAAAGAAGGAA